>CM034408.1:4735000-5250000 GCA_019925095.2 Dendrolimus kikuchii
CACAAAAACAACACAGGCCATTACATACGTAATACATGATTACTGTGTATAATACTATAGCTATGTGTATAAAATTAGCTTTATGTTGTACTGTAGACGACGCTACTTTCTCAGCGGGTACTTAACTAACAAAACTGCGAAGTTTGAGTGCTAGTTAAATTGCTTATTTAGACGGTACTAAGTCTCAGATTCTCTATACCACTCGTGACTTTTATTTCGACATAAGTTAGACTAGACTACGTTCCATTAGTGGCTCGCAACGACCACTTTTTCCCGTTCCACTTGCTTGCGTGCGTTACAATCATAAACTCTATTGGATCGGTTATTCGACCCACCTCTTGACATGGATCGCTGTGAGCGTTGCGTGATCAAAAATTATGACGTCATTAGTGACGTTTTCGCCACGACCATAACGACTGCGGTCTCCAGGTGGAACGGTTGACGGAGCACTTTGGGCGTAGTAAGCTACTTAAGGAACGCGCTGCTAGTGTAGTGTAACAGCCTCTTTGGGATTAGGATGTTCTCTTTATGAAAAGGTTTCCTAATATTTTCAAATACAGAATGAGGCAACCGTTATTATGCCCAGAGACGTCGTTATGTAAAAAAATATCTGATGAAAATATTATTCTGTGAGCTACATAATATAAAAATTTAATAATTTATAGCACGTGATTCCTTCGTTTGAATCGCGAGGCTCGCCGTCGGGGCCGTTATAGTAGCTTATTATATTTTATAAACCTTCATTGAAGAAAAACTATTTAACTGATGGTGAAAACCGTTTAAAAATCCATTACGTGATTTGGAGTTAGCAGATATATAGACAGACAGATGGGGAACTCGACTTTGTTTTATACTTTGTAAAGATAAGTACATTTATTTCTGTTTATACAAAAATTCAGCTTCCGTATGTTTGTGGCCGCAAAATTTAAAGAGTTCTCGAAGAGTTAACATTTTTACATAATGATGCATTTTAATAGAAGACTGTTTATTATATAGTTTATTCCAAAGTTTCCATGGAAATGGGTACTTCCAAGCGTTTTACGAGGTTTAGATAAAAACAACATGAAAAATCAAAAGACTGAACCACAGCGAAATGTGGCCGGGTTAGGTAGAAATGTAATCATTCCAAAACAAAAACCTCTTTTATGTGCTCAATTAGACTGACGATTTTAAAATAACATAAATAATTAGTTTCTTAGATTTTACAACTGTTAGACATAACTATGTATTGAACTTTTATCATATCTATGTTATTATAGTAGTGTAGTAACTGCATTTCCTAACCCGGAGCCTCAGCGTTAGAGTGAGTTCGGCCGGCAAAGCATTGAGCAATAAAGTACTATCTACCTATTTATCATTTACTTATTTGTATATTTTCAATGTATTGCCGTTTACATTATTCAATTTCTTTGAACTGTTTAGACTATTACTCATAATATTATTGGGTATCACAAAACCTCGTATGCTTATCTTTATTTACATCAATCAAAGACTCATATCCCATTATCGAACGTGTGATAAGAACGAACGTTCTGCTACAGGTTCCTAATTAAGAAAGATACAATACTCTTTATTATATACCAACGTCATAAACAGAAAACACATCAATCGTTTGAAAAAAAAACACAAGTTAAATACAAAGGGATGTCTTATTATTATGTAATCTCCTTCAGGTCAATTTTGGATGGACAATGTCATCCACTCGCTTATCCGGATCTCAGTCATTTCATGAATAAGATTGGAGTATTCTGTATTTAGTATTTTAGACATTTAAGAAGGTATGTAGTTAGATAATAGTAGATACTAGTTGGTAAACTTATTTGTTGTTTTAAATAAATACGTGTTCGCAAACGAGGTAAGTCACCATTCTAGAGTTAATAATATGCACAAAAAACCATTTTGTTCATATGTTAGTCAAAGGTCGATATGCAGTCTCTTCCCGGAATGACTAGTTAAATTAATAGGAATACTAGGTTTAACCAAGGCCTTTCGACAAAATCCGAAATAAATTCCAATTTCGGCCTTTAACTAAACTATTCTTAGTAAAACCTAGAAGTACCTAACTTTTTAGTCGAACGTAAAACATTTTTTTTTATTGCAGGAGATCAGCAGACAGGCCCACTAGATAGAAAGCGGTTACCATCGCCCATGGACAATTGCAACACCAAAGTTGCTACAAATGCGCTGCTACTCTCTTAAGGGAAACTGGAACCTGGTCACTAATGCCGGAACACAACTCAAGGTTGTTATGACGACATACTTTAGACCAGGGGTGGTAGCCATCCAGTCGGGCAAATGCCCTACCACCTGGCTGTGGATTGTTAAGTCGCCTCTTACGACGGGCCGCGCGGCCGCAGGAAATTGTATTCTTTCTCCGTTCCTGCACGGATAAAACAATCTGTTACGGGCTTTGCCTAGTTGAGCCTAGAAGCGACTAAGGCCGACTCGGTCAAACGTCGATTCGTACTGAACAAGTGCAGTTTAATGTTTAATGACTGTATAAATTAGTCTCTCTTAGGTTAGACAAAAATTCGTTAGTCAAAAGCAGAAAAACGTCACTTATTTGGACTTTGACTACTTTATGTCAGACCTGAGGTTTGACTAGTCAAATCTAGGAGCATCCGAGCTTCGATGTTTGACTATAACACATATATTCCATTATGCGGATTTCCGATAATTCGAATGTCTTACGCCAACAATCAGTCAGTCAGTCAGTTAATCGATTCTCCACTGTATTTAGAAAAGTTCGCGTGCAGAAAATGAAATCAGATACTTAATAATATTATAAATAAATTTTAGATGGCTATAATTAAGTTTAAATGCTTTTATTGAACTACATTAGTCTTTGTTGGGATAATAGCTAGTCTAGCGTGGTCTTACACTGTTTTTTAAAATTAATATTTTATAGTATTGAAATTCTGGGACAACGTATGTAATAACTGCCGAGAGCGGCGTAATAACAGCTGTATTGTATGAAATGATTGTCATGTATTTGTGCTAACCAAAACCCGACATAAAAATTGGCACAAAATATATTTTTATTTGAATCTATTATTTGTCTCTGTGGTCTAGTTGGCTAAAATTTTACCTGCCCAGTTCACCGTTACGTAAAGGAAGACGATGGGTTCAATTCCCCGTAGGATTAATTCGTAAATGGACTTTTTGTTATTTATACTGGTGTACCGTGTAGGTGTCATATCTCCGCCTGAGAATTATCCATGATATTTTACCTTATAACACAAGCGTATCTTTCTTAGTTTGGAAATATACAATGTAATCTTTATATATATAATTCTTCTGTACGTGTGTTGACAGTGAACTCCTCCTAAACGGCTGGATCGATTTGAATGAATTTTTTGTGTCTGTTCAAGTGGATTCGAGGATGGTTTAGATTCACAATTGGACCCGGTAGGTGGCGCTGCAATCGGGTTCTAAATTTTATTTCTTCAGGGCAGAACAACGTCTGCCGGGACAGATAGTAATAATAATAAATAAATCGGCTGGCAAACACACATATTATATAATCCCCAAATTAAACAAATTACGCTTGTGTTATGGGTAATATACAACGGAATATTATGGGGCCGATGCCAGACACCCAGACACAGACCCAGATAGTAAATAACGGAGAAAATTCGTTGCCGGAATTTACCATACCAGGAATCGAACCCGGAGCCTCTGCGTTACAGTGAGGTAAACCGTCAAAGGCTTAGCCCGCTCAATCACAGAGGCCAGCGAAGTGCGCGTTAATCTGTCGATTAAAAAAAGTCTATTGACTAGAAATGATATTTTTAATAATGAAATACAATAGAAATTTAAAAATTTTATCCGTGCAGGAACGGAGAAAGAATACAATTTCCTGCGGCCGGGGGCGGCCTGTCGTAAGAGGCGACTTAACAACCCACAGCCAGGTGATAGGGCATTTGCCCGACTGGATGGCTACCACCCCTGGTCTAAAGTACGTTGCCGTAACAACCTGGAGTTGTGTTCCGGCATTAGTGACCAGGTTCCAGTCTCCCTTAAGAGAGCAGCAGCGCATTTGTAGCAACTTTGGTGTTGCAAATGTCCATAGGCGATGGTAACCGTTTTCCATCAAGTGGGCCGTCTGCCTGTCTGCTGATGTGCTGCAATAAAAAATTATTTTGTCTTATAATTAGTAACTATTTCAAATGCACTCCAACGTATCTTTGCAATTAGACCTTGTCCATCCAAAGGTTCAAAGATACAAAATGCAAAGGACACCCCTGGTTTTGCAAACGTCTATAGGTGACGGTAACCACTGTCAGGCAATAAAAAAAGGTTGCCTAGAAGAAATTTTTTTTAAGCACTAAGACCGCCCATTGTACTTACTACCTTTTAGTATTTAAGCTTATTGTGTATTTTTTATTTTTAATGTTGGTGGACAATAAAGAGTATTGTATTGTAGAAAATTATTTATTTATATACTATATCAAATAGTCATATTTCTCACTATGTTGCCAAGCAATATGAGCCGTCAACCACTTGATATCCTTGTGTTTTGCTTTCACATTCGGCGTGAAGCCAACGCTTTAGCTGACTCGGTATGTTTTGTTATTGAACTAAGTTAGATCCACGATATTAAGTCGGTTTAAGGTCACAACGTCATTAGTTCGAAATTACTCTAGTAAAATAAAACCATGTAGTTCATGTAATTTTAAAATTTAATCGTCTTTCTACATTTTAGGCAAGAGCAAGGAATGGCCTTCGTGTAGAAAGGGTTTGGCCCACGCAAAGGATTACGGCATTAGCTCCGTCTTATGGCTCGTTCCTATATCCTACCAACAGTTCATTTTCCTTAATCTCTTACAATTTGACATAAGCTCTATTTTTTTTTAGTTTTTTAGATTGATGTGTACGTAAACATTTGTATGACCATGTATGAGTCAAATACAGTGAGACTAATTGACTTTGTTATCATATTTTGTACAACTATTATTTGTATTTCTACAGATGAAGATTCATTAATTCATAGTGTTACCCTTTTCTATGCGTGGACTGAAGTGCATTTAAATGATTTTTAAATAGTCAATCATATATATATATCGTGATTTGGTACTACTGAATAATGTTTACAGTATTGTTGATTAACTTTTACTTCGACTATGAGTCACACAAGAAAAGCGCATAGTGTGTACAGTACGCGCAAAATTTAAAAGCACGTCGAGTGAAATTATCTCCATGAGTATACGTGGGTCCAGTCACGTGTTAACGTTTATCACACCTCTTCTCCGTGGGGGAAGGCAGAGACTATAGTTCTCCACTTGCGACAATCCTGATCTTTCGCTTTATCTACTTTAATTAACCTCTTCATACATGCACGTTTATTTAAGACGCTTTTTACCTGACATCTTTTTAACACTTCTGCTATTTTATCGTATGTACCTTCTGCACACTTCTGCTATTTGGTCTACCGGTACCAACTCTACCATTCACAATGCTGTCATACACGTGTTTTGTGATTCCATTTTCATCTATTCTCTCTACATACCCAAACCACCTTAAAATTATTTTTTCCGTCTTCTTTCAATCCACAATGTTCCTTGATTACACTATTCCTTATCATGTCATTAAGCCTTGCCTCCCATATACTTCTCAAAGCTGTCATTTCGACTGCGTTTGTTCTACTTCCATGCTTCTTCTGCCATACCCAACTTTAGTGTTGGCTCCAACACGCCTTGATAGACAGCCAAGCGTGTCACTTTCTACATACATACATACATAACTTCACGCCAGTTCCCTTGCGGGATAGGCACGAACAACAGAGCGCCCCTCAGGTTTATTCTTACACACCTCACTTGCTTCTTTGACATTCATAACTCTTGTCATGCACGCTCGTCTGTTCTTAAGGCTCCTGACATCACCTTCTGCTAGTACACGATCAATTTGATCATGGAAGGTGTGTCGTGGCCTTCCACGACTTCTGCATCCATCCACTTTTGCATTGTATATCTGTTTAGTCATTCTTTCACCATGCATTCTATCCACATGTCCGAACCACCGGAGCATTCCTTTCCTTACCTTCACCCCGACACTCTCTGTCAGACCAACTCTCTTTCTTAACTTCGGTATTACGAACGCGGTCCGCGAGCGTCACTCCTGGCTCACAGACACTTTCTGGCTTTTCATAAAAATGTTTAAGCCTCCGTTAACCATATCGCCTGCAATTAGTCTTCTTTCGATGTCACTCTCATGCTTTCCGTACCTGGTAAACACGCACAGACAAAAAAATTCTTTGAATTTCTCTAACTTTTGGCCTCCTACCTGTATATTACAAATTGTCATACATTCATTTCCTTCAAACACCATAACTTTCGCCTTGCTCACATTAATTTTCATACCCTTTTTCTTAAAAGGCTGGTCTGAAATGGTAACACATTTCTTATAACTCTACTTTCCGACAATGCAAGTATAACGTGATCATCGGCGTAGAGAAGACATTTGATAAGTAACCCATTCATTCTTTTTCGGTTCCTGCACAGATTTTTATCTGTGACACGTGAAAGTGCGTAACGCAAAGTAGATGCTGTAAACCACAATGTAATCACTTTCGTTGTTCCCTATTCGTTTAAAACTTTGAAGCGTTGATATAGTACTTATTGAATTAATTTATATTCAATATAACAAGTTACTTAAGCAAGTCTTACCAGCTATGACCATATCCTCAGAGTACTTGAAAGAAGATGACAGTAGCTGTTCAGCGTCGAATGGCAGAGGCTCGATGCTGTCGCCACTTAGACTGTACAGGGTACCGCGGAGCGAAGGCACGAGGCGAACCCATTTGCCCCCTGATGTGAGCTGAAATAAGGTCAGGGATATATTCTACTTTGTCTTTCTAAATGTGGCTTTGCACTTGTGTATCTAACGGGTGTCGAGTATTCATCAATAACCAGGTTTCAAATAATCTTCCGGCTAACATGTATCAGGCAAAAGCCAGACGCAGACTCTAGTCTCCTTTAAGAGAGTCGCAGCAAATTGGTAGCACCGTTGGTATTGCGAATGTCCATAAGCGATGGTAACCACTTTCCATCAGGTGGGCCGTTTGTGTGTCTGCTGCCACATGCAATAAAAAAAAAACACAACAGAAGTTTCAGCCACATTATAGGTCTTTAAATGACACCAAACACTAGAGTTCTTATATTATCTCGAAAAGACCATCTACATCGTCTTTCTAAACCTGGCTTTGCACTCGTGTATCTAGCGGGTGGCAAGTATTCATCAATGATTATTGGTTATAAGTTTTAAAATAATCTTCAAGCTAACAGATATCAAGTAATAGCCAGACCTAGATACCAGAAGTTTCAGCAAAGTTATACTTAGTCCTTAACTGACGCCAAACAAAAGAGTTATTATAACAGCACGAAAAGGCACGAAACTAAATCCATACTAATAATATAAATGCGACACTCTGCCCGTCTCTTACATTTTCACGGAACAGCTATGGCACTGTTTCTGCTAAAATTTGGTATAATTATACTGTAGCTTCAATACCGAGAATGAACATAGGATATGAAAAATGCATGATGAAAGAATGACTAAACAGATATACAATGCAAAAGTGGATGGATGCAGAAGTCGTGGAAGGCCACGACACAACTTCCATGATCAAATTGATCGTGTACTAGCAGAAGGTGATCTCAGGAGCCTTAAGAACAGACGAGCGGACATGACAAGAGTTATGAATGTCAAAGAAGCAAGTGAGGTGTGTAAGAATAAGCCTAAATGGCGCTCTGTTGTTCGTGCCTATCCCGCAAGGGAACTGGCGTGAAGTTATGTATGTATGTAACATAGGATATTTTTATCTCCGGAAATGGAATAGTTAATATGTAAATAACAGTGCAATATCCGTCCATCCTAGGTTGCAATTGAAAACCAGCGTCAGGCACCTGTTGCCTGGCACTGCACCTATTTAGTACCATCACGAGACTTTTTTTTTTGTATATACTACGTCGTTTCATTCATCGTCATGTGTCTCGTTATGTGAAGTCCCAATAAACACTTTTTCTTTCTTTCTTTCAATTTATATGGATAATCGGAATTTTCGGGAGACGAATAGCGCTAGATAAAAGTTATGGTCAAAAATATTGACTCTATTAAAACGAAATTTAGAGGGTGTTTTGTATTTGGTGGAGTGAACCACCCTTAGTGAAGTGAAAAAAACAAAATTAGGTTGTGAATTCCAGGATAGATTATTTAAAAAAATGTGAATACGAGTGCGAGATGTAGTGGCTATCAGCCACGTTTTAAAAAAAATATAAGTCATCGCATTGTTGCAAAGTTGGATTTCTTTGCCAAATAACAATAAAAAATCGGCCAAGTGCATGTCAGTCCGTGCACACTGAAAAGTTTCGTAGGGACGATGTTGAAAATACACAACATCACCAAATCTAATCTACTTTAGAAACTAAGAATTTGATTTCCAGAGAAGCCTTTCAGGAAATCGTGATGATGGAGTTATTGACGATTACGGAAAGTGGAGTTAAGTGGAAGAGTAAAATCTGGCAATAGCTGGGAATAACTTTCAGGTACAATAAGAGAAACAGTGGACAGCAATTGTCACCTGCTATCAGATAGATCGCTTGTCAAAAACACTTTCCAAACAAACTTATTTCACCAGCAACGTATTATGTAAATATACCAATAACACATGACTCATCGCTGTGTATTATAGCACTCAAGAAAATACTTTTAGATAAAACTAGTTCCTATGTCTCTATACTACAACGAAAAATTTCATCAGATTTATGCAAATAAATGCGAAATCCATTTTAATATTTATATTACGTGAAAGTGACTCTGCGTGTTGTGTGTTCTTCCGTCACTGCTTAGGGAAATAGATTCATTACCTTTTCAATACATTTTTCAACTACGAAAATAAATAAGTTCAAAATGTCAGTTGGCTATGAAACCACAAAATATTTGTGTAAATAAATAACACATATTTTTCAGCGCGTTCCATAGTAGCTCACAACGCCCAATATGCTCCGTTAACCGTTCCACCTGTCGACTGCGGTCGTTGTGGTCGTGGTTAAAACGTCACTAATGACGTCATGATTTTCTATCACACAACGCTCACAACGACTCATGTCAAGAGGTGGGTCGAATAACAGTTCCACTTGAGTTTACGATTATAACGCCGGCAAGCATGTGGATAGGGAAAAATTGCGGTCGTGAACGTGGTCGTTGTGAGTCTCTAATGGAACGTAGCCATTGTAATGTCAATATGGGAGCAAACAGTGTAATCAACTGAGGTAATTTATATAAATTTATAAAACGTCAGTTCATAGATTTTGTATGAGCATACCTACTATTATGACACAGGAGTCAAATGAAAATGAATGTATTTATTTTAAAATGGAATCTTACAGTAAAGGCATTAATTATTGTTTGAAAAATAATTAAAATCCTGGGGTTATCTGGAAGAGATCGCTTTTTAGCAATAAGACCGCCCTTTATACATAACTAGATATTATAGTTTTAGTCTAAAGGTAATTTTTGAGTGTGGCTTAGCCGAGGGTTCTGTCTATCACATTTTTTTCGAATGTCCCAATATTGTTTTTCTCGTCCACAGTATCTTACAAAAAGATTTTCCCCGACGACCGGTCAATGTGAACTTTCTTCTTACCCTAACTAATAGTAGGCATGTATATATATTATCAACGTTTTTAACAATAAATAACATCTATCTATAATGTAGTTAATCTAACATTCTGTTTTGTGTTGTCCTCAGGATACCAGAAAGTGATTTGGAAGATCACTAGCTAAATTTTTCTCTTTGTATTTATATTCTTATATGCGCCTGACATTTTACCACCTACTGTGACATTGGCCAAATCAATGCAAACTGCATTGGAACCATAATACATTCAAAAAAGAAGTTCATTTTTGTATTGGTGTACAATAAAGTGTAGTTGTAGTACAATGACGCCGGTTTGCCGGCCTACCTCACTGCAACGCAGAGGTTCCGGTTTCGATTCCTGGCATGGTAAATTTCGGAAACGAATTTCCTCTGTTATTTACTATAGGCTGGGTGTCTCGTTCGGCCCTAGAGTAGTCTATTATATGTGACCCATAACACAAGCATAACTTGCTTAATTTGGGGATATACAATAAGCATATTTGTCTGCTAATTTTATTAAATTTTTATCTATCTATCTAAAATTAGTTCTATATGAGATTTGAAAAGTCTGCTGAAGACCCTATGTCAACTTGTTCTTTTATTTTTTTAAATATTAGAATTTACTTTTACATGTGTCCACATCCCTATTGACATATTGGATGAAATAAATATAATTTATATTTATAGAAGATTTACCTCAACATGATGTAGGTTGGATGACAACAAAGGCTGTGTCTCCAGGTCCCATGCTTTGATCCCATTCTGGGTTGAAAATGCACTGATCTTTCCATCCAAAGTGCTTATTATGACCAGGCTGTAAAAGAAATTCTATTAGCCTATATATTACATGACCCATTTATTAATAGCGTTCTCCTATATCTTTCTATATCTCTCTTGTGTTTCACTATCTGTCGGCACAATTTATTTTTTCCTTCTATACTCCTCTATTCTGGCATACATCCTTTGTCACACCACAAATCATCGGGTCATCCTTCACACAACCCATCTATCTCCTTTTTTTGATTTATCATTATATTTCTACTTCCCACAATTTGCGCACTCATATGTATTGTAAACTCACTACACCTGCACACACTTCAACCTTTTATGATAACTCTTTTACAGTGCAGGCTGTCAAACTTTGGAATGCATTGCCTCTTACTGTCAGAGGCCAGAACATCGCCTACATTATACTATAGACTAATCTCTCTCTCTCTCTCTCTCTCTCTCTCTCTCTCTCGCTCTCGCTCTCGCTCTCGCTCTCGCTCTCGCTCTCGCTCTCGCTCTCGCTCTCGCTCTCGCTCTCGCTCTCGCTCTCGCTCTCGCTCTCGCTCTCGCTCTCGCTCTCGCTCTCGCTCTCGCTCTCGCTCTCGCTCTCGCTCTCGCTCTCGCTCTCGCTCTCGCTCTCGCTCTCGCTCTCGCTCTCGCTCTCGCTCTCGCTCTCGCTCTCGCTCTCTTATAAAAGTTTGTATGTATTTAATTTATAAAGTAATTTAAGTATGTGTAATTATTTTTATTTTAGAAAGAAAGAATTATTTTATTTAGGACAAATAATATATATATAAATTATAATAATAATGTGTAGTTTAAGTATGTTTGTTTATGATATACCTAATAATCTGCACCACCTACATCACCAGATTAGATTAAACTATTTCTTAAGTTAGGTTGCCTGGAAGAGATTGCTTTAAGCTATAAGGCGGCCAATTGTTTCATTGTTTCTACCATGACAATATTGTAATTGTGTGTTTATGAAATTGTATATTTGGTGAGCAATAAAGTGTTATCTGTCTGTCTATCTATCTATATTTCTACCAATAAATCTTCCAGTTTAAAAATCTTTTTGTTATGTGACTGTCATCCCTCCTCATTACATGCACATGCCACTTTGTCAATATCTTACAACATATTCCTTATCCTTACTACTGGTTACAATTTGACATAAACCCTGTGCAATTAATATCAATTTTCTACCAACAGTATAGTAAATGAGTGGATAATGAGATATATGCAGAAACTGCAGGCCTGTCCTTGACTGACTCAAACAATCACATATGACCTATAGTTATCACTTATAAATATCATGTAGATTATATACCAATTTACTTTTTGCTGGATATCCAGGCTAATAGGCCCAAAATAAAATGGTTATCTTCTTTAAGAACATTTGAAACACTCAAAACTATTATCAACATGCTGCCAGCCATAAAAGAGTTTTGCATATATCAATGTTATCTCCATAAACTATGCTAAGCCATAAAATACAATACTACACACAAAAATCACCTTACCAAAGTTTAATTAAATAGTAGTATCTTGTGTGTAGTAGTTGTATGACCTAACATAGTTGACATAGATGATGTCTTTATATGTATTAGTGGTCACTCGTGCTCGAAATTCAACCATAAAAATTAATGTGAAAGACTATACTTCTATAATCACAGATTTCGCCAAAGCTACACTGTTAATTTGACTTTAACAATAAACAAAAGAGTATATATGCGTGTGTGTCAGATACGTGGTAGTGTGTGTAATGTTTTTTTATTGATTTAATGTATTTTTTGTGTAATTTTAAAAAAATATTAGCATTAGTCCTTTCTTCTCTATATAAACTACAAGTGTTTGAAATTTCATACTCCTCCATCCACACAATTTTCGTAAAAAGGGGTACAAATTTCTTGCTTCACATATTAATATATAGATATTTGAAAATAGAATTACAAATTGTTGACCTATATTTGCAATTATAATGACTAATATAAAACTAAATCTAGAAAGAACAGAATCACTGAAATAATTAAAACTAGATAAGGATGGAGTATTCACTGATAAGCCATCAAGGCTACTACTTACAAGATTAATTATGTAAAGTGACTTTATACTTTTGTCTTTGCTTATTTCATGTTGTATGGGAAGTATATGACTTAAATACAGTCTCTGTCTCTTTGCTTATTAGAGTCAATATTGTAAGTGAACTTTCCTACCATTTACTCTGGTCTGAGTATCTCGGATCAACAACCATAACAACTTTGATTTGTGTTCCGGCATTAGTGGCCCAGTTACAGTCTCCTTTAGAGAGCAGCAGCACATTGGTAGCACCGTTGGTGTTATGAATGTCCATAGGCCATGGTAACCGCTTTCCACTTTCCATCAGGTGGGCCATCTGGCTGTCTGCTGAACTCATGCAAAAAAAACCCTAAAGAGTGGTCTATTATATATTAGCCATAGCATAAGTGTAACTCAGTTAATTATGAAATATATAATTTGTGTGATTGTCTGATGATTTATTATAAATTACTTTTAACTAATTAACAATTTCCACATAAAATTTACAATATAATTATGTGCTTGGCTTCCTTGTCATGAGACAATAGCAATCCACTGTTAGGCATAGGCCTCCCCAAGTTTGCTCCATATATCCCGGTCATCTGTTATGGTTGTCCAGTCTGTACAGGTGACCTTGTGCAGGTTGTTGGTCCACCAGTCTGATAAGTATCCCACACTACAATTGGGTGGGGTATAGTTATAGGGTGCATTTATTAATTATGAAATATTATGAACAAATCAGAACGTTTTTTGGTAAATTTGCATAAAGGCGGAACCCGAAAATTATGCGTTTGTTTATATACAAGATTATAATTATGGTTTGCTATGGTACAATAACGAAATTAAAATTGTCGGAAAGCCTTCATTTAGGCACATAATTAATAAACAATACAATTACCTTAGAATATACACAGACTGCCTACTATGCTAATATTATTATTGTAAAGTAATAGGGCACGTTGCTAAACACTTATGATTTTGAGCACAAACACATAAGTTAACTTAAAAACAATCAATATCTTACTTTATTAAATTTTAAAGCACATTTTATTAGGTTAAAAACTACAAAATACTTCCCAGATAAAACCGCCATGCTACATAAAGTAAACCACACTGCTAAAGACAAATCTTTTTGTTGTAATTTAGTTCATCAGAGTGGCAGGCAAAGGAAATAAATCCATACAGCGTTGTCTGATGTATTCTTAATAAAAAATAGGCTGTTTGGATTTATTTCCTTTGCTTGCCACTCTTTAGGTTGGGTTAGCTCCACACTAGAGCTCAAATATGCAATGCCAATGTTAGCAACACAAAAAATAGGTTATGAGGAGCGGTTGAAGGTTGCGACCAATGAGAAGGTCAGTGTAGGTTAGGTTAGCTTCAGACCAAAGCCGCAGGCAGAATCGACTTTAACCATAATTTATGGTAAGCAGTCGGTTCTGCCACTTTGCTACTTGTTAGGCAAAAACACTAAATCCATACAGCATGAATATCAATATTTTTCAATCAATCTGAAGATCATTGAATGACATGAAAGTATGGAATTTTAGATTTTTTACATTATTGTAACTAAGATAATTAATATATTTTTCTAGTTTGTATATATAAATACTGACTACATGCAATACCAATGTAAGCAGAACAAAGTATATGTGTAAGGTCGAAGGTGTAACCAGTGACAAGGACAGTGGGTTAGGTTAGGTTATCTTTAGACCAAAGCCCACGAGCCGAGCGAGCGAAGCGAGGGTGCCGCGGCAGCGGTCGGCGGGTAGCAGAATCGGCTGGTTTCCATTTATTCGTTATTATTTAAACAAAAATTAAAGTCGGTTCTGCCACGCGCCGGCCACAGCCGCGGCACGCTCGCTTCGCTCGCTCGGCTCGTGGGCTTTGGTCTAAAGATAACCTAACCTAACCCACTGTCCTTGCCATAACCTTCGAACACCCCTCACACCTATATATTGTTTGTCTAACATTAGTATTGCATGTTGTCGGTAATTATATATACAAACTACAAAAATATAATAATTATCTTAATCACAATAATGTGAAAAATCTAAAATTCCGTATTTTTATGTCATTCAAAGATGTTCAGTTTGATTGAATAATATAAATATTCATGCTGTACGGATTTAGTTCCTTTGCCTGACATTTAGCAAAGTGAGGTAAAAACTTTGTCTCTCAATATTATTAATCTGAGGTTTTACTTACAAATTACAAAATGTCGTGATTTTTTAGCAATGCCGTAATATTTGATTTTATAATTATTAATTATTTTGATCATGTCATATATGTTACATTTGCAGACTAATCCCAAAATTAAAATAATTGTGTTTTTATTATAATTAGTAGGTAAGTCGTCACGCTAAAATTGAACATTATTTCTAGCGATATAATGCACGTATTTCGTACCTAATTAATTGTATTGTTTATTAATTTTTTGCCTAAATGATGGCTTACCGATCATTTTAGTGTCGTTATTGTACCATAGAAAACCATATGTAAAGTCTTTGAATACAAAAAATGCGTAATTTTCAGGTTCCGCCTTTATGCAATTTTACCCTTTTTTAATATAGCTAATGTGGGAGTGAGGCTAAGCAGAGCCCCCGCTTTAACCTTTGTGGTAATTTTTTTATAACCACCCAAAATTTACTTTATATCTCAAATAATAAATAAATGGACCCTATAATTATACCATACCTACATTTGCTTAGACTAATTATGTTAAATATAACATTTGATTTCTATATTACTAGACCTGTTTAAGAATAATATTGTTTATATTCAATACTACATTATGGAGTTCTTCAAACAAGGTATAAACAGTAAGTAAATCTTTATAAGGTATGCAAAACATTGGCTTCCTTAATGTTGTAAATGTCCATGGGCAAGTAACCGTAACCACTTACTATCAGGTGGCTTAACTGTCTGTCTGTTTACAAGCAAAAATAAAAATTTCGCTTTACAAAAACTGAATGCATGTTCTTTGGAACAAGTTAAAACTTGTTTGTGTATATGTATTTTAGGAAAAATGTGCATTATTTTGAATATAATTATATTCTTGTATCGAAAGTCTAGCTAAAATTATTCGAATGACCACAATTTCAATGAGCAATTATTACAAAATGCAAATCCAGAAAACACTGGATGTAAATAAACAATGTTTCTCCCTTAGTATTCTTTCGATGTTTGGTGTTTCGTGTTTCCCCAAACATTTCTGAATTAAATATCAATAATTAATATTTTTCAATAACTTACTCGTTAGGCGCCGCTCCATCCTTATTTAACGATGGATTACAAAAAGGCAACTTTTGCACAGTTTCGTCCGCACGTAAACTACAGACCAAAAAACTTAACGCAAAAGCCGTTTTTAGCGCAATAACCTTCCAATACCAGTCCGACATTTTATTATTGCAGAATTAGTCTCGGACATCGCAAACCGATAACCGGCTGTTTTATTTTTATTACGAAATATGTAGTAAAGTAAATTAATTTTTGAATCCACACAAGTGACCTGCAAACTCCACGTAACAACTGTCAAAATTAGCATTTGACTTGACTTGACTTGACTTTTGTTGATTTTGGCTCCAACGCCTTTGGCATTGATTTCGCCAATGTCGCCGTAGATGCGAAAAATATACGGAAAATGACAGGTGAACTAATGTAGCTAATTTACCAGGAAGACATTTCGTAAAGTGTCAAAACTTTTTACTTTTTATATAATTCTGGTTTCACTTTGTTGAAATAATAAACATAACTTAGCGCCAGTTTCACGAGTTAGCGCGCTTTTTAATTATAGCGAATTTAAATCAAGCTTTACTCGCAATATAATTGTATTGTACGTCTAGCCATAATAAATTATAATAGAATAGTGGATCACGATTTTAGTAATAAATGTACACTTATTATCTACTTACGTATTTGATACGTGTATGCTAGCCAATAGAATAAACCATAAATCCTTAGGAGTTTTTGGCGGGAATTGAAAGGGGACGTTGTGCTATGCAGTTTTATTTACTAAAAATGTGTAAAATTACCCTAAAATGAACAATACTTGTAGGACATTGATAGTTTTTGAGAAGTAATTATGTGTTTTGGGAGATATGTAAACTCTATAGTCAAATGTGGCCTTTAGAGTTTTCACAAGAACTCTGTTGAATGGCGTCGGTTGTAGTCTACAATACAACTGCGCTCTATATGAAGACTTATACATCAGAATAGGCTGTATTTATTGTATTGTATTTAAGCTTCGTTTCTACTACTACCCATAAATGCTTATATAATTTATCTGTGACTTTTGGTGATATTTCCTTCGTGATCTATGATTTGCTAGTTTGTTTGTAATTTTCTGACAGGTGTTTAGCCCACGCTTTGGTTTCTGCAATTTTTTCGTTTAATTCATTAACATTTGTGAAGCAGTGGCGATCACTAGGATCTTTCTAAACTAGCTTGTGATTTAAGTAATCTTACCTACATTTGTATCAAAACCGTTAAATTTGGTTTTGGTAAGATTTTTCAAGATGACTTTGGGAACTTACAACAGACATCAAGCAAATAGGAAGAAGTAAGTGTTATTATTAAATAGATCCATTTACTTTCTACATCGTTTTAAAACCTTTTGGGGCTAATATACAAATTTATTATAGGCAGGCGGCATTAGCAGCTGCGTTCCCTCAGGGCATACGTTGCCAGAAGTGTTTGGAGTATGGGCACTGGAGTTATGAATGCAAAGGAAAACGCAAGATCCTGACGCGCCCGTCTCGCACACAAGTGCTAAAGAAGAATTTGAAAACTAAAGAGGAAGAAGGCCAGTGCAGGTAACATCGAAATTGAAATTAAATGTTTTATTTTTTCATATAGATTCATAATCAAATAAAAAGATCATAACAGAGGTTATAACCTTATTTAATGTATTCCAATCTTAAAGTTTTCATTAGAAATTAACTTTTACTTTATTCTCAGTTACCTACCTTCTTTTTTAGATGAATTTAAATTTTACTGGTTGATTGCTTGTTTAATTGGCATAATATTGAATGTAGTTAAAATATTTGAGTAAATATCTATGGTCTAAAGATTACTTATTTCAGAATTATTTTCTTTGTTTGCGAGTCCAAAGATTTGTGGCAAGAAATTGTAATTAAGCATTTCTAAAACTACTACCATTTTAAATTGTACACTATTGTAGTGTTGTGGAAAATTTTAAGAATGTGGGTGTCAAGACTAAGGCAAATGTAAAAAAATCTAGAAGAAAAAGACAAGGGTGAGATGGATTTTAGAAAGGGCTGTTGAGGAATAATGGAAATGTAGATTAAATGATCATAAGCAGCAGTGTGTCTAAGAGTTGGTTCACTTTATTTATTGACTTCTTACATATTAATTGCCGACTGTCACCTTTTAATTAATAATTACTGCTTTAAAAGTTAAGCCAGATTGGGGGGGTAAGATAGGGAAAACTGAACAACGGGAGGGGGAAATAGGCCGTAGGAACTTGGAATTAGTTAACTAATTGTGATTACATCTGTTTCAGCAATGGTAGTTGCAAAATACCAAATAAAAAGAAACGTGAAGATTGCAAGGATTGCTCTGATGCAGCCTCCTCGAGCAGCTCTTCAGATGGATCCTCAGGCAGTTCCAGTTCATCTGACGATAGCGATAGCAGCAGTGACTCGGAGAGTGAGAGTGGGAGTGGGAGTGGGAGTAGCAGCGGATCAGGCTCCTGTAGTGATTGTTAAGCAATTTTCAAGGTATGACCATTGCTGATTGATGTTTAGGTAGTTCTAGTAACTTATATTTTATGTGATTTTTGCCAAACATTTTAGATCTGTCTGGGTTTTATATTACCAGGTCTTAAATCACATTGTAGATGTGAAAGTAGTGATTTAATTTTTGTTATTTTTAGTTCAAAGATATGTTGGATAAGGAATATTATATTTATAAAATAACAAACATACTTTTTTGATTGTACCAAATATTAAATGACATATCTTAAGGATATTTCTTGATATCATTTTGTTTAGTGTCAACTATGAATGCTATTGACTAATACAATCTTTCATCTTCATCAGTATCAATTTTAAGCTCAATGTGTTTCTATAAAATATTTTATTTTATATTTTACTATTCTCTTTACATAGTCTTATACATATATAACTACTAGCTGTCCCGGCAGACGTTGTTCTGCCCTGAACTAATAAAATTTAGAACCCGATTCCAGCGCCACCTACCGGGTCCAAATGTTAGCTATCCTATCTTTCAAGTCGGATCAAACTGCACACGGTGTGCAAATTTGATTAAAATCGGTCAAGTAGTTTAGGAGTCCATTGAGGACAAACATTGTGACACGAGATTTATATATATTAAGATATTCTTTGTTATTTCTTTTGTTTTCATAATTTGAAGGTAACCAGAAACCTCATTTGAATACAAAGTTGGTCTTTATTCCATTATTTATAATAGATATAGGAGGTTTATTGGATTGTTCAAATGAAGTTTAAAATGTGTTTTTCATAATTGCATTCTGATATTTAGTTTTTTTTTTAATGGGCCCATAAACCTTATGTAACTATTATTAAACATTAAATTAGCAGTGGTCATATATTGTATTGCTTTAATTAATGATAAGGTAAGTGTAATTTACTTGCAGGTTTTGTAGTTTTAATGCTGGACATTAATAAACATAGCACAATTACTCTTGGAGAAATATTTAATTTTTATAAGGACATTGGTAGATGTCAAAGGCAGTTTCTGAATTCACATCTTGAAGTGAAGAATTAGTATAGGATGCTTTTCGTATAATTACTTTTAATTTGAAATCTATATTTCAGAAACTGCCTATAAACCTGCAAGTGAAATAATTATTTCTATGAATGTTCTATATATTTCGTACTTTAAAACTATAGATAACATGGCCTCCTTTGTGGGATCAGAAGGATATCTGATTTAAAATGGCGTTGTGAGTTGTTAAAATCTATATTAATTTTAATTGAATAAAAATATTTGTTTTGTCCTTAAAAATAATTATTAGTATAAAAATTATGATCACGTTTTTGTTAAAACTAATGCTAAATTCAATTCGGCAGTCAATAAAAACGTAGCTGTCAGTGTTATTATTATGTTTGTTTTATTTCACTATTTATTATTCAGCACACAGACAAGACGGCTTACCTGATGGAAAGTGGTTACCATGGCCTATAGATTTGTAACACTAAAGGTGCTGCCACTCTCTAAAGGGAGACTGGAATCTGACCACTAATGTCAGAACACAACTCAAGGTTGTTATGGCAGCATACTCTAGACCAGGTGTGGCAGCCATCTAGATAGGCAAATGCCCTACCACTTGTTGGTTGGTTGTTTTGTTGCCTCTTACGACAAATCTGCACGGATATAATTCTAAAAGGAGAAATAATTCTGGCTTCACTAATCATAACGTCTAGCTAAACAGTGAGATTCAAATTGCCACTTACACAAAACCATATTACAAATCTGTCAAGTGTCAAATTCATAATTTTATTCTGCATACAAATATGTGCATTACATAACAGCTGCAGCTCTGAACAGAATCCTTGGGGTCTTACGAAGATAGCGATGAGAATGTTATAGTAATAAGGTGTTAGTGTTTACTATTGACTGTTCCACTTCTAGTTTGCGTGTCAACACAAAGATCTAATCATAAAAATTTCAGAGCATAATTATAAGAACTAGGTTTAAAATGTGCTGTCGTCATATTTGTAGTCATTCTGTGAAATATATTTCGTTAACTGGCCGTGAGTTTGAATAACTGTTTTATGTATTTAGCATAATCTACCCAGTATAGTGGATATGCATACAACTTGAATAAAGATGGTATCTGTATGAAGCCGAAAAAATTTAATATTCTGTTCAAGTTGTAAGCCAGAAGTTATACTTGGGATTATCATTTTTTTTTTTAATATTTTATGTTAAACGAATCTATAGTATGTAGTAATTCATATGAGGGAAATGAAGTAAGACTTCGTGTTTTCTACTATGAAAGTATTTAGCTATTGTATGCTTGTTAGAAACCTGCTAACATTATCTAGGCTCTATTCAAGAAAAACACTTGAGCGCTGAACAACGTTTTAGTCATGACCTATCCATAAAGGAGTTTTTGAATATTGTAGTGTCTAGTGCATTCAGGCACCAAAGGAAGTACTAAACTGAGTATGACAATCGCTTAATCGCCCAATAAAAAATGTCTTCTAAGTTCTATAACTAGATAATTTAATTTGTCTCTGGTTTTTTTTTACATTTTATTATTTGCAATATTTTATAGAACAAACCAGTGAACATAATTTTTTATTGAGGTCTAAAATTTGTTTTAATTAATAGAACGTCAAAATGCGAAAGAATGATTGATGACCTAATGATGAATCATTTCTTCTTTGTGTCAAATTTTAAACATTTATAATACCCGGTTTCTATATTATATATATACTATTCATGTCCCGTTTTTATGTCTTACTAACCGTTCATTCGCCTGTTAGTTAAAATTTGACAAAATCCATGTGAGTGATGTCAAAATTCAACCGATAGTAAGGCGAGAGAATGAATAGTGAGAGTAGTTGTAGCATACCTACTCAGCAATCAATGTCAGGCAAGGGAATCTTAGTCCAATCTGCTAATTCTTATGTATAAGTCTTCATATTGCTCAGCTGAATTGTAGGTCATCAATTGTATTCAACAGAGTTCTTTTGAAAACTCGAAAGGCCAGATTTGACTAACCAGTTTGTTTTTCCCAAAAACACAATTACTACTCGAAAAACTATCAATATCCTACAACTATTGTTCATTTTAGAGCCATTTTACACAATTTTAGGAAAATAGTAATATATAGAAACTGGTCATAGACAAATGAATAGTAACTTATAGGAATTAGCTGCTAGTTGGTGGATTTAGGAACTTTGTTTACTATATTTTAATTTTGGCGATTGTGATTCCTAGCAAATTCTGGCTCTATGATTTAGGATGGAATAACGACCCAAGCGTCGTTTTTGTGCTTGGGGGTTTTCCTTCAATATGGTCATTGTACTATTGAATTAATTTTAACTTGTGAGATATAAATCTTTGGAAGATTACAATTAAATGCTAGTACTTAGCGTGTAGTTTACTTAGGATTATTATTTATTAAAGAATATTTTTACATTATTGATTTTTTTTAATTATTTAGTACAAATGTAATCTTAATATATTTTAATAATGATTTTATTTTTGTCTCATGACTAAAGTTATTATACTACTAAGTGAACTCTGTAAAATCAGTTTGCTAATCATCAAATAATTTGAAAGTTATGTGCTGTGAATTAGTTGAATGTGTTTGTTAGTAAAAGGGCTTTTGTGAAATATGACACACTCATCATTATAAAAATGTTACAAATAAGGTATGGCCGTATTTACCGAGTTAAAAATTATCTAGATGCGTTTTTATTTTAACAATTTTTCGTCATTTATTCAAAAATATTGGATAATATTCAAACTTATTTTTTCTCAGAAATAACATCGAGCAGTCTTTCAGGCGGCATTCTTTCTTTGAAAGGTTTTAACAAAAATGATTGGTCAATTACTAATATCATCAAATATATAGATTTGGACTAAGTTTTCAGTATGGGTGTAGTCATAGGTTAAGATGTAGAATTTTTTAAATTCTGAAACGCATATTCTAGCGATAAAATCTGTCAGTTATATTGTAACACGGTTGTATTTGTAATATGTTAAGTGCGGCGCTTACATAGGAGCATTTTTTCAACTTAACCTATTCAATGTTCAAATTAAAAAAACCCTATAGAATTGCTAAAGTTAAAATGTCATACGGCGGTGATGCGTTCGAAAACGCTTTTCATTTTGGTCAGATATCCTATTTTATGTTATTATTTTAATGTTGGTTACCTTTACAAATGGAATATAAAATCGGTAAATTTGAAATGTCATTATGAAGCGTTGTGCGTTTGAAAATACTTTTCAATTTAGACGGATATAGTTTCTAATGGTTTATTCTTGAATATGCGTCTCAGAATGTGTAGTATTATAAGCTTTGTGAATTCGCCCAAATTTCTGGTATGTATGTAAAGGTTGTGTAAGACTACTTATGGATATGTAACTTAGAATTTCTGATTTTTGTTAGACTGTCATGGATTTTGATATAAAATAAAAACAATTTAAATTTTATATTGTTTTATTTAAAACTTAAAACCTATTTGCATTTGAACATACATATTAAAGCACATTATTAATTATTGGTACATTAATTGACATAAAAAAATAATTGTTTTTATACTACAATCACAAAGGCACACAGTTGCATCTTAATAGTAGAACATTGGACAAGGCACATGATACATAAAATATATTTCGCACATTTTTGTACTTTGATTCGTGTTAAAATAATGCGTTTTAACACTTATTTCTTAGTTAATTACTATGCTAAACAATCCATGTTGTTTGTTATTCTAGTATCGTACAGAGTTATTTGTAATCCCTGGAATGTCGACTTTTTTTTGTAAAATGAGGTAGAAAACAAAAAATACTACTTTTGAAGAAATTTAAAAAAACTTTTCAGTTGAATTCTTCGTTTTATTTCACAGAAAATGTAACCAGTGGCAAAATTAGAGAGTTTCCCATTGCCCAACAGTGGGCACGCAACATGAGGGTAGCTAAAAAACTACGACTGGCGTTTGTTAAGCCGACATTCCAGGTTTTAATGGAGTAACGGTAACAAATTAATGAATTGGATAAAAAATGGGTATTTTTCCTCAGTTAATAACTAGCTTATATAGATTGTATTTTGTGATATTATATTCTTATTACTAAAGCTTCAAACTAAATAATACATACAGGTGGGCATCAAATTAATTAAATTAAATTGAAAAGAATTATTTATTTAATATATGTACATACATGTAACTGACAAACACAAACTGAATTTATAATTCATATTTTCGACGTAAACACAACATTTTTATAAGCAGCAGTAACAAGTTACTAGAGAAAATGACGCAGTAACAATATAACCAGAAATATTGGCTAAAAGTGATCCTGGAATTATCATAGTCTAACCTGTGACCATAAATAAGACTACTATTATTTATGGCTTTTTCATATTATGCATATACTCAAACTTTATGGCTTCTGATCGATTAATAACGAATGAAAAAAGCTTCTATTGCGCGGTCAATTGTTGCTAAATGAGAGCTGCTTTCATAAAGTTTGGCTGTCTGTTATTCATATTCATTTATTAAACAAAAATTCATGACAGAAGCAATATAATTATTTGTAAGCGTAATAGGAGAAACAATTACAAAACAAATGGGAGTCTCAGGCAAGAGAGTATGAATACATATACAAACTTTATGGCAATTGTCCGATTGATATCAAGAGCTACGTAGTAACTGATTTTGTATGAAAAGTATATTGCGCGGCCAATTGTTGCCAAATGAGAGTTGCTTCCATAAAGTTTGGCTTAGTCCATAATTTTTTACGAACGAAAATTCGAGACAAAACAACATATTTTTAAGCGTAATAGAAGAAAAAAATCACGAAACAGACGGAGTCTCAGGCAAGAGATGTATGATCATCTTCCTCTTCTGATCAAAACTGAAATTGTTCATTTTAAATATCCTACTATCATAGAATGGTTTCAGATCTGTAATGTTTATTTGTCTCGCTCTCTCCAAGAGATCTCTTTCAGATATCTCTATGGTAGATTGGGAGTGATTATGCAGGCCTCTCATATAGGCCAGTTGGTCCATTGTCAGTTGACGGAGAATGTAATATAAGAGCTCGCTGTGATCTTTCTTGTACGATAAGTATTTTTGGAATGTCTGAAAAGAATAAATATATTTTTCAGTCAAGAAAATAGTGTGAAAGGATATCGACGTGAAACGGTTAGCATTGTGTTTCGTTGTATGGGTAAGATTCCGCTGGCCCATTTCCTCCTATCATGTCCTAACATGTCGAATAATACAATAATCTATTGTAAAACTTCAAAAGAATATCCTGAACACAGTCACGTAGTTATAATTAAAGATGAACTAGATTACAACAATTATAATATTTTTAATTTAGTAAGCCATTTTCAGTTCAGTCACCTAGTACAAAATTTCTCTATGTACTTATCTGTAGTAGCAATTGAGATTTTAGTTGTATACGGTTTTACGGTTACGTTTTATGTACTTAGTATAATTTCTATTACCGATTATCGTGTGTTTGCGAACCGGGACATTATCATATGAAATGTTAATAAAACTACGTTTTAACGGTTTTAAGCGCGGTAATTTTATTTGATTTTGGTTTTTCCGACGTTTCGGCCACTTTTCAGTGGCCGTGATCACGGAAGAATCAATTAAAATTACCGCGCTTAAAACCGTTAAAACGTAGTTTTATTATGTATATACAAGTCGCGAAAACTTAAGAAAATATTATATGAAAGCTTGTTTTGAATGTAAAAAAATACTATAATCATTCGCACAATATACATACAAAGGGTTGAGCTTTAAAAAAGCAAATCTTTGCCGTGTTCGTGTATGTCACTAATGGCCCTAGTGGAAGATCAGCGCTGGTTATATTAACCGGCAGTTTTGCTGAGCTAAAGCCAATTTAGGACTACATTTACCTACCTATTGTTTTTATTTTAATAGTTTAAGTGAGTTTTATTGTAGTTCTAAATAAATCTTTTCCTTCCTATCTTTCTTTCTTTACTGCACCTTCAGTCACGTGGGGATATCTCGCGGCCGGTGTGGGGGGTTCGCCCGGCGAAGATGTGCGTTGGCACGACCGACGCCGGGAACACTCATTAAAACTTCATGGGTGCCTCCTTTCGCCCAAGTGCTGAGTACCCCTATTACTGTAACGGGCCTCTCCTTTTAGGCCGGGGAGGTAACTTCCGAGGCTCTGAGAGGGACGCGTAGACACTCGCGTGCCCTCTCGCGGCATTGTAGCGGTTGGAGGTCTTTAGGCTCGGTCCGATCCGCTGCCTAATTGGTGGTCAGCCGGTCTGCCTCCCGCTTTGCACACCGGTGACCAAATAATCAGTTTTGCCGCTGCGGTTATCTTGGGAGGTGCATTTTGCTGCCACCTTTGTGTTCTGTCCGGCAGCAGCTTCACTTTGGCTGAAGCCCAGCCCACCAGCTTTGTCTTCCCCACTTTCTTTGCGGTGGCCACCTAAGTTGCTAGGAGTCAACTGCCAAAACCCTTACATCACTCGCCGCTACGTCTATCCCTACACTTGTATGGATATTCGTATTTTTAGATTAGATTAGATAACACTATTGCTAACCAAAATAACAATTACAAAAACAAAATGCATAATTACAATACTTCTCGGCAAAACAACAGGCGGCTTTATCGCTAAAAGCGATCTCGTCCAGGCAACCTAGCTTAAAAGAAATTCTTAACTAATCTGGCAATGTAGGCGGAGCAGAAAAAAAATTACATATTTACACTAGATTATAAATTTAATACAGCTGAGGACGTCAAACGGCGCAAATATGGAGCTTTAGGAAGGGGTTATATATTTGTGCCGTTTGGGGTTGAAACATTAGGCCCGTGGGGTCCGTCGGCAAAGAGTTTCTTTAAAGACATATGTAAGAAACTCTGACACTACCCGTGATCAGAAGGCTGGCTCATATCTTGCACAACAAATAAGTATTGCCATACAGCGCGGCAATGCAGCCAGCCTTCTGGGCACGCTCCCCGTTGGCAGTGGTCTGCTACATAATGTATTTTAGTTTCAATATCTTTTTTTTTTACTAAACCAACAACTTTTAACTGTATAATTTAATACATAAATAATTCCAGACACATTTATAGTACATCAGCAAATACGAAATTAGATCGTATTTTTATTTTATTGTCAAGCACTAATGTCCCAGGCGTACACGTTATGGCCGGGACAAACACTGTTAATGTCACTTCTAAACTTAGAAGTTAAGAACAAATCCATACAACTTTAAAATTCGAATCTTAATCTTAAGCAATAAATTACAATTGAAAGAAGTGAAGCAGAATCTGACCTGTCTCATGGCGCGCATCACGCTGTACTTCTGCGTGTCGACGAAGCTCTCGAGCATGGTGCGGATGGCCGTGTTGACGTCCTCCTCCGCCACCTGCCCGCGCAGGTGCATGCGCGCGTGCGCCTCGCTCATGCGGATCACTGCGACAACCGACCCACACTCGTGACACGAATCAAATCAAATTTTTCTGTTTTTTTTTGTTTTGTGTTGTATTGTATTATTAAATTCCTTTTTTATTTTATATCTAATTTTCCAATATTGCATCAAATTTATTATAATTTTCTTATAGTTGTATGAGCCAAATGCGTAACAAGAATTATTTTTTTAGTGGAAACTTAGTTGATATGTGTATTAAGTTATGTGTTTTATATTGTAAGAATTATAATTATTGTATGTTTCCCAAATAAATTAAATAAATAAATAAATACCCTCATTCGTTTCAATTTCATTATATATTTAAGTTTATATAAGACTTAGGATAAGTTACGCCATATAACCGGCCTGCACGCCGGCGATGAGCCAGTGCAATAAATGCCTTATACCTTAATGCACGCGTATTCATTTATAACAAGTGGCGACGAGTACCTTTACCCGCAAAAAAAATATGAGTGTTTTTATCGGTAATGCTGCTCAATTGACTGACGGCCTCGGTGGTTGAGCGGGCTAAGCCTTTGCTGGCGTACCTCACTGCAACGCAGAGGTTCCGGGTTCGATTCCTGGTATAGTAAATTTCGGAAACGTATTTTCTCCGTTATTTACTATGGTCTGGGTGTTTGGGATCGTCCCCAGAGTAGTCCGTTGTATATTACCCATAACACAAGCGTAATTTGCTTAATTTGGGGATATACAATGTGTGTGTTTGTCCGCCGATTATCATTATTATTATTATTATACGTCTTTCAAGACCACGGGCCATAAAAATGGCCCGGACTTTTGGGGGGCTTGCGTGGGGCCATGGGAAGGCCAACACGTACAGGCCCCTTGACAAATTTAACGTAAATGTGGCGTGACACTGACCGGCGATTATCCCTGTCTACACTATATAGTAATGCACCCAAGGACAAGCCCCGGCCAGTGTAGGACTATTGTGGGAAATGAGGACAAAAAGTACCGGGCTATTGTGGTGAACTGCTAATGGTACTAGGGGTCTGGGAATATGGGGACTATGGCGTCTGCCCGTCGCAATGTTCAGGGAACATGGAAAAATGGGCAGACGGTGACTCGCCACTCCCTGCATGGGCCCCAAAAAATGCCATAAAGACAGGGGCAACATGGGTGTGAGTGGCTAAGGGGTGTCGAGAGGTGGGCTGCAGGTTCACCGAAGCTACTTCCGACGTTAGGCCGTTTATCACTTCCACCCCTGGAGCTTGAGTCTTAGCTCTAGCGATCTCCACTCCGTGCCGGCCGGTTAAGGCAAGCACGGAGGCGGGGGCCTTGCCTTGGCCCCCGGAGTCAGGTACGAGGTGTCGCTACTCACCTAAGGCTTCGCCACAAAGCCCCCCTGCGGGATTATTATTATTATTATTAATTTGAGCTGTGCCAGGATTGGGGCCTGTTTAAAGAACGACTCACCCAGTGGTTAATGGCAAATGCGTTAATTGTGTTACAAGCCGGCAAAATGTCATAAAGCACAGTTTATTACCTTCCCGCGATTGGACTTCTTTTGTTTACTTAGAAAAACAGTCTTATGTGTATTGTACTAGTTTATGGCCGTTCGCAGGAATAATTAAACAGGTGTGCGGATTACGTTTTCTGGGAAATTGTGTCTGAGCTTGGCAGTTATGGCATTTTGTATTTGTATAGTTGAGTATAAAAACAATGCCCGAACGGAGGAGTGAGGCAGTCAAGCGATGATTACGATACGAGCAAGACGTGTGTACATTCAATGAGCTATATAGTGACGGACTTTGCGCGTGTTATTGAATCGTGCAGTTTGTACTGGTTGTGTCCAGTTATATTTGTACCTGTGTTATACGTGTTTGTATAGTTCTAATAAATTCTATAGTAATTCCAACGGCATTTTAATTCGAGTCCCGCATTCGTAACAATAGGAACGGGTGATGATAAAAGTCAAGAAGATACTAGTATTGTTAAATGTACTCAATGTCGACGCGTATAAGTTGGTACGCGAATTAATTTCTCCAAAATCTGTTCAAGAAATCTCTTTTAATCAATTAACGACTGAAATAGACAAACATTTTTTGCCGAAGAAGTCATTGTCAGCGGAGAGACATAAATTTCATGCAGCAGTACAAGAGCCGGGAGAAGAATTCATTCAATGGGTGGCTCGAGTTAGTCAACTGGCAGCAGATTGTAAGTTTGGAGCTGCCTTGGATGAAATGCTGCAGGACAGGTTCATCATTGGCATGTTGGCGGGTCCTGAACGCGATAAACTGCGATAAACTATTCATTTATAACAAAGACAAACGCAACAAAACATAGCACAGAATAAATAAAGTAAGACTAGTATCGACAAATAAATACATATATACATACATAACTTCACGCCAGTTCCCTTGCGGGGTAGGCACGAACAACAGAGCGCCATTCAGGCTTATTCTTACACATCTCACTTGCTTCTTTGACATTTATAACTCTTGTCATGCACGCTGGTCTGTTCTTAAGGCTCCTGACATCGCCTTCTGCTATAGTACACGATCAATTTGATCATGGAAGGTGTGTCGTGGCCTTCCACGACTTCTGCATCCAGCCACTTTTGCATTGTATATCTGTTTAGTCATTCTTTCCACATGCCCGAACCACCGGAGCATTCCTTTCCTTACCTTCACCCTGACACTCTCAGTAATAAGTAATAGTATTAATAATTTTATTTATTTAAGTAAATTACAATATATTTACGCAATATATTTAGTGTGTGTGTCAACAAGGGGCAATGAACAAATACGTACCAGATTCAATGTGCCTGACGGTTATGGGCAAGCTGCCAGTTGCAAGTGACTCCTGTCTCAGCTGGCTGTACATCTTCGCCACTTTATCCTGATCCATGTTCTGAAATAACATATCAAACTCATATTATTAATAATTTATCATATCTTATACTAATATATATAAAGCTGAAGAGTTTGTTTGCTTGAACGCGCTAACCTCAGGAACTACGGGTCGGATTTGAAAAATTCTTCCAATGTTAGATAGCCCATTTATCGAGGAATGCTATAGGCTATATATCATCACGCTAAGACCAATAGGAGCGGAGCAGCAATGAAGAATGTTTCAAAATCGGGGGGTTTTTATTAACTTACTTTTTTTTAACAATTCCATGCGGACAGAAGCTAGTACATCTAATAAAATTGTAGCGGTCGAATTTCTGTACAATGAAAAAAAATGCTAAAATCCGAGTCAGGGGGGCATGTAAGAAGTGAAATAGAACTAATTTAGATTTTTTTTTCAAATATTTTGTTTCCCTGTTTGTACGGACTAATTTCCGAAACGTCTGGAACGATTTAAATGAAATTTTGTATGGTGGTACTTAGTGCTATTTACACTTGCATATGGCCCATAATGTTCGCGAGCAAAACTGTGCGACAACGTCACACTAAGTATGTAATAACTTTACCTGTAACTTAGGATGTATATTCTCCCTGGAGTATACGATATATTTCTTGAGCATGTCCTGGGACAGGATGAAGTCTGGGTCCGGTGTATTTGGATCTTCTAACACGGTCCCACTCTGTGTTGGATGGTGTCTAATGTGAGAACTGACCACGAATCTGTAACAGCAAAACAATACTTGATATATTTTTATTTGTATAATTTGAAGTTTTATATGGGCCGGGGCCTATGATTTTAAATACACACAGTATTTAAAATTTATATACTACATACATACATAACTTCACGCCAGTTCCCTTGCGGGGTAGGCACGAACAACAGAGCGCCATTTAGGCCCATTCTTACACACCTCACTTGCTTCTTTGTCATGCACGCTCGTCTGTTCTTAAGGCTCCTGACATCACCCTCCGCTAGTACACGATCAATTTGATCATGGAAGGTGTGTCGTGGCCTTCCACGACTTCTGCATCCATCCACTTTTGCATTGTATATCTGTTTAGTCATTCTTTCATCATGCATTCTCTCCACATGCCCGAACCACCGGAGCATTCCTTTCCTTACCTTCACCCCGACACTCTCTTTCAGACCAACTCTCTTTCTTACTTCGGTATTACGAACGCGGTCCGCGAGCGTCACTCCGCAGATTTATATACTGCTGGAAATATTTCATTGCTCATGATAAAATATGGGATACATTGAATATTACTTGAAAATTCTAGTATGTTTTCTTGTATCATAAAACTAGCTGTGCCCATGACGTCGTCCGCGTGGAATTTGTTTTCAAAAACCCCCCGATTTTAAAACATTCTTCGTTGGTGCTCCGCTCCTATTGGTCTTAACGTGATGATATATAAGCCTATAGCCTTCCTCGTTAAATGGGCTATCTAACACTGAAATAATTTTTCAAGTCAGACCAGTAGTTCCTGAGATTAGCGCGTTCAATCAGACAAACAAAGAAACTCTTCAGCTTTATATGTTAGTATAAGGTAAGAGGAAAATAATTTGTAACAGTCTCTGGTCAGGATTTTTTTTTATTGCAGGAGTTCAGCAGACAGGCAGACGGCCCACTAGATGCAAAGCGGTTACAATCGCCTATGGACATTTGCAACACCAAAGGTGCTACAAATGCGCTGCTGCTCTCTTAAAGGAGACTGGAACCTGGTCACTAATGCCGGAACACAACTCAAGGTTGTTATGGCGACATACTTTAGGCCAGGGGTGGTAGCTATCCAGTCGGGCAAATGCCCTACCACCTGGCTGTGGGTTGTTTAGTCGCCTCTTACGACAGGCCGCCCTAACGCAGGAAATTGTATTCTTTCTCCGTTCCTGCATGGATACAAAAAAAAAATTTAAAGTTTAGTATTCTACGTGAAATGTCGGAAAAACCAAAATCAAATAAAATTACCGCGCTTAAAACCGTTAAAACGTAGTTTTATTATTTAGTATTCCTCTTTCATGCCATGGACCGATATTTATTTAATTTACATAAAAAAATTGATCGTGTACTAGCAGAAGGTGATGTCAGGAGCCTTAAGAACAGACGAGCTTGCATGACAAGAGTTATGAATGTCAAAGAGGCAAGTGAGGTGTGTAAGAATAAGCCTAAATGGCACTCTGTTGTTCGTGCCTACCCCGCAAGGGAACTGGCGTGAAGTTATGTATGTATGTATGTACATATAAATATTAATATTCTTATAATACGAAATGAATACATAATATATCATTTAACCTTTCAATGAAGAATAATTTATATAGATATACATATTTAGCTCACAACTACGAGATGATTATATCCCGAGGGTCACCCGGGAAGGAAATATCACACATTTTATAACATAAAATTCGCTATAGCTTTCAGAACTATTTTTTTTTATATGGCCATTTTAAGTCGCTTCCAGAAAAATTCCCGTGAGATTCCCAGGATAAAAAGTAGCGCAGATTTTAAGTCTAAGAATCTGTTGTCGATCAGCGAAAACCGCATCGAAATCGTCCCAGTAGTTTTTACGTGAATCCTGAACAAACAGACAAGAAATCTAGAAAAAATTGCATCGTTTTCTCCGTCGTTTATATATGTAGTCTATTCCAGTTTTTTTTTAATAGCTTCAATGTACAGACACGGCATGTTTAGAATTTCATAATATTATAGATTATGATTTAATTTGGAAAATATGAAGTGTGGTGCGAGTGGATTGGGTCCCTACCTGGCCAAGTGCGCGTCCTGCATGGGGTCCGCCTCGTCCCTCACGACGCACAGCACGTCGAAACGCGACAATATCGGCTCCGATAAATTCACGTTCTCCGAGAACGTTAAAGACGCGTCGTACCTGCCACCTATCGGATTGGCCGCTGCTATTATTGAACACCTGGAGGAAAATCAAATATTTTCGTTCAAAATCAATTGGGTATTTGACAGTTGAATCAAGTGAGGCAGTTTTTATCATTGCACAGAACTTCGCAGCCTCCTTGATATTAAATGTTGATTGAAAATATTGCCTTATGACGTCACAACGCTAACGAGACAAATAGCATATTAATTACCATTTAAGCTATTGTAGAAGCGAGAGGTAGAGGTTAAATGATACTTCAAATGGCAGAGAGTAGTATTCACTGTCGAGTGCTAATGGTTTTTTTTTATTGCAGGAGATCAGCAGACAGGCAGACGGCCCACTTGATGGAAAGCGATTACCTATGGACATTAGCAACAACAAAGGTGCTACAAATGTGCTGCTGCTCTCTTTAAGGAAACTGGAACCTGGTCACTAATGCCGGAACACAACACTAGGTTGTTATGGCGGCATACTCTAGACCAGGGGTGGTCGCCATCCAGTCGGGCAAATGCCCTACCACCTGGCTGTGGGTTATTTAGTCGCCTCTTACGACAGGCCGCCAGGCCGCAGGAAATTGTATTCTTTCTCCGTTCCTGCACGGATGATATGTGACCTAAAGTGAACGAATTTATTTTGGAATCGAAAACTTTAAGTACAAATATAAGTACAAGTAATGTTTAGGTTAATTGAGAGCGAGTCCTTCTGACACAAGTATATACTAATACTTAATAGAAGTTCCCAACCCCAAAAAAAATCTTGTATATACTTTTGGAACAAATAAACATTTATTATTATTATTATTTCACATACATTTATTTATATTCTTTTTTATGTTTTTTTAATACATATATATATAAAAAATAATAACATATTAAAAAAATAATAATTATTATTATTAAATATTAACAAGTAGCGCAGTTAGTACAATACTGACTCACACACACACAGTAGTGTGCACAGTGAGTGAGCGAGACGGACGATGTGTGAGCGAGATAGAGCAACTATTAATATGTGCGCTTCCGCGTTGCACCAGTCAGTAGTTCGTTGCCGCTGCGATGACTAGACGTATGCAGCTCCCATACTATAATTACAATTATTTCTGTAATGAACTTTTGAAAGTAACGCCCGCTCTTTTATATGAATACTACTTTAGATTTTTTTATAATATGAATCAAATACCCAAGTTTGAAGAAAAAAAAATCCGACCAACATAATTGTTTCCTAATTACTTGTGAATAATATATATAGATCCTTTTTCGACATGTGGGTCGCGTTTATTATTAACGGGGGTCGGAGTCAGTTAAAAAGATAAGAACTATATACAAATCCGACATATAAATAAACTTTTAATTAAAATATTACTATAATTGAATAGTGACGTGATCACAAGATTTTTATATTCAACTTTTTGGATTTTTCGTGGGTCGCAACATAAAAATAGTTTAGAAACAGTGCAATAGAGAATCAATAAACACTTTGTTATTATTTATATCGCCACAAAAACAAGCAAAGGAACTAAATCCATACAGCCTTGCCAAGTTACCAGCATCAACTAAACCAAATTTTAAGTCACTCACTCGAACGGACGGAGTTCTTTTTAGCTACTCAAAAGGCAACTTATAGCAACTAAACAAAAACTATTCACACTTAACTACAATTAACATTATTTTAACAAGTCTTATTAACCTAATTCACTTATTTCAACATAAAGTTGAGATTTTCTAATTCTTATTTAGAAATTTTATTTTATACAAAAGTTATACAGTATTGAAAATAAAATTACAAAAAACTAACTAAACTTACCTGGCATGTAGTGATGTAACGATTCCAGCTTTTGATATCGATATCGACTGTTGCTCCATGGCCTCGTGGATCGAGGTACGATCTTGGTCGTTCATCTTGTCGAATTCATCGATAAGACAGACGCCGCGATCGGCCAACACTAACGCACCCGCTTCTAATGTCCAATCTCTATAAAAAAAATATGTTATCCACTTTAAAGGATACGGGGACTTTTGGGCCCAAGAAATTGAATGGGTTGAGATAAGGCTTAAAAAAAGCGTTACATTTTTCTATTACATAATGGAAAATAGCAGCCCTAAATTCTATCTGAAAGATGAGAAATTTTAAAAATAAGGTTAGAAATAAAATAAGTTATCAATTACATTAATCAATTTATGAGACCGTTGCATAGGTCAACTATAGGGGTATGCGAATAATTCGAATTTACGAATTATTTGTTCCGAATCGAATATTAATATTCGATTCGAAACTCGAATCTACGAGATCTAGATCTCGATTTTTTATGTTACCGACAGAAATGAATATATATTGAAATTGAGCAATTGTGTTCTCCGGAGAATTGATTTTTAAACAAAAAGTATATTATTCGTAAGTAGAATATTTTGATACACGACGTAATGGAATTCGAATTGGACACAATAGAAAATCCAGTGATATTTCGATAATTCGCGAATTGTTCGAATTATTCGCAAGTCTTCGAATTATTCAATTTCTTCGAATTATTCGTCGAATTTCGAATTATCCGATTCGAATTTCGAATCAAATATCAATAACGATATTTGCACACCCCTAGCCAACTACTCAACGGTTCACTAGAACATTTGTTCCGCGCACAACAATGATTTGGAGGGAACTTCCCGTTGAGGTTTTTTTCTCTGCGCTACAACATGGGGGCAACGTGTTAGCAACGCCCCCAGTGTGTAAACATCCATAGGCGACGGTAACCACCTTCCATCAAGTGGGCCGTCCGTCTCTTTGCCTCCTTCAGAACATAAAAAAAGAAAATTATTTTAATCTATTTCATACATTTTTTGTAAATTAAACAATATTGCAACAGAAAAACACCACACTATGAAAATCATCTCCTACCTATATATACTTACCTTGTGGTGGGATTTTTTCTAACATAAGCTGTTAACCCGACTGCGCTCGCGCCCTGGCCCGTCGTGAATACAGCTCTTGGGGCAATCTGAATAAAATTACATTGTAAAATAGAGTGAGTACATATTGAATTTTTTATCCTGACACTATCCCATTTTCCGAGCTAAAAACTATTCCCAGACGCATCCTGTATTGATCGTACACTTATACCAAATGTATTAGTAATTTAAAAAAAGGATTATAAGACCATTATGGACTCAGGAAGCACAAAATAGGAGAAGATGGGCGTCTTTTGAGGAGGCCTATGTCAAGGACAAGCTACCAAATAGGCTATCGATATAGTTTTAAACATAAAAAAGTATGTATCCACTACATGGAATAATTAATTGCTGCATAAATAGCAAGGTTAAAACTGAGTAGTCCATGCACGTGCCAAAATCTGTCAATACAGAAAACAGAATACCTTCGGAGATGCATTTACGAGCATGTTTAGGGTTTTACATATTTTCACGTAGCAGTTAGGATTTTAGTATATATAGTCTTAAGTTTATTGTTAAACTAGCTGCGCTCTGCGGTCTCACCCGCGTGGCGATGGAAAATCGTTATATTTTGGATAATCCACACTATATCTTTATAAATTACAGCCTATGTGTAAGCTATATTTATTGTAAAGTTTCAATCAAAATCCATTCAGTAGTTTTTGTGTGAAAGTGTAACAAACATACATCCATACATTTTTACAAAATTTCGCGTTTATAATATTAGTAGGATTAATAAAATTAATTAAGCAATAATTACATAGAGACACAACACATGTGGTCTTATTTTGTACTCCTCTCCAGAGGTTGAGCCATGGGCTCTCGCCAGTGGTACGTCACCCTGTCCAACGGTGTAACTATCATCGACGCACCACTCAACTTATTTAAACACCCCCCCTCCCCTCAAAGGCTTATTTTATTAGTAATATTCAGTTCATGTGATCTCCTTTACATAGACTATGAATAATCGCCCCTAGGAAACTATATAATTTTTCATGATAAAATAATTTATATAACATACCTTTTCTGTGTATTTTAGAAATTGTGACTTAGCAGTGCCAGGATCTCCACAGATTAACACATTTATGTCACCTCTCACTTTATGTTTTTCACCTGAAATCAAATAATCAATTTAAAATTAGTGACAATATCCAATACTCTATCGTACAATAATGCTGTAAAATATTTTTTTTTTAAATTGATTTTATTGATATTCACTTGCTCATTGATCTATAAGCCTTTTTATGGACAGGAATTAGGTGTATATTCAGTTCAGAAAGTAATTTTGAAAACTCCAACAGTGGACCAATGATTCCCAAAGTGATATGTATCGCCCCCCAGTGGTGGTAGACTACAATTTACAATACATGTTAGTGGTAAAATAACGGAGTCTATAATAATGGGTCTGATTTAGGTATGTAGCTTTGGTTTTCTGTGAATAAAAATAATCTATACATGCACAGAGAGTATATATAGTGTAGATCTATGAAACTTAAATTGGTTAAAATTGACCTACAGACAACAATCTACAATAGTTATAATTACAATCTTTCAAAGTGAATATTCTAATACTAGCTATCGAAAACATATTTAAAGCTTACCAATTTACTAAAAAAGGAATCATTATTATATAAGTGTTTGATGCGCAGGGGTTGTACAGAATGAAACACGCCTTTGCAAATGGATTGTATTTATTTATAGGTGCTACAACAGCAACAGGTATGATCAGCACTACTGCACTAAACAGCATGTTCAAGGTTAACACAACTTAGCACTAGAACCCAGATGTTCCACAGAACACAGATAGCACTAATTGTATCAATTACACCAATCAATATAAGTGGCACTAATCACAATACACTGGTGGTCCACAAGATCCACGTAGTCACGCTGAGAGTCCAATGGCTGTAGTTTTTGGAATGCTTCCAGTTCTTCTTAGTCTTCCTTGTGTGTATCACTTGGTCGAAAACTTAATTTGACCGACTGATCACTATGCCGGAGGCTCGCACCGTGCTTACTAAGGTACTACTAAAATGCAGACGCTTAGCAGCTAACAGAGCGAGCTACATATTCGCGATAAGCGGGGCGTAGGGGTACGGGATTTCCGGGGGACAGGTCAGGGGGTAATTCTGTCCGCAACAATAAGTATGGGTGTATACCAAAAATTGAAAAGAGCAAGTGGGCTATGAGACAAAAAAATTTCGAGGATGGTTGGACCAACAATTATGATATTGATCAGAAACTAAACCCTACACTTTTAGAAAGTGAAAAGTAGAAAAAAAATCTTACCAGGATTTTTTGGTTCACCTCCAAATAACGCCAACGCAAGCCCTCTTTTAATATAATCATGTCCATATATTGAAGGTGCAATACTTTGGATGATCCGTTCACCAATTCTTGGATCTTTGGACAATTTTATTATATTTGATATATCTTCATCTGTTAAGGATTCAACTATGTGCTTGCAATCCTTCACGACTATGTAATTTGCTATTATCACTGTAGCAAATACTGGGAAACCCTGAGAAAGATGAGTTTTAATGTTTTATCACTTAATTAGGTATGGAGTAAATTGTTCAATGCCTAATTGGGTAATAACCGAACAATGCAGTGATGAGTTTTGTGGTGAAGAATAACAATGTGCACCAAAAAACAATCTAAATGACAAACATCCAATTTTTTGATAACTATATGACTACAGCAGATAGGCTGACGGCCCACCTGATGGAAAGTGGTCACCGTCGTCTTTAGATATTTCCAAAATCATAGGTGCTACCAATGGAATTCGAAAAATAACTCAAGGTTGTTATGGCGGCATACTCTAGACTACGTATCATAGCCATATAGAGGGGCAAGTGCACAACCTGGCTGTGGGTTGTTTTGCCGCTTCTTATGAGAGGCAGCCCGGCTGCAGAAATTAGTACTCTTTTCACAGATAAAATCTCATAAATTATGTAACAAAATGCTGTGAACTCAGCTACTGTAAAGTGTACTAAAGCTAGACTATGAACTATATAATCCCGCTATACTCAACTTGCCCGGCCCGCCTGGCATACTACATAGTTGTATGATGGATTTACATTAGTAACACCTCTGGTGAGGAAATAGCTATGGAGGATGTAACTACTATCCATAAAATGGGTTGTCCGCATGTCTGTGGTGTATTTTAATAGTATAAAAACACCTAAATAAAATAATGTTCTGGCCTGTAGCACCTCATTTGAAATTTATGTGGGCCCTATAAAAATAAAGGTTGAGTACAACTGAATTTATCTGAAACACATTTAAAACTGTTAAAAAATATTTTTATTTTATATGAAAAATATAAACATACCTGTTCAGTATTAAGTGATCCATCGTAATTGTTAGTGTAAATCCCGGTTAAATCCACCTCATCACCCGGTTTACACCTATCACATAAATCTGCCAATAATATACAGTCCTTGCTCCGAGGTATACGACCTGCTGGTATTCTTCCCGGGGACTCCTGGATGGTCACTTTCTGGTAATTGCGGTATACTGTTTGTTCCATGTTCACCTGTAAGTAAAAGAAAACTTTAATCACAGGGAATAAAGTACTTCACACCCAAATTGATTGAGACACTTTTTATCATCTTACGAATCGCCAAAACCCGTCTAGATTTTGTAATGGTTATGAAATATATATATATATATATATAGGTTAAATGAGTCAAATAATTTATTTATTTTCGTTTAAACAGATATTAAAAATATTTTTTTAATATTATTAGTTAAACTACACCTAAGATCAAACTAACAAACCTTTACCGACAAAAAACTAAACATATTGTATGAAATTCATCTATTTCGCATCTACTTATATCAAAAAGCAACCATGAACTTGAGAGTACTGTTACGAGTAGCGAGACTGGAATTAAAATACTGTTAGAATTACTATAGAGTTTATTAGAACTATATAAACACATATAACACAGGTACCGGTACATAACCGAAGACAACAAGTCCAAATGTAATGCAGAAGGTCGTAATTCCAAGAAAACGCGCAAAGTCGGTCACTAAAAGTTTCCCGATTGTAGTACACACGTCTTGCTTCGGTCGTGGTTATCGCTCGACTGCCTCGTCCCTCAATTGGGGCATTGCTTTATACTTCACAGATGCAATGTCTGCCCGGACGCGTGGACCGAATTTCCTAGAATCAGTTTGTACTTTAAATCCGAAACACCTGGCTAATGAGTCGACCGCATCGGTCATAAACGAGTACGATAAAACAATGGACTGTTTTCTAGAATAATTAGTAAACGCATGTCAATAAATAAGTAAACAAAAGAAGTTCAAATGCCGAAAGGTAATAAAATGTGTTTTCTACAGGTATGCAGGTGTGAATTCGTTTTTGTCGGCGTCTAGGTCGTAACAGTATTATTGAAGACTAGTGAGCCGCCTCGGCTTCGCATAGGTGTAATTTAGAAAAAAAGGTGAAAAATTTGAAGTTTTACTTTGAAAAATACAAAGCAATCAGGTTTTACAGAAGGATTTACTTCTTCCAACATATTATATAGAATTATCGAACGAAATTCTCTAATACGTAGGCCATGTAAATATATTTTCCTGCGCCTTGGTAGCAATCTTTTGTTTTTTCTTTGTATATATAAACTTTTATTTATTTATTTATTCATTTATTTACTAATACATATCAGTTAAGGTAAAAAAAGTATTATATAAAAAAGAAATGCTGATAACAAGCCTCAACCTATTGGTAAAACATATACATATATATACAATTTCCAATGATAATACAGTTACTATGTTTCTGTCTTTCCAAAAAATTCTTGAGCCAGTATTCGCTTGACCGAATTTATACTAGTGCCGTATAAGTCTAGGTTCAATTTTACTACTATTTTGTTGAAACAATTTGAACTTCGTAAGATAAAGGTGTTTTGTCTATAGTCAGTGGTCACTAAAGGTGTGTGCGTGAAGTAATCCTCTCTGTCTAAGGTCAAGCTGATTATCCGTAGACAGGGTTGGGCAGTATTTCAATTACTTGTAATTAAAATAGGTAATTGAAATACAAATACGTATTTTGTATTTGTATTTCAATTACTCCTTAAAAATGTAATTTGTAATTAGTATTTCAAATACTTATAGTTTCAAAATACATTTCATAAAATACATTTAGCTACATTATTGATTGATGGGTATGTTCTTCAGAAAATAGCGCTTGATAGCTTTCATAAGCAAAATGGTGACCGCTAAATATTAGGTACGTTCTGCAGTACTGGCCATTTAAAATAAATATTTTTGTTTGGCTAAGATATATAATTTCAAATTAATTTTACTTTGAAAACATGAAATTCTTTTTTAAAAATTAGTCATTTATTTATTGATAAGCCTTATGTTTTCATCGCATTTGAATCTTTTTTGTCATCATGGATAGTTAAAATTCGAGTAATTATGGAATAAGAGTATCGTCGTGGCAGCAACGCGGCAAGAGCGACAAGCAACATCAACGACCTTTATGAGCGAAAACTACAATGAACGCACCACTTGTTATTGGTTTGTCCGCTTCCATTCTGGAAATTCGACCTTTTTTTTATAGCTGGAGTACAGCAGACGGGCTGACGGCCCACCTGATGGAAAGCGGTTACCGTCGCTTATGGACATTTGCAACACCAGAGATTTCATCAACCCGCTGCCGCTTCGTAGAAATTTTACGACACCCTTTTTGAAAAACTCCAAATCGTAGCGCTGTGGAAAAACTTCGGCTGGGAGCTCATTCCAAATCCTCACGGTATGTACGAAAAAGGTTCTACAGAACCGTTGCGTACATGAGCGAAGCGGCTTAAGAAAGTGGGGGTGAAATCCCAACACATGGCAAGCGGTTCCATGGTAGAAAGAGGACGAATACACCATTCTATAGTTCTTTCGAATACTCCCCGTTATACAGTCAGTAGAATACGCAGGGAGAAGCGAAAGCTCTCATAAGGCCAAGCGTATCTAGACCGTCTGTGAGTATGGGATCATGAAAAACGCGAACGGCTCGACGTTGAATACAGTCTAGGGGTTGAGTTGGTAGCCAGGTGCTCCAGCCCAAAAGTGTGACCAGTACTCCATATGCGGGCTCACCTGGGTTTTATAAAGCACAAAGCGTTGCCGCGGTGTGAAGTACTTCTTGAACCGGTTTAACATTCCCAGTTTCTTAGAGGCAAGTTTTGACTTGCCTTCAAGATGTGTCCTGAACATCGTTCGCGATGTCAACACCGAGGATCCCAATACTCTTGGAGGTGGTAAGGGGAGTTCCTTGGAACTGAAGCGATTGCTCGAATGGAGTTTTTTTGGCAGAGAATACGTAGACAAAACCTTATCCATTTCAACCCCAAGAAGACATCGGTTCTTGGGGTTGAAATGGACAAGGTTTTGTCCCCCCCATTCAGAGACTCTCTCTAAGGAATACTCTACTTCAAATCATGATTGAATGATCGAGGGACGTTTGCACGACCAGAGTACTGCGCATCGCCTGTGTTGTCATCCGCATTGCAATGAATTTTGCGAATAGACAACATATCATTGATATGTAAAATTAACAACTTTGGCGATAGCACACTACCCTGGGGCACACCAGCGTTGATGGGCTTGAAACTTGAGCAACAACCGTCGACAACGACTTGAATGCTGCGCTAATCAAGATAGCTGGATAGCCAGGTGTAAGGCCCTTCGGGTATTCCATACGATGGCCGCTCCGATAGAAGAGCCCTGTGCCAGACCCGGTCGAAGGCCTTAGCAATATCTAGAATTCTAGACTAACTGCCAGTGCTTCCCTTCTTTGCAATTCTCAATGGCTTCAGCCCAACGGTGGGTTAGGTAAACCAAGAGACCCTGAGCTGAGCGACCGTGGCGGATGCGGTATTGCCGATCATTTAGCAGCTGGGAATCTTCAAGATAACACAGAAGCTGCGCGTTGATAATACGCTCCATCACCATTGAGAGCAAAAAGGCCATAGGCCTATTCGACGTGTCTGTTAGGTCCCCTTTTTTGGGGACAAGGTGCATATGGGCAATCTTCCACGAAGCGAGGACACAACCCTTGTAGTAAGAGAGAGTGAAAAGTCGGACAAGGACTAACTGGGGACTGCTCAGCTAAACATGTCTGCAGCACAATGGCAGGAATGCCATCAGGGCCAGAAGACTTTTTGACATCGAGGGAGAGGAGAGCCCAACGAACTGCTTTTTGAGTAAATCGCACCTCCGACATTCTAGACTCACACTCAGGGATTGTAGGTGGAGTTTCTCCTACGTCGTCAAGAGTTGAATTGGCCGCAAAGATTTCACCCAGAAGATTGACTTTATCTCTGGCGGCGTGTACCAGACGGTCGTCCACTGTGCGCAGAGGTAGAAGAGACGCCCGACAAAAGTTTCATTGGACCGCTTTGGCGAGGGCCCAAAAAGCTCGAGTCCCAGAAGAGTAGCTAGAGGCGCTCACCAATTCTGCCAATGTGATCGAATTTTGCTCTCGCGAGCTGTTTTTTGAGAGACCTGGGGGCGGCATTGTATCTCTTTTTCAGGTTAGAGGAACTTGGATCCTGACGAGCCCGCGCTGCAGTCCAGGCTCGATAAGCCTGTTGCTTTAGCTTTACAGCCTCACTGCTGGACTTATCAAACCACGGTTGTTTACTCGTACCACCGATAGGTACCGTTGAGTTTGGAATGAAACATTCCATTCCCTGCAGTATTACATCGGCGATCTAGTCTGTGTTCGCATCAGAATCTTCTGACGAGAAACATAACTGCCTCCATGGGTAGGATGCATAGAATTCACGGAGTCCGACTTGTAGCGCCACACCTTCCGTCGTCCACCGGGACGAGTCCGATCGGGAATAGGAAGGGGCACCACCGAAGATACCAGACAATGATCAGAGGTTCCCAGTAGAGCACTGATGGAGATCTGCTATTTCTCCGGGTGTGTGGTCAGCAGAAGATCCAGCAAAGAAGGCTCATGATCCACACTATCCGGTATTCGGGTAAACTCCATAATCACCTGAGTGAATCCATGGGCGAGAGCAAAATCATAGGCAGTAGTCCCTGGCAGGTCAGTTCTCATGGAACCCAACCACTCAGCGTGATGAGCATTAAAATTCCCGAGTGTGACTACCTCTGCTGAAGGATACTGCCCAAAATCTTTGTCGGTCACCTCCTGAACGTGTTCCAAAAAGCGAGCTGTTTCAGTCCTTGCACATTCCCTGCTGTGGGACCGATATAAGCACGCATAGATCCGGGTGGAACCACCAAAATCTACGCGTACCTACAAGATGGAAAGGTCCCTCTTCAAGGCCGTGTAGATTAGAATAAAAAATAAAATAAAATTAGGATAACTTATTTAAAAAAAACGGCAATATCATAGGCAAGGACCTAATAATAATGATTATTTAATTTTTGTAAATATTGTATTTACATAACCTAACACCTGACGGTATTTTGTAATTTGTATTTTGTATTTTAAATACAGATAGTTGAAATTCTGTATTTTGTATTTTATATTTCAAATACCCGACTTAAAAGTATTTTGTATTTCGTATTTTAAATACATGCGAGACAGTATTTTGTAATTTGTATTTCAATTAAAGGAAACCATGTATTTTGCCCAGCCCTGTCCGTAGATATATTTTTGAAACTAAGTCTAGACAATCAATATTGCTATAATTTTAGTGAAAAATTATCTAACTGATGTCGAAAACCTTTGAACTGGTTTTCGATATCCGTTGCGGGGTTTAGAAGGCGTGAGCGGATATACAGACAGAAAGACAGACTTTTTTTTTATTGCAGGAGATCAGCAGACAGGCAGACGGCCCACTTGATGGAAAGCGGTTACCATCGCCTATGGACATTTGCAACACCAAATCTGCTACAAATGCGTTGCTGCTCTCATAAGGGAGACTGGAACCTGGACAATAATGCCGGAACACAACACAAGGTTGTTATGGCAGCATACTCTAGACCAGGGGTAGTCGCCATCCAGTCGGACAAATGCTCTACCACCTGGCAAACGCAGAAAGCAACTTGTTTTATACTATGTATAGAAGATAAACTCACCATAAATGGTCCGGAGCTCTGACACTCCGGACAAGATCCAGGTTTAACTTCAGCATTTTGACTCTGTACAAAAGGCCCCAAAATATAACCGCATCTATTACAATCATACTTCACAACGGACAATTGTGGCAAAACACCCGTAGTTGAAGTTATTACACCAACTGTCCTCACTAATTGGTTGAGATGGAGTTTTCTGAAGGTACGCAGTTCTTCTATTAGAGGTAAGTCTGATATCCGTACATGGATTTCTGATGTAACACGTTCATAACTTGGGAATATTTGAAGGACTATATCTTTGGCTACCTGAAGCAGAAATTAGCGATAGTTAGAATCATGGAAAAATATTTGGCATAACAATCAACCCATATAATTATACTCAAAAGGCCCTAGATACACTATAATTAACCTGCAGCTTGCCCGGCATACTATATTTTGTATAATATAATGGATATACATTGATAAAATCCCTGGTGTTGCAAAGGTCCTACATAATATAATAATTAACCACTTTCCCTCAGGGGGGCTATAGGCGTATCAGCACTGTATTTGAATGGTGGAAAAACACCTAAATAATATTACGGCCCGCAGCATCTTATTTACATTGATGTGGACCCTCTGAAAAAGGTTGAGTATAGCTGGCCTGGATTCATATATTTCTAGAAATTTTATATTTATTTAGTATATATTTCTTCTGTAGAGTTTTGAGTTATTGTTGAAGGAAAGGTAGAATAAAGTGAAGTATTTATTACTTCAATTAAAGAAACTAATTAACACGAAATGCTGTACCTTGTTATTATCTCTAGGCAGGCATAGACACTATCTAACAGTGGAAAAGTGGTCACCATCACCATTAAGCGTTAGCAACAGCAGGGATGATATGAACGTGTTGCTAGCCTTTAGGAGGGGATAGATAGAGGACGTACAGAAGGAATGAGATGAGGGATAGTAGGCAATCAGAACTCCACCTATTGTATGAACCACAATTATCTCAAGGGTAATTGTTACATGCCGATATTCTGTAAGAGCTGAGAGCATCATAACACACTAACAGAGCCGGCCCTAAGAGCTGTGATCAAGATAATGATTCTATCCCTTACTAGTTATGTGCTGAAATTACCTCATCAAATATCTGTAACATCTGGAATGGCGCTTCTGGCAGGAAGTAAGCCAGCACTTGTTCTCTCCTCGCGAGGACATCAAATTCAACATGGAACGAGGCCTGGTTGTGCTCGCACATGCGCCTGATTCGGTCCTTGTACATAAACTGACCCTTGCTGTTTGTGTATGTACGGATGAAATTTTTGAATCTGCAAATGGAATGTAATGAATGAGTAGAATGAAGGTTTTGAATCTGTAAACAGATCAATAGATGGATGAGTGAGTAATGTTTTACTTTGGATTTTTATTTTCAAAGAATGTATAATTTTGGTTACATACTCATTTTCAATCTGGCATCAATTTTTTTCAATACTTTGTTACTTGGAACTGATATAGATTCTGCATGCTGATCCAAATTTTACGTGAGCAGAGTGGCAAGTCCTAGTGGTAATATAATGTTTTCTATTCCATCTTCATAGCTTTAATCATTTATTTCTTATTTGAAATTTGGTATATAAATATTTCACAAGCCAGATATGACCTTGAGATGCTTTTTATCCCAAAAATAGAGATATTCTCCGCGTTATATGCAAAGAATAATTTTGGATCTACCTAACTTTAATATTTTGACTATACCTGTTTGCAATCTCAGTTCTAGGCCCGAGCATAGACACCCATTCCTTTGTGGTATATCCCTTGGTGTCTTCTAGATTCTCTATGCTCTCAATGCCTTCCTCCACCTGTTCTTCGGTGCCCATAGCTGCCTTTTCAGCTGCACGACGCCTTTTAGCTCGAGGTGCTTCCCCATCTTCTTCATCTGATTGGTCTGGAATGTAAATAATCTATAGTAATATTTCTATCGTTTACGGTATAGATAACCATACTGTTAGTAGCAAGTTGTGATTTTATCACATTTAATAACTGTCTATTCTTCATCTACTAATAAAGAACATGTTAGTAGAAGTTATACTTTTCACATAAGTCAATAGCAGTTAAAATATAACTTTGAAATACATGTCAAAATTTAGCATCAAATAAATATTTCAAACTGCAATCAGTTTTTAATGATTTTAATGAAATTGGCAATTTGTAAACTGCAGGACAATCCAGTAAATGCACCTTTGTGGAGATTCTAAATCTGCTACACTCAACCAGCGGCCCATCTGGCATACTACAGTTGTATAATACAATGGTTTAACATTGATAATACCTCTGATTTTGCTAATGTCCAAGTAGTAAAAAACACTAGAATCATATACAAGTTTTGCTGTTGCAGATTTTTTTTTTTCTCATATATAAATCATACCATAGAGTAAGTCTCTATCATCCCGCCGCGTTCTGCCTTCATCCCTGTCTCGCCTCCGCAGCTCCTGCTCGGCAGCCACTCTGTCCTGGATGGACATTGCATCATATTCTTCATCATCCAAGTCTTCATTGTCATAGCGGTCCAGGGCTGGCATTGGGCGGTAATCTCTAGAAGGATAAATGATTAAATTTATTTACAAGAAATATAGGACAAAACATAAAAGTTATATTAGCATTACCAATGACTACCATATTAGTAAATTGTAATAAAATATTAAAAAGCTCCCATACTCCTAAGTTTGCTTAATTAATTGTTTCTCAACGATTTTTAAATTATGGCCCACAAAAAAAAACAAAAATTTTGCAACCTCTTCACTGCAAATTATAATAATTGTCTAACACATTGTCTTTAATCATCCCTTCTACTACATCCTAAATGTGTTGGCTTCAGCCCTGATGTTGCAGACAGCCATAGGTGATGGTAAACACTATCCATTGAATGTTTGTTCTCAATAGAAATAAAAACTTGAATGATTTGTTTTATACTTCCACTACATAATTAAGCTATTAAAGGGTGGACTTACGCTTCCATATTATCATTGAACAACTCCTCTCCATCATCCTCTTCCTCTTCAGGAGCATTATCACCAAGAATGGCACCTTCATCTTCAAACATTTCATATTCCCGAGCTGGTGATGTCATGCGTGATCTCGCTCCATCACGGTCTGATGGTGTATCAGGGGCTGGAGAACTCTGTAAGTATTTAAATATGATTTTATTCTCTACTAAAGGTCCCAGCAGATATTGTCCTGCCCTGTAAAATAAAAATCTAGACCCCAATTCCAGTGCCACCTGCCCAGTCTATTATTGTGAATCTAAACCATCCCAAAACTCACTCAAGCACATGAGTTATAAGAATGCATGATGTGTGCTGCCAAGCAGAAGTTTGAAGGCTCATAAAATCTTACAAAAATCAGTCCAGCCATTTTCGAGTTATAAAAGGTGTAACTAACCCAACTTCATTATATATATACAGATTCAATATATATATGCATTTATTTAATCTCAGTGAGACATGGTGGCTCTTGTTGAAAAAATATTTAAGATTTAAATACATTTTTTACATAGTCCATACAAAACTTTATGGCTCAACAAAATAGGTTTATAATGATTTACAATAGCTAGTTTTCTATGAAAAACTGTATCCTGTGCAGCTATATGTTGCTAAGAGTGGACATGGATACTATTTTAGTGCTCCAGATAATTGAACTAATTTGTGATACATCAAAATGTTCTTCCTGTGCACTAAATGCCTGCAGGCACAATGTACAGGTGGCAGGTTCCTTAAAACTTTCTTGGCACATACCATTTTATTGCACTATAATGGAATTCTGAGTTAACTCAAAACACTGGTGCAGTGAGCTGCATATGAGTTAATGAGTCGACACAAATTTGCTTGGTTGCCCATGTTAAACTAAGAGTGGCTAGAAAGTTGGTGTGGACTAAATTAGTAATATACTAGGAACAATAGAAAACAACAAACTCAATTTTCCATTATTTTTTCTCCATAATATGTAAGTAGATAGATAAATAGATAACACTTTAATGTACACCATTACATAAAACTTACAAACTAGTATTTTTCTAATTGTGCACAAAGGGTGGTCTTATAGCTAAAAAGCGATCTCTTCCAGACAACCCGTGGCTGATTAGGAGTGGCGATGGTGGTATACATAATTATTGTATGATTACTTACATTAACAGTAGGTAAGGATAGTAGTTTAAATGGGACCTACTATATTGAAAGCCTTGTAACAAAATAATATCTTGACTGTTTTTTTTGAGAAGTAAACATTTGTTGGTTAGGAATCTGGAGTTGGGTATACATATTACAAATACAGTATATTCACTATGTCAAATATTTTAATAATCTGAATTTTAATTATCCTGTCGATTATAATCCCATAAATTACAATCTTAGGTGTAATATAAAAGAAAATTTCTTCAAACTAAACGCTTCGATGTACTACTTTATTCTTTAAAGTTCTAAAGATATATAAGTAAACAAATAACACTTACCATTGTTTTAAACTTAACTTATAAAATTAATTGAACTATTAAAAACAAACGCAGATAATAACAAAATTATTATTAATGGGAGAAAAACGGCGGTTATTAAAAATTAACTACAAACAGGTTATTTTTTTTTGTCAGGTGTCAAACTGTCAAATAACGCGCGAAGATCCGTAGTCATTTTATTAAGGTTTATGGCTTGGCAGCTAGGCCTTTACATGATGTTGTGATGTGCAGTTTTACATACATACATACATACATAACTTCACGCCAGTTCCCTTGCGGGGTAGGCACGAACAACAGAGTGCCATTTAAGCTTATTCTTACACACCTCACTTGCTTCTTTGACATTCATATGTGCAGTTTTATTTTCTAAAAATGTCTAAAATTACTCTAAAATGAACATTAGTTGCAGGATATTGATCGTTTTTGAGTAGTAATTATGTTTTTGTGAAAAATGTGAACTGTATAGTCAAATGTGGCCTTTCAAGTTGTAACAAGAATTCCGTTGAATGACGTCAGTTGATAACCTACAGTTCAGCTGAGCTAAGATCTGTCTTAAAGACATAGCTGCCAAGCCATAAACCTAAATAAATAAATAAAATAATCGACCCAGTTCTTGACATGGGTCGTTGTGAGCGCTGTGTGGTCGAAAATAATGACGTCATTACGCGACCACAACCACCGTGGTCGCTATGTGGAACGGCTGACGGAGAATTTTGGGCCTTGTGAGCTACTTGAGGAACCCGCCTAAAGTAACCTGAAAATATTATGTCATTAAATTCACCAATGTCAACAGTTTAGTATTTTTTTAGAAATAATAATGCTGAAATGGCCAAATATATTGCACAAATAATTGTATTGGGTGCTCAAGTTGTGGGACGAGCTTTTGCACGGGCACTAAAGCAAGAAATAGCTGCTTCACAAGAGGCGGCAAAACGAGCTGGTGGCGGACCCGAAGGCACTAGAAGAGCTGCAGCGAATGCTTCTACGGGAATCACCTTAGAAGAAGCTATGCAAATATTAAATTTAGATAAATTAGATCCTGAAAAAATTCAGAAAAACTATGAACATTTATTTTCAATGAACGAAAAAGCAAATGGTGGTTCGTTTTATTTACAATCTAAAATTGTTAGAGCAAAAGAGAGGATAGATGCGGAATATAAACAGAAAGAACCAGAACCGGAAAGAACTCAGCAGAAGGACACTTCATGAAACAGCTTGTTAATTTGTGCCTTGATATTACTTAATTATTGTGCAATGTAGAGAAATAACACATTTTCTTTTTGTAAATATTTAATTGCATAGAAAATGGATACCACAATAGTGACTAGAATACATCAGTCTTCATTAAATACATAATTAATTATGTAAATCATTATATAAAATTAAATTAAAATCACACTAGACATTGTGCTTTAGTCATTAGAATGCCAAATGGCAAGTTCCATTTTAGTTTTAAATCAATAAATTTTTTCTAAGTAAAAATCTCTTTTATTATGTAATGCATTCAGTTATTGCTTGAGTAATATAATACATTCTAATAATGTTTTCTCTACTCTAGGGTCACCTTACATCCCTAAGTTCAGCTCACCTCAACTAAATGTGCATTACAATTTAACAGTATCGGACTGCATTACAATTTAACAGTATCGGACTCAGTCATGATAGGGTTAATCTGGTGTTGACAATGAAAGTGAACACTTAGCTTAAGAGGCTTTCATCTTTTTACAATCTGAGCCTGGTATTGCTAAAACATAATGCACACTTAGGCCTTTGGAAGCTTATGCAAACAAAATTTACAGGTGTAAGGCAAGGCTAACTATAGTTACATTGTTTACACTCTAATAACTAAGTTAGAATAACCAGTTTTCAAAGTTTAATCAATATTAATGATTGAAGTGGTGAAGAACATGTTTATGTCAATACATAATCATATCCTTCATCACTTCAATCATTATATTATGAAGCGTAAAGGTAAGGAGTACCATCTTATATCTAGGGAAAGTTGAAAGTGTCCAGCAGTTTGCTAAAAATAGAGATTCAAAGTAGTTCAAATACCTACCGCGATTTTGCTGGTTTATGAAAGACTAGATATGAATTAAAAACTGTTTAAGTGACATAAAATGCTAGTATAGAAAACCTCAATTATTGTGAATTTTTAATAATAAGAAACAAACCAGAAATCTTTCGGTCCTTGTTTATTTTTCTATCTCACTCTAATTATTTTGGTCTTTCCTTTAAAATTTATCCTATCTGTGTTTTGATGGTCATTTTTTCAACATAGCGATGGTACTCTTTATCTCTACCCTCCATACATTGTATGTTTTAAAAATGTAAGTACAAAATGTCTTTCAATATCATGATAAATTTTGTTTTCAAATTAAATTACACTGTTTTTAATTGAATTTCAAGCAACAACTGAATCCACTTACAAATAATACATTATAACTTAAAAGATATGTAAAATTACAAACATTCATTCAGTTACATTTCCTTAGATGCAATATGACTAGAGATTAATGATTACAATATTTAGGAATGCAATAATTGGAAGTATTTGAGCAAAGGAAGGAGTAGTTTATTCTATTCAATTCATATCTATTGAAAGTAAGAATTGATTCCAAATTATTTTTAATAATTATGGTAACTTAGTTTAATTTGACAACTAGATCTTATTTCTTAGTTGGGTGTGATATGCTAGAATGCTTGCAGCAGTAGATTCTGTATGAAAAACAGTACTACACAGTTGTCTGCCTGGTAACTAAGAACAATAAAGCTTGGTATGCACTGTAGACATATAGAATTTAAAAAAAATAATATGAAAAGGAATTGGTTCAGTCATTAAAACCTGTAATGCTAGGGACACATCCGACAGTCGAGAAATTAAATAAGTAGCAAATACGACAAATAATATAATAATAAGATAATCAGCAGACACACAAAAATTGTATATCCCCAAGCTAAGCAAGTTACGCTTGTGTTATGAGTGATATACAATGGACCACTCTGGGTCAGTTCCCAGACACCCAGACCGAAGTAAGTAATAGACAGTTTGTTTCCAAAATTCACCATGCCTGGAATATAACCCGGAGCAAACTGTTTGAAAAATCAGAACTCTAATGCTAAACATTAACATCAGCTACACGTGAGACAAGGTTGTCAACGAAATTTCATTCGCATTCCCATGATGATAACTTAGTTATCGGATTGCAACTGCGACACTAACAAAGCGACGTCAGCATCATCTTTTTGGTTATACTTGTCTATTCCAGGGCAGTAATTTATCGAGATAAAAGTATCCTGCGTTGATCCAGGATATAAGACAGCTATGTGTCAAGCCTTATTTAAATCCCTTCAAATTTTGATGTGGTACTCTAACAGACATACAGACACATGAGTTCTAAAAGTTGCATTTTCGAAATTTGCTAGTCTGAATTAGCCCCAACTGGTTTTTTCACTTTTAAATTCATAGTTTTATTATAGTAGTATAAATATTTTTATTTGTTCATTTACTCTCAATAATAATTTCTCTCTCAAATGATTCAAAATATTCAGTTATTTAAATAAATAATGAATTGAATAGAATAAGCCAATATTACATACAGATATGAACAACCAGAGACTAATAATAATTATTGAAAACTACAACTATTTAATCCTCTCCAAAATTTTGTTCCCATTCCTTTAAAATCGAATATTACCATCACCAAATACATCACATTCTTATCACCCAAAAAGGATGTAAAACACTACAGTATGATATTGATGATTGTTTTATGACAGCAAGTAAAAGCAATTAGAATAGCAGAATGACATTCTATAATCTATGGTAATATTTAAGGCATGGATAAAAGATATTTTTACCTATTAAACTTTCCAATTAGATTTTTTGGTAAATTTCAAACAAAGCTTTCACCTGATATCATAATGCAATCAGTTAACATCACAAGAACACTTTAAAATATTATATTTAAAACTAGACATGGCAGTGAATATATTGGCAAGCTAGCAAATACTCTAAGGCTTCACATCCATCAATACAACCACTTCATATGGACTGCACTCTGACATACCCAATGTATTACAAAGCCACCCATAAAAACCTTTCTCAAAATCACACACATCCTTCCACCAGTTCGCTCCACTGAACGTTAACTGGACTATACCAGCATACAGTCCGAGCCCAATAGTAAAAATGACTATCAAAAATGGATATGCTAAAATAACTAAAGGAGCTAAAAACATTTTTTTCCAGCAATTCATATTTTCCGTTACATGAGAGAAGATGTTATACCATGCAATAGTACCCATGTAAAAAGAGTAAATAGCAGAAATGCAAGTAACGAAAGGTATACACAGGAAACTGAACAAAAATATATGTGGACCATTGTATAATGAGCACTTGGATATATCCATTTTATTATATTCATCAGCTACAATAGCTGCTTCGATAATCTCAAGTTCTTCTCTTGAAATATTTAACTTAACATCAACATTCTGGCCTTTTTTCTTTCCACGTTTTATTGTACCAGTCATAGTGAGATAACCATCTTTTGAATCAGTCAGAGAACATTCTGGAGAAATTGATCCTTCAGAATCAACTCTAAGTGCTGTTATTTCACTCTCAGAGTTACAGTTTTCAATGACCCCTGGGACGATGTTGACTCGTTTTTTCCTTTTAGCACTATTTTTAAGACTGTCCGTAAGTGGCGCCATCTCAAAGCTGTTTTCGGATTGAGTCTGTGATAGACTATTAGGTGTAGCGCATGAGCTCTCATAATTATCTGAGTTGAGAACCTTGCAACTTTTCTGGATATCATTTTCGTTGTATTCTCTTAAGTCTCCATGACTTGAGCAAGCATCAGATGAGTTTTCATAAATTGGAGACAAGTCTACAATTTCTCGGCTATTGTTTAGAGTAGATAAAGGTTGGTAACCATTTTTTTGAGTGGCTTTTGGGTTATCAGTTTCTGTATGTTCATTAATTTCTTCATCATTGACATCATTGATGATTGGTAAGTTTATTTTCATGTTAGACTTGAGGCCTTCCATTGTTGAATGGATTATACCATTAGCATGCTCAGAGACAGGAGATAAGCCATTTTTATATTTTGTTGGTGGGTCATCAGCTGCTCCCTGGAATTAAACAAAAATAAATCTTTCCCCCCTTATTTTTTGGACTATTGCCACATTGGTATGTCATACCATCATCTCCTAAATAATTAAATATTTTGAAATTCAAATAATAAGCTGGTTAACAATTAAGATTTTTTGAGGCTGGCTTTGCTAAAATCCTATATCAAAACAATTCAGCCCCAACTCCCTCATTAATAGTTCTCTACCATCCTTATTTCTGCTGCATTCATTTAAAAGATATTGGACATGCTCAATAGTACAAAAAAATTACTATTGATGAAAGATTTTAAGTATAGTTTCAAATGGCATTGTATAGTGATGAGTAGTACATGTTGTCCCATACAAAATACATTTGTATTTGAAAATGTAAAACTTAAAAATTGTTGTTGCACTACTACTCACACCTCAAACATAAAAGAAAAGATGGAACAAGGCTTATGTTACAACAGTACAACAATGTGTCTACAGGTATTCACATGACAAAGGGGGACAACATGATACGACTGCTAGTAAAATGATGTGACCGAAAAATGGGGAAACCATGGGAAAAATTAAGGAATGACATTTACCACTCCAAATGTATTATAATAATATATATAATAACAGCCCATAAATGTCCCACTGCTGGGCATGGGCTTCCCATTATAGGGGTACGGACAGTATACCCACCATGCTTGTCTAAGGAGGCTTGGCAGGTTTGACACATCGGTTAAATCAATGTGCAGGATGCATCACAATGTTTTCCTTCACCGTTATTAGCATGTGGTAATTGTAACAATATGCACATTTGGTCCGACAACTGCCTAAGTGATGCATGCGTTCTGGCCAGGATCAAACTCGCGCCCTTTAAGTATGGGACGCGTGTGCTAGCCATTATGCTACCACAACTTCAAATGTGTTGCCGCGGTACAAACCGCACAAATCTCCTCGACTAATTTGAATTGGTACATAGTACTGGTTCAGTACAAAATGTCATATTACTCATATAAACTCATTTTATAATCATGTCCTACCCAACACTAATAGTAAGTACTAGGTACATGTATAACTGTGAAGTGTGAATTAGTATTCCATGTCATAAAGTGAGATATTTACCGTATTTAAAGAATATTAGCGAATGTATCGCAACAGATCAAGATGGGTGTACAAGTCTAATTCTATATAATCAAAAACTATGAAGTGAAATAAGAAAAACACCAATATAATATATTATTTTGGAATATGGATTACAATTTGTACAAACGGTAAAGTACAAATAAGATACCTGTACGGTGATTATATGGTCTACATGACTGCCTATTGTGTTCGCTTTTTTTCCATTTCTCTTCTTTGGTAGAATGAATAAAGGTTGGTCGACTTTAGCCATTGCTTCGTAGTTAGTCCTAAGGTATTTATCGATAGAAATCAACTGCTATATCACGATTTTTAAAATTTTTAGCCGCACAACAAAACAATCAAAACATTGTCCATATTTAATTAGCGTAACAATTTTAAAAACATTATGTTAGAGTGAGATGAAATTACAGAAAGCAGAATAAAAAAGAGATAGAAATATTATGCATCCTGTCAATTCAATTTGGTGGGATAATTACAGTCTTTACGTTTTATTTTTACAACGAATTTGAGGATCATATTCTAAATTACTTTTTTAAGAATAATTTTAAAGAATTCCATAAAATAACATATTTTTATTTTTCACATTTATTGACAATTCAAATTGAATTCAGATTACGATAAACAAAATTAAAATATTATAATATACAACTGGCATTTGTTTGGTGCGACTGCGATGTACAATAACTAAACGGTTTTGGAAACATTTTTAATTTTTTACAGCGAGTTTTAAATTTAATAGTTTTATCACAGAAAATCGTACAAAAATACCGGATTATATTATTTTAAGTTAATAAAATGTTGAAGGTTACTAGTTTTATAATATTTTTGTCAACTTTCGTAAGTTTTCTAGTTGTAAACATAACCTAAACCTGTTACTTTTTAGGGGATGGTGAGTATAGTGACTGGGGGAGCCTCAGGTTTAGGACGCGCGACTGTTGAAAGGTTTGCAAAGAATGGTGGAAAAGTACTAATTTTGGATATCCAGGGAACAAGAGCTCAGGAAGTTTCTAAAAGCTTAGGATCTGATGTAGTTGCTTCAACTGGATGTGTAAGTTATTTTTATTATTTTATAACGATACTTGTACTTTAGACAACTATTGCTATTCGTTTCCTGAAACTTGTTGATGCCCATAGTATTTATATGATAAGAAACAGTGTGATAAGGAAACATTGTGGATTGAAAGAAGATGTAATAGCAAGAGTTGAAAAAGGAATGTTAAGATGGTTAGGACATGTAGAGAGAATGGATAAAAGTAGAATCACAAAACAGGTGTATGACAGTATTGTGAATGGTACAGTTGCTGCCGGTAGACTAAGACAAACACCATGATCAAATATCCGAGGTTAAAGATAGGTCAGGTAAAAAGCATCTCAAATAAACATGCATGTATAGAGAGGTTAATGAAAGTGGATACAGCAAAAGATTTTTATATGGATCGTCACAAGCGGAGATCCATTGTCTCTGCCTACCCCCATAGGAAACAGACGTAATATTATGTATGTATGTATGTACATAGACTTTATCAATAGTCAAAGTCAAAAAAGTCAATTGTCATTAGAGTTGGGAAATTTAAACATAATCCAAACTTTACTCCTTTGCAGGTCACATCAGAAAAAGATGTCAAAAAAGCCCTTGATATAGTAAAAGAGAAATTTGGCCGTCTAGATATACTTGTTAACTGTGCAGGGCAATCAGAAGCATTTCAATTGTACAATTTCAACAAAGACAAACCTTGTGAATTGGAACATTTCTCAAAACTTGTAAATGTAAGTTATTTTGCACAGTAAAATCTGTGTAACTTCATCACGTTCTTTTAGTTTAGTTTATGGATAATTTATTGGCTATTCGGCCTTCTCAGTTTTCAATTCATTTATAAGTAATTAGTTATAATTTTTATTAAATAATTATTCTATGCTGCAATCTGCATTCAAAGGCAGTATATTTTGTTTGATGTAACAGGCTGGAAATGGCCACACTTATGCTGTTTAATTTAATACTTACTAGTTTTTCTTGTACAATATGAACTGGTGGGCTATCCATAACCTTTGAAACATAATAATAAATAAGAAGTTATGATCTTTTCATAAGTGGACTGTATAATTAAATAAAATAATAAAAATAAATGTATGTATGTTAGTAATCTTCTATGCATTAGTAACCATTGATCAGATTGTGATGAAACATTGGTAAGGTGTTTGAGGACGACCGTGAGGATTTCTAGCCCAAAAAACAGAACAAACACAATTTTTTTAAAAATTTAATATGTTATTGCAACACCTGCCGGCTGCAGCAAGTAAAATATAAAAATATCCTTTATTGCTGAAAGAATGTTCCATATTTTTACTTAAATTTATTTCATACATTGATTGGTATGCAATTATATCTCCCTCCCACCTTGTCCTTTCACAAAGGCCCACCTGAAAAAGGAAAACCACTAGAAATATCAATCAACCAAAAAAATGAATGAATGAATGAATGAAAACACTATTACTCCAAACTAGAGGTCCCGGCAGACATTGTCCTTCCCTGAAATAATAAAAATCTAGGACCCTATCACAGCATCACCTACCAGTTCCAATCATTCTCAAGTAATGTGTATACATAAATTTCTATGATTTATTTTTATTTAATGTATAAATAATTTATTTAATGACAAGAGTTATGAATGTCAAAGAAGCAAGTGAGGTGTGTAAGAATGGGCCTAAATGGCGCTCTGTTGTTCGTGCGTACCCCGCAAGGGAACTGGCGTGAAGTTATGTATGTATGTATGTATGTATTTTTATTTATATAGATTGGTATTTGGAAGGAAAACTGTAAAAACATAAGGGCTAAAATTAGGCAGTAGCAAAAAAAATATGTGAGAAAGATGGGCAAAGAAACAGATAAGCCGCCTAATATACATTTACATTTTTCAATGCATTAATTTTCAGATAAACACAGTGGGCACATTCAATGTTACAAGGTTAGCAGTTGGTCTTATAGGTAAAAATAAGCCAGACAGCAATGGTCAAAGAGGAGTGGTAGTAAATACAGCATCAACATTTGCATATGATGGTGATATAGGCCAAGTGGCATATGCAGCCTCCACTGCAGCTATAGCAGGCATGACATTGCCTATAGCAAGAGATTTGGCTTCACAAGGGATTAGAGTTGTTACTGTGGCACCAGGTTTGTGTAGTATAATATATTATTATAATTAAATAATATACCTGTTAGTGGTCTGTTCATGCAATTCATAGCCGGTTCCTACATATTATTCATTCACTTCTACCATCAATTGAATTTTGACAATACTTGTATGGTAAGATATATGAACCAGGCCTCAGTTTAAACATTGTGCAGTTGGTGTCACTTGTGTAATGGTGCTGTTACCACACTTTTACATTGAAAAAAAAACCTGAAAGACATTGCAAACCAGGCTGCCTATAATGTTGAAAAATGGTAATGTTGTTGTGGATATTAAAATATGGATATACAGCAGAAACAAGAGAGTTTATTTGATATTTACATGATAGTAAGTTGGTCTGTCTGTATGTCAAATAGTAAAACAATATTTGATTATAAAAGACATGGCGCATGTGTCGAGCAATATGGACCTAAAATAATGTTGACCCAATTTGCGAGTATAGCAAAAATATATTGCTTGTTTGGATGAAGAGAAGAATTTCAAAAAGTACATACATACATACATAACTTCACGCCAGTTCCCTTGCGGGGTAGGCATGAACAACAGAGCGCCATTTAGGCCCAAAAGTACCTACTAATATTATCCTAATAATACAGTCCTGCTAGAAACACACACTCTTTCTAATTAAAATAGTTGTCTTTGTGACAAAATAGTTTATAAAATAAAAAATATTAATTTGAAAACTAACTTCATAATCATATTTAACACCCTATTAATAGGTCTATTTATTTCAGGTATCTTCGAAACACCCCTCATATCATATCTTCCAGAGAAAATGTTAGATTTTATAAAGAGAATGACGCCATTCCCATCTCGATTAGGCAAACCAGAAGAGTTTGCTCATTTGGTGACGAGCATAGTAGAGAATCCAATGTTGAACGGAGAAGTGATAAGACTCGATGGGGCTCAACGATGGTTCCCTCTTTAGAATAGATTATCATAAGACTGTTAATAAATGTGTAGGAATAGGGTTTGAAGTTTTATTTATGGCTAATGTAATACTTGCAACAACTCAGAAGGGTTTATATTAATAAAAGAACAGCAACTGGTCACATAGTTATAATCAGAGAACCTTACGGCTTTAACAAAATTATTAAACTATTATTCTCACTCGACAAGCATGTTTAGAACATCTCGCCATTCATTCCTCCAACAATTCAACTGTTTATGAAACTTAGCAATTGGCACAACCGATAGCGGATTGAAATCATTGGTAAACTATTTTAATTAAAGTGTTATGAATGAAAAGAATTGAATACATTACTATTAGGAAATTCCAGACAATATTTTATACAAGATATTATATTAAAAAAAACACGACAAGAACAACTATGCTACTTAATAACTGTTACACTAGTTTCTATATCTTACTATTCATTCACTTGCCATAGGACTCGGGTGAAGTTTAACATTACAGGTATGGAGCTTATGTCAAATTTTAACGCGTAATGATACATTCGTATTCAACTTCAAAAATTTACATCTTGAAAGTAGTCCATAGTAAACATGTATATATTTTAAGTAAATTTCTATCCCTAAATAATATCTATCTATAACACTTTTTTTTTTTTTTTTTTTTTTTGTCCAGGGGAAATCCGATTGAGGACTAAGCCGCGACAAGGGCAGAACCTTGGGGGGATAATTCGCGACCTAGTGTGGGATTCGCCAGATTGGGGGTGGCACTGGCATGCCCAGTCAGAACTGGTGCCATGCTATTGCCACTCCCCAGTTAGGGATACCCACTAAAACCCCTGGGTGTTCCGTCCTTCGCCTTATGCCAGGGCTACGGGTATATGACCTAGCCTCTCCGCAGCCCTGGCAGGCGTGGGCCTCGCAAGGCCACTTCCACTGCAGGGGGACTTCCTTTAATCCCCCGGCATCCTCAAGCTCTATGTGCGTGGGGCGGTTTGTAACTCGCCCCACGGGAGGAGAGGTGAGCGCGCGCGGAACACTCGCGCTCTCATCTCGACGACATGTGCGGGTGAGTGAGAACCCCTATACCCCAAGGGGCCCCACCCGCGCCGCCCGTTTACGGCGGCCGAAGGTCCGTGCTGGACCTTCGGCGTCGGCGCGTCCTCCTTTGGCGGGAGCGAAGCCGTGTCGTGCGCTCACGCTCCCGCTCCGCCTCCTCCTTCGCAAGCATAACGTGCTCGCAGAAGGAGGAGGAAAGGTAAGTCGAATTACTCCACCACGTTCCGTGTCCGTGCAATGAATCTTCAACTCCTGGCACGGTTGTCCGGGCCCGGGCTTCCCCGGGTAAGTTATATCAACTCATGGACACGGAAAACGCCACGAATTGACTCCCTACGTCACTCCGGTTAAGGTAGTGCCGTTGACTCCCAGTGCGCATCGTGGTACGGCTTTCCGTTGAATGAAATGTTTGCACACCCATCCAAGTACTGACCGCACCAAGCGACGCTTAACAATCATGATCGACTAGCTAATGCACGTTCCACTGTGCCAACTAGCCGCTCATCTATAACACTGACTAAACCTCCCTTTACTCTCCTACAGTAACTTTATTTTAAGTATAATCTACACTAAATTATTAAATCAATAACATTACTAAGTAAGGTTTGGGTTCAGTTTAACATTACGGTTTATTTTGTCCTCAGGTTTTCAGAAATCGAGCACCGTTCAAAATTATCCCTTCCTCTTTTGTCTTTTAAGCTTTTATTGCTTTTTTAATAATCACCTGTCGCTTTTACTCTGATATTGGCAAAATCAATGCCAAGTGCGTTGGAGCCAAAATTTTTAAAAAGTGAAGTGAAGTGAACTTCAAAAATTTGCATTCACACAAGTTAGTTCCATTGGAGAACATTTTTCATAGATCATGGATAGTTACTAGCGATTTCGGCAGACGTTGTCCTGCCCTGAAACAATAAAAATCTATAACCCGATTCCAGCGCCATCTACTGGGTCCAACTGAATATAACCCATTCTCGAATACACTTGAACACCCAAAAAATTTCGTCAAAATCGGCCTAATCGTTTAGGAGAAACTGACATATACACGAACAGAAGATTTTGTAGTTTTTATTGTTTGAGTTCAGCAGACAGGCAGACAGTCCACCTGATGGAAAGTCGTTACCATCTACTAAATGTGGTGCCGTACTCTAAAAGGAGACTGGAACCTGGCAACTAATGCCGGAAGACAACTCGAGGTTGTTATGGCGGCATACTCTAGACCAGGGGTGGTAGCCATCCAGACGGGCAAATACCCTATCACCTGGTTATGGGTCGTTATGTCGTCTCTTTCGACAGGCCGCACTGCCGCAGGAAATTGTAATCTTTCTCCGTTCCTGCACGGATGAAGTATTTATAAATATGTGAACTCCCTACCTTTTCTATATTTTATACACTGCTTCGCAACGTGTTATCTCTGTTTAAGGTGAAGAAGTACTAAGAAGCTCCCTTGCGACACGCTGGCTAAACATTATTTTACTTCAAATTAATCCTATTTTCATTCTTATATAAGTATACTAGCTGATGCCCGCGACTTCGTCCGCGGGATGCGGTTTTTGAACTATCCCATGGGAACTCTAATTTTTCGGGATCAAAAGTATCTTATATGTTGACCAGGGGTATAAGCTACCACCATACAAACTTTCATTTAAATTGGTCCAGTTGTTTCGGAGATTAGCCGGTACAAACAGAGAAACAAAAAAATCTAAATTAGTTCTACTTCACCTCTTACATCCCCCTGACTCGGTTTTTAGCATTTGTTTTCATTGTACAGAAATTTGACCTCTACAATTTTATTACATGTGTAGATTATCGTGGCAGCGTAATAGCTAGCTAGCGCACGCGTCCCAGGACTCAAAGGGCGCGGGTTCGATCCTGGCCGGAACGCATGCACCACTTAGTCAGTTTTCTGATATAATGTGCATATTGTTACGATTACCCCGTGCTAACAACGGTGAAGGAAAACATTGTGATGCAACCTGCACATCAAGATAACCGATGTGTCAATTCTGCCAAGCCGCCTTGGATAAGCGTGGCGGGTATACTGTCCATTTCCCCTATAATGGGAGGCCCGAGCCCAGCAGTGGGACATTTATGGGCTGATATTATATTATTATATATTAATTACTTATTAAAAAATTCCTCTCACTCGTCCGGTTTTATTTATCTTGGAATTTTTTAATCAGCAGACAAGAGTTATTCGAAGGATACAACACAACACGTACAACATATAAAAACGAGATTTGCGTGAATTATTACTTCAATGGTTTTACTTCTATATTCTGTAGAGAACTTTTATTTGATGAATGAAATATAGGGCCTTATTTAAATTAATAGGTGTAGACATATTAAAACTTTGTAACAAATAAATTTTTTAAAGTTCAATTTGTTTATATATTCAACAGTTGGCCGTTAAGCGCTATGGGGTCCATTACTTTATTTCGCAAAAATTGTTTTTAAGGTATGAACATTATGAATATCGATCTTTATTCGATTAAACGACCTCACCACTGTGGTGTAGAGATCGATTCGTGACACGCGAGCCAAACATCATCCGATGTGGAGTGCAGGAGCAAACTTAGATAGTTTTTGTACTGAGAATTTAACTTAGTCGTTAACACAAACATCAAGTGAGACAAACCATAATTACTACCCTAACGTTATTCGCAGTAATGGTGGTCAGGTGGTCGTCTCGAGGTGCTTTTGAAAGGAAAGAAATAGGTAAATTTATTTAGGACAGATTTAACGTATAAATACAAAAGAGATTAACATAATAAAGATATATTGTCCTAAATCATGGATAAAGAATACTTTCGTGTTCTAAATAGAACTGGTCAGCATAATCATGTAATACCTGCACATTAAAGTATTGGAGTTTTCATTCCTATTATCCGTGCGCAGAAGGTTTGCCGATAGCCTCATGATGTCACGCGTCGATGGTCAGTAGGGTTGACAAAAAAGGTTATATAAATAGTTGTTGCAATAAAATTATTATTTTAATTTATTATTGTATATACTTTACATAACTATATACAATAGTAAGTAATACAATACAATAATAGCAAGTACTCATCGGCAAACCTTCTGCGCGCGGCTTAATACCTAAACCAATTGTTTTGAAAAGTGTGATAAAGTAAAACTACAAAGTTTAAGATTCAATCAGTTTGGATGTGGTATGTCCATCTGTTTCTTCTAGAATATTCTTTATATATTTTTTAGTACCTTTTCAAATTTACATATATGTTTAAATTATGTACAATTTCCTAATGACAAAATTAAATCAGTCTAGATAAAAACAGTTTCTTTTTTAATTTAATTTATCATTCGACATTTCGGGCCTGTCTGTATTGTTAACCACGATTTTATGGTTTAACTTACAAATTACATTATCTTTTTAAACTCTTATTTCGTACGTATTATATTAATAAATAACTTTAAATTTAATGGGCAATCTATCAAACGATTGAAATATTGAGTAGTTGTGTACAATAGTTGTAAAACACCTCAATTTATTCATACAAAATACGGCCCTGACGCAACGTACCTGGAGGCGTCCGGACGTCCCGCTGCGCGCGCGCCTCTCCCGGCAACTGTCTCTCGAGCACAAGATAAAGCAATAAATACGAAGATAAACAACCGTACAGAAAACAAGCGTTCAAATAAATATGTAATCATTCACTAACTTATGGTGCCGGCTTGCCGTAAATGTCACTTCGTATGTTATGGCGGACAATGAGTGATTATCGTGGTCGAAGGACCAAAACGGAAAGAGTAATTTTGTGTCATGGGTGGTGACTGTTTCAATGATTTGTTATTGGCGTGTAATAGTATTATTAAATAGCAAATGTCGTAGTGTAGAAAGACCTCCAGACCGATGGACCGACGATGTACGCGACGTCGCCGGTGGGGGCTGGACGTAACAGCGGAGGACCGGAATAGGTGGCGCAAACTTGAGGAGGCCTACGTCCCGCATTGGACAACGGTTGGCTGACAACGACGGCGACCAATAAACATACATATTGTACCTTCATCTTCCAAACAAATTAAAAGCTAAATGATCAATCACCTACAGTAATGAAAATAATTAAAAAATAAATAAAAAAGCAATCTAATTTTATTAATATGGTCTAAATGTCAGACCGTAATTATCCCACTTTTGGTCTCGAGTTTGAGCAGTCCATTTCAGTGTATTCACCAAGTTTGTCCAAAAGAAAATAATAGCTTTCGTACACTGCTAATTTGATACTTAGATTCATCTACGTATGAATATTACAATTACCAGTTTAGTATAGGAGTAGACAAAGACAATGGATTTTCACTTGCTACGATCTAGTTATAGATTAGGAGCTGCTAGATATCTGGGAGTAGGTATTTGGGCGCCAGGAGCACTTTTACAATACTTCTTGAATGATATCTAAATATAAAAACAAAGAGGTGACTAAAAAGTAATAGAATTTAATCGAGATAGAACTTTTTAAAATAATATAAATATTTTTCGCAAAATCAGTTTTTCAGAAAATCTGAAATTTTGATTAGGTTTAAGGTTAACATTTGAGAGTTGAAAAATACAAAAGCCAGTTTAATTACCCTGCTATTAGTGTAGACAGCACACATTACCAATTACATAAAGATAGTAAGCTTGAAATAACGATTCTGCTCGTAATATCAATCACTAGGCAATAAAAATATACTTCGTGTATTTTTTTAAGAAAGTTCAGTTGAAGTATTTGTTATATACGCCCTTTAAACCTATGTCTAAAGTCGTAATAACGAACGAGATACATATGCGCGTGCGTCTGTAACTCCTTAACATAAACGCGGCAAAGATGTATAACATAGACAAGCGATGAGATGTGCAAATAGCGTGTTTTAAACTCTTAAACGTCTTTCATAGCTGCCATTAATATCGCTGAAATATGATGATTACTTTTTATGGGGTTACCTGTTAGTGAAAATTCGCGACATTAATTTGTGTATTATCGGCATTCACAAAAGCTGACGTACCTGATGGAAAGCGATTACTATCACCCATGGACATTTGCACTATCAGAGGTGTTACCAAAGCGCTGTTGGGTTCGAAGGAATTTTATGATCACATTTTAGAAAAACCTGTAGTGTTGCGGGAAAGCTTCAAGTGGTCGCTTATTCTAAACCCCCACGGTGCGCAAGAAAAATGTTCTAAAACCTCCCTAAACTGGCAACGTTGAATACAAAGATCTTAATTAAAGTTCCTCTATCCAAGTAAATTTAATGTAATCTGGAAAATTGGTTAACTGGCAATAACTGCTTGAATGTTTATTTAATTTTTTCTTAATATACAGATGATATAAAGAATATAAAGGATTCAAATTATAAGGATTTGAATATCTACTGTGCTCTTCAAAACTCATTTCTGGCGGTGCAGCGCTGGCAACATTATAAGTATTGTAAATTATGTGAAATTACGCTCTCACGCTCTGTATTACGATTGGCTCATCAAAATTAAGACAGTCCTATAGCAAATATTATATATGTTTATGACGCGTTTATAAAGAAAACGTGTACATTTGCATTAACAGGAATGAGTTTCATGTCTATCAGTATTTTATATTACTTGAGATTTACTAGGTTTCTGTTAATTAGAATTATACGCAGATGTAACTAGCTAGCTCGGCAGACGTTGGTCTTTCCTGAAAAAATGAAATATAGGTCCCGTTCCCAGTGCTACCTTCTGGGTCAAATTGTGGGTTTAAATCGCCGAGGGACCCACTTAAATAAACATTTTAAAAAATCATCAAGATCCCGAAAGAAAATTCCAGCTCCACCTACCGGGTCCAATTGTGAATCTAAAACATCCCGGGACCCACTCAAACACACAAAAATATTCATCAAAATCGGTCTAGCTGTTTAGTGATATACACAAACCGAAGAATTTTACGTACAAAGAAAATAAGATTATAAAGATATACCTAATAATATTTTCTAAAGCATTCGTTCAATGTCTGCCGGTACAGTTGCTGCACAACAGGAGGCCCTAAAACGCCGCGAATACTCAGCCATCGGAAATGGCTACATATTTGCGGCTTTTGGGGTCGAGACACTGGGACCACGAGGGCTTGAGGCCCTCAAGCTTTATCGAGACATAGCCAAACGTCTGGTGGATGTCTCACGGAACCAAAAGACTGGTTTATACCTCGTGCAACGCATTAGCGTTGCCATTCAGCAAATGTGGCCAGTCTTTAGGCAATTGACTGCGATCTGGTACAAGATTTTATAGTTTAATTTTAGTTTATATATATAGTTTATTTTTAGTTTAATTAATAGTATAATTTAATTTATTTATAATATGTTTATTTTTAATATTAAGTAGTATTTTTTTTAAATGAGTATAAACTATTCGTTGAAATAATTTTTTATTGCGATTAAACTAAAATCAATGCTCCATAGAACTGGGGTTGTAATTTCTGGTAGTCCGATTGGCCTATGTTTAACTTATCAAAAATATTAATAGATCACCAAAATTAGATCTCTATTTAGATTGGTTTATTCGCTTAGTAATTTGGTGATCATCTTCTGTCTATCTATCTATATATATAAAAGTTCTATGTCACAGTGTGTGACCGCGGTGAACTCCAAAACTAATCCGATTTTGATGTATTTTTTTTTCATTTTGTTGATTTGTTCCGATATTGGATAGATAGGTTTCATTTTAAATTATAATCAAATAAATGTTTTTGTACTGAGCCACAGCAAGGCTTGGCCGGGTCAGCTAGTATACTATTTACGGTACTTGAATTCATTTCTGAAGTGTAGAAGACTTAAAACAGCTAAAAACATTGTAATTTTTGACTTTCTTTTTTTGGTACATGTTTCGTATTCTTACTGTCTTATTCATATTGAGTTATAGTCAGTTTGAAAGCTTTTTTAAGGTTCTTAAAAAAGCCTACAAACTGACTTTAAGTCAATATGAATAAGACCGATAGTGTTTAGTTTTTGGAAAGAGAGTTTAGGCTCTCAAAGTATTCTTTGGTGGCCAGAATATTTGTTTGAGAGTGAAGAACAGAGCTTTGAGAAGTATATGTGCGGTTAGCTTGAATGATATGATAAGGAACAGTATGGATAAGGGAACGTTGTGGATTGAAAGAAGATGTAATAACAATAGTTGAAAAAGGAATGTTAAGGTGGTTTGGACATGTAGAGAGAATGGATAAAAGTAGACTCACAAAACAGGTGTATGACAGTATTGTGAATGGTAGAGTTGTTGCCGGTAGACCGAGAGGAACACACCGTGATCAAATATCAGAAGTATTAAAGAGAGGTCAGGTAAAAAGCATCTTAAATACACACGTCCATGTAAGAAGAGGTTAATGAAAGTAGATGAAGCGGAAGTTGTTTGTCAGGATCGTCGCAAGTGGAGATCCATAGTCTCTGCCTACCCCCATGGGAAAGAGGCATGATATTATATATGTATGTATGTAGAATATTTGTTGACATTCTTATTTAACGGTTACATCAACGATGGGTGGGCTTATATTTTTGCCCGCTTGTATAGGAGCGTAAGGTTTAGCCATTATACTTCAATCTCAATAACAGGTGGAACCACATGGAATGTTCGACGCGCTTGCAACTTGCAACATTGTTGCTTTGTACACGCTAAATGTTGCCAGACGTGTGTGGTCAAGCTCGCTTTTAAATTGAGGGATTAAATTGGTTGTGTTTTTGTCACCTAATTTTTGTATTTACTGAAAGGGTATTTATTGGAAAAAAATAAGCTCTTAGACAGAGCTTTAATCTGTCTGGGTTTTTAGGGTTCCGTTGCATTTTCGGTAAAAGCGAAATCATTTGAAGCCACGTACCTCAGCCGCGTCCGTCAATCACGACTTATAATATGCACACACCTTTAAAGGCGAAAAAATAGTGTTCCTCTTCTCTATCTTTTGAAATATGAAATGGAAAATTTTGAAAAATCCAAATTGTAGTTGAAAAAATAATTTAATAGATGTTAGGTATTAGAACCTTTTTGTATTATTTTTCATTACATAAGCAGTAGTAGAATTTGCGACAAACGCAGGCAAAGGCAAATTTTAGTCCATACAGCCAATTCTGATGTATGAGTCTTCGTATAGTAGCGCAGTTGTATTGTAGGCTACATCCGACGCCTTCAATCCAATGGACTTCTTGTGAAAACTCGAAAGGCCACATTAGTACTATACAGTTCACATTTCTCACAAAAACACATAATTACTACGCAAAAACGTTTGTATTTATTTATTGCAGGAGTTCAGCAGACAGGCAGACGGCTCATTTGATGGAAAGCGGTTACTATCGCCTATGGACATTTGCAACACCAAAGGTGCTACAAATGCGCTGCTGCTCTCTTAAGGGAGACTGGAACCTGGTCACTAATGCCGGAATATAACTCAGGGTTGTTATAGCGACATACTGTAGACCAGGGATGGTAGCCATCCAGTCGGGCAAATGCCCTACCACCTGGCTATGGGTTGTTTTGTCCCCTCTTAGGACAAGCCGCCCGGCCGCGGGAAATAGTATTCTTTGTCCGTTCCTGCACAGGTAAAAATACCAATATCCTACAGCTATTGTTCATTTTAGAGTAATTTTACACATTTTTAGAAAATAAAACTGCACAGCACAACGTCCCCTTTCAGTTTCCACCAAAAAACTCGACTTTTGCTTACATAATATACAACCCGCAAGAGTTAACTTGAGACTTCGCTCGGATGACGTAAGCGGGAGGTACTGACGCGTCGATGGCGAGAGCGGTAAGAAGGCGGGGGTCGGGAGGGGAGCGCGCATTTCTGCTCAGGTCTCAAGTTAACTCTTGCGGTTAGTATTGTACTGTATACAGAGCACGTTTTTCTTATAATAATTATCTTTTAATTTTTATTTTTGACAGTTTAAAAGAAAAATGAACTCCAACAAGATCTGTGAAGATAGGCATTTTCAAACCGACTTAAAAAGGAGGAGTTTCTCAAATCATTATATTGAAGGGGGACCCGTAGGAGCGAGATGGAATGCTTTTCCGTCTCAAAGGAAGATCTTCCAGCGAGGCTAGTGTCGTTCCTCGCAGGCCTAGGCCCCCTCTGTTATAGTTGAAAATTTGTATATATTCTGTATGTTTCGGGAAACGTTTGTGACATCGATTATTGCACAGTGCCATCCATTAGCTTATAAGTGTTCCACTACAATATATATTTTTTTATTAAACGCTTTATAGGGTTCCGTAGCGGTTTTGGCAAAAATGAAATGTCTGTATGTCATAGTTATTTTGCTCAGGAACTTTTGGGTCTATATGTATGAAATTTTACAGAAAGATGTAGTCTGTATGACAAAACAAAGTCATGTTGACCGCTTGAGGGTCGATCGCTATAAATGTAATAATAAAGGGGTAGAATTTCTTCCAGGCTTTGTATGAAAGGGATCGCAAGTGTATAACGGTGATGTGCAATTTAAATACGTGTAAATCTATACTTAATATTATAAAGAGGTAAAGTTTGTGAGTTTGTGACGTTGTAGAGGGTAATCTTTGGATCTACTAAACCGATTTTAAAAATTCTTTTATAATAATAATAATATAATAATCGGCAGACAAACACACACATTGTATATCCCCAAATTAAGCAAATTACGCTTGTGTTATGGGTAACATACAACGGACTACTCTGGGGCCGATCCCAGACACCCAGACCATAGTAAATAACGGAGAAAATACGTTTCCGAAATTTACTATACCAGGAATCGAACCCGGAACCTCTGCGTTGCAGTGAGGTACGCCGGCAAAGGCTTAGCCCGCTCAACCACAGAGGCCGTCAAAAGTTATTAGTTATTGTTGGAAAGCTGCGTTAACAGGGAGTGTTATAGGCTATATAACATGACGCTATATACCACGGGAGCGGGACAGAGCGCGGGTGAAACCGCGCCGGGCCGCTAGGTAAATATATAAATATTACACAAAAATATATATATATATACGCACGCTTGACTTGAAATTCCCGCGCGATTCCCGGGATACGAAGTACCACAGCATTAGAAAATAATGTAAGCTATCGTTTTAGTGAAAACTGTGTCGGAATAAGCTAATTTTTATGCACCCGGACAACAACAAACCGCTCCCGGGAAAATTCCCGCGGGATTCCCGGGGTAAAAAAATATCAAACATTTCATTACACAAAATTATTATGTGTATAATAAAAGCTATACAGTATTAAAAATAGCAGTTCCACCTAATATATTATATTTAGACTTCAGTAACAAAATGACGAATAATAATTACATTTATCACCTTTACGCAATCCTTCAATATGCATGGTACGATTCACTCTTGACCGATTTATTTACTATTGTTAAACATAATGTTATATTTTTAGATCTACCTTAATTTTTTATAATATTTATGAAATAATATATTTATTAGATATGTAATGTCATAAATATATTTTTTATTAGTTCGGTATTCTTTAACCACAATGAAAAATGTAATAGGGCATTATCTCAATTCCGGATCTAAGGGACACGTCAAAGCCGAAATATAAAAAAATCCTAAGGAAGCACATACTGCGTGCCAACTTACAATAGACAACTGACTTATTCCCTAACTCAAAGGCATACAGTTTATTTTCTCAGTTGTGATAGCATTTAAAACTTTGCATGTCACTTTGTGTGGCCAGTCGTGGAACCATTTACGCCATGTTGTCACATAATCCTTATTCCTTTTAGTTTAAGATTTAATTTAGCTAACCGTAATAATTGTTATTATGTTTGTAAAATACAAAAATACATTTAATTTTATTTCTAAGGAATAAGGTCGAATTTGTTACATCGAGATTAAATCATAAGTTTGTAAGTCCTTACGTTGTTAGTCAATTATAGTGACTCAGGATGATATTATTCTAATCCTTTATTATTATAAAATTAGAAATTCGGCATACAATTTATCGTATGGCATGTGTGGTGGAATGGTCTGATTTTAAAATTTCGAAACAAGTGCAAGAATAGTAATCTTTTCTAGGCAGGCGAATTTGTTTGTTTGTTCGTCTTCGTGGACGTGAAGATGCATAATACAAATCAATCAACTTCTTATTATTTAAAACATATTTTTTAAACTTCAGTCATAAATTAAAATTTCTAATTTGCTTTTTTTCAATTTCATGAAATTTATGAAGTTTTAAAAAAGCTACTTCAACATCGTTCAGTTTATGACTGATTTAAGTTTTATTTAAAATAAATATATATGTATATTTAAAGTACTAAGAGGTTGACCTCAGAGGAACAAAGGTAGACTGAGCCCCGAGCTCTCAGAATGAAACTGTATAAAGGAAGCCGAAGGCATCGCGGTGCCTTACGAGAACTTAGTATTAGATAAACGAATTATAGTTGTATCATACATTCGCTTCCCGCGGTGCCATACATTATAAATTATCAGGGTACTAGTAGAGAAACGTGTAGTTCCTGCGTCACTTATCAACCACACCTTTCCATATCTTTTTTTTAATAATATTTATATCGACTATACTGGTGCGTCACTACGCCTCCCGTTAGTTAGACTGTATGACAGGAGTTTTTGGCGGGAACTGAAAGGATATGTTGTGCTGTGCAGTTTTATTTTCTAAAAATGTGTAAAATTACTCTAAAATGAACAATAGTTGTAGGATATTGATAGTTTTTGAGTAGTAATTATGTGTTTTGTGAGAAATGTGAACTGTATAGTCAAATGCGGCCTTTTGAGTTGTCACAAGAACTCCGTTGAATGGCACTAGCTGATTACCTACAGTTCAGCTGGGCTACACATAGGCTTAAGAAAAAGAAGAAACTATATTGTAAACTAAGATCTGGCTTAAAGGCCTAGCTGCCAAGCCATAAACTTAAATAAAAAAACTGTATGACAGAGACAGGCGTAGGTGCTGTCCTATTCCCACATTTTATGCCCCATGGGCAGCGAGTATTTGACACAAACGCAAAGCACGATTAAAGGTGGAATAGTTTCCAGGGGATGCATTACTATTGTGGGTTCACCTACGCAAGCCACAGGTTTGTAAAAAATGCTTCACTTCATTTGATGTTTATGTTTACATGGGCTCTGTCTATACTTTTATTTGTCTGAGAGGTTGACTCAAACTTTTATTGAGATTTTCTATAAAAATAAGTGCTGATTTTTCAATCATCAGGTAAAAGTTATACCTGACTAAATTCAAAATTGAAATAATTCAACTGTTTTATTCATTCAACTGTCAATTTTAATTTTCTCATGTTCTGTTTTATTCTGTGAATAACTTTTACCTGGTGATCAAAATACCTGCCCTAAGAAAAGACTGGTTACGCCAACTGTGATTACAGTGTTTTTTTCTGTTTTTTACAAGCTTTTATTTCACTTGCAATGAATGTACCTATGTATAAGTATGTATATTATGTATGTAAGTTCGGGTGGAATCTTGTAAGTTAAATTTGACCAACTTCCCGTTTTCCGATGGAGCTGAAATTTTGCACACATATGTATATCGCGTGACAATGCAATAATATGGTATCATGGAGCTGATCTGATGACGGAGTCAGAAGGTGGCCATAGCAATTCCTGTACTAAACAAGATAGACCCGTCGTGTTTGGGCTCGTTTAACTTGTCTTCGCTAGCAATCTTTTGCTACATGATATCCAGGATCTCAAAAGCTTGTATTTAAATACCTTTTTAAAAAACAATTTTACTGGCCTATTATCCATGGTTATATTGCAGTTTATTTTAGTTTTAACATACACCACACGATTTACATTGTAGCCTTTAACAACTTCATTAGTAAATGTATTGTCTCATTAAATATACCATTGTTATACCAATATTTCCAACACAATTGTACACATTCATTTGTGGGCGTCATTAACTAAACAAGCAATGGCTCGAGTCATTCCTTAGTGCTGCAGTTCCGGACAATACCTGGACATGATATACCACACACATCGCGGAACAGTAGTTATTTTAACCGCCTTGCTTCGGTTCTGTTTCTTTTTATGGTTCCGTAGCATTTTTTACATTAATATAATAGATAGGTAGTATTGTAAAGGCCAGATAATTGCCAGCGGTGGTTCACAATATAGCCACGGCGAAGCTGTCTACCATTTCGCCAACTGGCTAATGGTTATTGAATAAAACCAGCAACTGACATGTTGTCAATTAGCCGTTAGTCATCGCCTGTATATAGACATAGGCTGCGTTCTATTTGAAGCTTATAACGACCACGCTCACGGCCGCGATTTTTCCCGTTCCATATGCTTGCGGGCGTTACAATCATAAACTCAAGTGGCATAGACTTTGCAGCGTTGATGTCTTTAATAAACAAATGTCAATCGTTGAAGTATGGTTAATTTGAAAATCGGGCCTTTCTAATGTCTCGATAGAAAGAATTAATGTTCTGTGGTCAACGACCCACCCCTTGATATGGGTCGACGTGAGCGCGGCATGAGCGAAGATTATGACGTGATTAGTGACATTTTCGCGGCGACCATAACGACCGTGGTCGCTATGTGGACCGGCTGGAGGAGCATTATGAGCGTTGTGAGCTTTAAAAGGAACGCGCCCCTTAATGACTCAAAGACAGACGGACAGGCAGACTTACAGTGCAGAAGTCAGACGGGTGGACAGATGGAGATGACGAGTTCATAAAAATTCCTTTTTTGACAAAATAGCTTCGGAACCTCCAAAATGCGAATAATAAAAGCAATTAGTTTTATTATTAACCAATGTACCTACATAAGCGAAACGTTTTACACTGCTGCCTATCCCGTTGATAGAACAGGCATGTTATAATCTATTTTAATGATGTGCGATGTTTGAGAATGGCGTTTGCGTGGACGGGTCTTTATTAAGCTTAACAATGTGAATAATTCAACCGGCGATTGTAAATAACAAAGCTCAGTAGGTCATTGTAATGGCGCCTGATCGGATACAACTTATGGTGACACACGGTTTAAAAGAATGTTAAACAAATAATTAATAAATTCATTATAGCCTATTTGCCTAGGCCACGACACACCTTCCATGATCAAATTGATCGCGTACTAGCAGAAGGTGATGTCAGGAGCCTTAAGAACAGACGAGCGTGCATGACAAGAGTTATGAATGTCAAAGAAGCAAGTGAGGTGTGTAAGAATAAGCCTAAATGGCGCTCTGTTTTTCTTGCCTACCCCGCAAGGGAACTGGCGTGAAGTTATATATGTATGTATTATAGCCTATTAAATTGAAGTTGCGGTGGTTGAAATTATTATTTTGCTGTGGCAGTCAGGGAACTTAGTAAAGTAATACTTAGTTAACTTAGTGAAGTAACGTAAGTAGAATCTAGTAAAGTTTGAAGCAAAGTATAACTAGCTTAGAAAATTATTAAAGTGTACCTATCATAAAATTTATGTTATGTATAGTCTGTTAAGATATAAATAAGATTTTTTTTGTATATTTAAATAATTTAATTTAATTTTAAATTAAATAATAAGTACGCTTTACCTATATATTGTTTTCTATGATTCGGTTTTGTAATTTCTTACTAATATTTAGTTGATAATTCTTACTGTAATTATCGAATATTTTGAATTCGAATGTGAATTTAAATAAGATATTAATTATTATTTATTTTATTTAAGTAAAAATCTACTATTGATTCGTCGTCAGCCGACCATTGTCCAGTGTTGGATATAAACTTTCCTATGTCTGAGTTACTTATTCCGGTCTTTCGTTTTCACCATCACCATCACGTTACCACACCATAAAGAATACTAACCATAAAAGTTCTTTTTCTTTGTATTTGAATAATAAGTTTGAATGAATAATAATTCTGGTGTCTTACAAACATATAAATAATTAGTGGGCCCAGCAGACGTTGTCCCGCCCTAGAAAAATAAAATTTAGAAGCCGATTGCAGTGCCACAGGATTCAATTGTGAATCTAAACTATTTCGGGACCCACTTGAAAACACCCAAAAAATCATTAAAATCGATGCAACTGTTAAGGGAGAGTTCAGTGACATACACACGAAAAGAAGAATTTTATATTTAAAGAAGGTAGATAGACACAAACACTTTTATTCATAGAGTTAGAGTGAATTTGAAGGCTTCTTTTGTGGTTCTTAAAGAAGCCTTCAAAGATAATCTAATTCAATATGAATAAGAATATAGTTAGATATAGCATATGTAAAATATGTAATAGATATTTAGTATATGTTTGGAAAAAGATGAGCAAAAAAATAGAAAAAGAAATAAATAAAACCCTTTCCTTAATTTAGAATACGAATAAAAAAGAAAAAAAACTTCTATCTGGACCTATGATGGAGGAAGCTGAATAAAAAAATATATGAATAAGGCCAAATGTATTTAGATCCAGGCTAGATAAGACATACATACATACATACATAACTTCACGCCAGTTCCCTTGCGGGGTAGGCACGAACAACAGAGCGCCATTTAGGCCCATTCTTACACACCTCACTTGCTTCTTTGACATTCATAACTCTTGTCATGCACACTCGTCTGTTCCTGACATCACCCTCCGCTAGTACACGATCAATTTGATCATGGAAGGTGTGTCGTGGCCTTCCACGACTTCTGCATCCATCCACTTTTGCAAATGTATTTAGATCCAGGCTAGATAAGACACTTGCAGGTAATAATAAGACTTTATTCCGTTTGGACATAGCAAGGCCCAAGATTTCTAAACTTACCAGCAGTGTGTCCTCGAAGCCAGTTGCATTGTTATAAGTTCGCCGACTGGCCCTATGTTATGCAACGGAAATATTGCATAAGGTAGCCTAAGACAAAGGCTCTATTTAACTTGAAGTATTCATAGTATATTTCTTAAACTATCTATTAATTAAGGCATTCCTGTGGTTTTATTTGAGATTTGAGATAAAGAATATTTTCACCTTATGAATCTATTACAGCACCGTGGCGCTTCATTACGATTCTGTATTTTACTATTCATTCACTTATCGTAGCATCAGTTGAATTTTAACCTTACTTGTATGGAGCTTATGTCAAACTTTAAGCGATAGTAAGGCAAATGAACGGTCAGTAAGATAAACTCTTTCAAAAGTACATAATACAACTTCTATATGTATGTATGTATGTCTATTCTGCCAGGTGGTAGGGCATTTGCCCGACTGGATGGCCACCACCCCTGGTTTAAAGTATGTCGCCATAACAACCTTGAGTTGTGTTCCGGCATTAATGACCAGGTTCCAGTTTCTCTTAAGAGAGCAGCAGCACATTTGTAGCAACTTTGGTGTTGCAAATGTCCATAGGCGATGGTAACCGCTTTTCATCAAGTGGGCCGTCTGCCTGTCTGCTGATCTCCTGCAATAAAAAAAATAAAAAAAATAAATAAAAAAAAATAAAAAAAAAATGAAATATTTTCTTAAGTTTTCGCGAATAGTATATAATAAAACTACGTTTTAACGGTTTTAATCGCGGTAATTTATTTGATTGAGCCGTGATCACGGAAGACAAAGATGTCAAGTGTCAATGAGTATTGCTAAAGTTTTTATTTAGCCTACTTTCAACTTGTTCATTTTAATTATTTAGTTATAATTTTTGCTTATGGTTATTATTTACTCTATGAGAGCCTAATCTAATGTACTACCGCATCGCAACATGTTGTGGCTTAAATAGAAGAAGCGGGGCAAGAAACTCTTCAGCAAACATGCCTAACTCTAATAATTTTATATTATATTAAAACGGGTGAGAGGAAAAATAAAAAAACGTCGGAATAATAAAAATCAAATAAATTACCGCACTTAAAACCGTTAAAACGTAGTTTAATTAATAAATAATTATGAGCTAAAAAAAATTTTGCTAGACGTGTTGCTGGGGAGTTTCTTGCCGCTTCTCCTTTAAACAGCGATAACACGTTCCGAAGCGGTGTACATAGAATAGGAAGTAGATTTAAATTTAGACTTACACGTATGACCTTCGAAAAGTATTCTCCAGTAGAACTTACTCGTAATTTGAATAAAAACATTTGAATTTGGAACTGGCCATTAGTGGGCAGTCTAGCGGTCGGCCAGCCGTTAAGAGTCCCACATACCCCTCGGTAACCTCTCCCGGGGCCTGAGGATATGCGCAAATGCATTCCTTCAGCGTTAACATAAAACAAAGGCTGTAATGTGTTAAAACAAAGACAAGACATGGTTCTAAGATATGCTTATTTTTGTTGAGTACGATCATTTTTCTATGCTTCCTTTATAAATTGTGTATAATTTATTTTACTTTCAAAACAGCTTACGGCAGGCAATTAAATGTTATGTGCTTTTTCGGCACCGGTTTGAATACTGTCCACACTATTAAGAGCACATTATTTTGAATTTAAATGCCATCAGCGCCGTAAATAGCCTTTTATGCGCCCTATGCGAACTTCTATAACTGCGCCCTTGTTCTGTTTAGATATTATAGGTACCCTAGCTAGAGCAATGCTATGTATAGGCCTATTTTATTTCATTCAGGGTGATAAAATAACGCACAAGGACCTTGGTGTTGGTAATATTATGGAAGAAAAATCTATTTTTTTAAAGAACTAGAACACAAATACGCTCGTGCGCTGCCAAAAAAATGAGCGCGATGTTTTGTCTAATTTAACAGACGTTTTTGATGATACTGGTATGTAGGTACGTATGTGTTGGAATCGAGCACTAGGGGCGCAGCGGGAACTTATCAGGAGCAAACCGGAAAAATAATAGTCCTGCCTGGTCTGGCCATTCTTGCGCCCCCCAGAGTCTACGCCCTGTGCCTGGGCACCGGCGGCACCGCCCTATTTACGGCACTGCCTGGGATAGGTCCCTGAGTTGCTAAATTAAAAAAGAATACCAAAGATGACATCTTTTGTCTGTCTGTTAGAGACTGCTGAACGTATATAAATGAAACTCGACATAGCTATCTTATATCCCGGCGTAACTTAAGATACTTTTTATCCCGATAAATGACGTGATTTCTGTGGGATACTGGGATGGAAACTATTGAACGTATATGATTGAAACTCGACATAGTGCTGGCTTATAACCCTAATTAACACTTAGGGCACATTTTATCCCGACATATGACGTCGTTTCATTAAAATAGACGGATTAGCAAAATAGATGGCGCTGCAATTGCGATTTAAACAACCATCGCTGTAAGTTCAATAACAAATACGTTGTCAGGTTGCCCACATGTCACTCATTACGTATTAGGTACTTTAAATCAAGTTGGCTGCGACTTTTCTTTATGTTTTGCTGTACAATTGTCTACACTATATTGACTTAGTTTTTTTAGTAGTCTGTGGTTTGTTTGTAATTGTAATGAATTGAACTAGAATAACATCGTCATAAAAATATTAAAAGATCAATGTGTTTTATTATAAATAATTATTTCTTAATACAAGCTTTAGAAAATAAATTATTAATTCAACTCAATGCTTTAAAATAAGCTAAATTACAAATAAATTAATATAACTTATGTAAGAAATCGCTGCTAGAGGGAAGCGTGCCCTTGTGCCAGCGTGGCTGGCTGCATTGCCACGCTGTATGGCAATGCTGATTCGTTACGCGAAATACGAACCAGCCTTCTGATCACGGGTGGTATCAAAGAGTTGTAATGTAGCCAGACTTCTGGGCATACTTCCCTCTGGCAGTGATTTTTTATATAATCTACAGTCATTTATTTAGTTAGTATATTGTTACATACCGCCAAAGAAATGCGCACACCTCTGTCGTAAAAGCGCGGTTTATTGTCTTCCGGATTTAGGAATAATTTTGTTTACTTTGTGTTTAGAAATTGTAATTAAGAAAAACATGCTACTGTTTTTCTACTTCTTTTATGGCCGTCATTAGTGTCGAACTAATCTGTATTGTCATTGTTTTCAACTTTGTTGGCCGTTCGCAGGTGTGCATATTACATTTTCTTGGAAGAACCCAGCCCACGAGCTTCCATTGTGTATTGTACAGTTTACTATAAAACAATGCCCGAAGGTATTTTAATTCGAGTCCTACACTCGTAACAATATATATAGTTTATTTTTTAAATGACATGTAAGTACGTCGCTGTTTTCAAAATAATACACTTTATCTTTCTTACTTAGTTTATTTTCAGCATTTAATTTGTGTTTTTGATTAAAATAAACGCGCGTTAAAAAATATCACATCAATATAGACAGACATTGTTAATACGAACAATGGACACGTTTTTGTCTTAAAATAAATTTGTTTTTATTTCTCATTCTTTCTTTCTATTTGTTGTTTGGTGGAAGATAAACGCCTTTTGTATTCGTGAGAAAAACAAATCTTATACGCTTCATATAAACGACAACAGACCAAACCATTGTGAATGCCAGATAATTCATTAAAATTAGGCATAAATACCTATTTATATGAGCTAAGACTTGATTTCCGATTGTTATGTAAGCGTTAATTTGATTACTCACCTATTTGTATGGTCAAAGATGTAAAATTCACTTTTTAAAACGATAAATTTTAGATTTTATTACTTACATAAGAAAACGTTTGAGCATTTATCTATTCGAAAATCTGATATCTATAAAAGATAACATTTGTTTTTAACATGTTTATCTATTTATTGCTTTATAAGTCTGTCATACGACCAGTCATGCTATACGGGTCCGAATGTTTGGCAACTAAAGTGATAAAGCACAAACGTCTCCACTCAGCTGAGATGAGAATGTTGAGATGGTTGTGTGGTGTTACAAGAATGGATAAGGTGAGAAATGAGTACATAAGGGGATCTTTGAAAGTTGCACCTGTGACTGAAAAATTGAGAGGAAGAAGACTAAGTTGGTATGGGCATATAATGAGGAGGGATGAAAGTCACGTGACGAAAAGAATGTTAAACTACAAGATGGATGGGTACAGATGTAAAGGTAGACAAAAAAAAGATGGATGGATTGTGTGAAGGATGATATGATGATTTGTGGTGTGACAGAAGATGTATGTCAGAATAGAGGAGTGTGGAAGGAAAAGACATATTGTGCCGACCCCAATTAATTGGGATATGGTTAAAGACAAGAGAGAGAGAGCTATTTATTGCTTTGTAGTATTGCAATATACTAATATATTAACGAATTGATGATTTGCGTGTTGTTGCGGCGGCGCTGTGTTTAGCGAAAAGGAAACTGTATCAAAATGAGAAAGCAGGAGAGGGGGACAATTTTGATGGAAATTTGAGAATGAGCACGCATGTACCTGACGAATGGGCATGAAATGCATCTGCTCCTTTTGCTCCTCAGTCCACTTCACTTTCACCTCTGTTAATTATGTTATAGTTTAGTATTGTTACGAGTTGCAGGACTCGAATTAAAATGCCGTTAGAATTACTATAGAATTTATTAGAATTATATAAACACGTATAATACAGGTACAAATATAACTGAACACAACCAGAGCAAACGTAATGCACAATTCGAATGTAGTACACACGTCTTGCTTCGCTTCTGCTTATCGCTCGACTGCTGATCTGTCCATTGGGCCATTGATTTATACTGCACCGATACAATATGGCTGTCCGACCGCGTAGACCGAATTTCTTAGAATCAGTTCGACACACCTGGCTAATGAATGCCATAAAATATTACAATACACAACGGGCTGTTTTTCTAATTACAAATTTTAAACACAAAGTAAACAAAAGAAGTCCAAATGCGGAAAGGCAATAAAGTGTGCTTTTATGGTATGCAAGTGTGAATCCACTTTTGTCGGTCGTAACAGTATTAACATGCGCTGCGGGTTATAGTATATTTTATGTATTAATTTATTTACAGCGGTGCGATGAATTGTTGTTGAATTAAAGCGGCGCGATATATTTTGTATTATGTTATGTTATTTTATATATTTACAACTAGCGGCCCCGGCAGACGTTGTCCTGCTCTGAAAAAATAAAAATATAAAACCCGATCTCAGCGCCACCTACCGGTTCTAATTGTGAATCTAAACCATCCGGGAACTCACTCAAACATACAAAAACAAAATCACCAAAATCGCTCCAGGTGATTAGGAGGATTCTAGAACCCGATCTCAGCGCCACCTACCGGTTCTAACGGGATAAAAAGTATCCCATGTCCGTCTCCTGGTTCTAAGCTACCTCCCCACCAATTTTCAGCCAAATCGGTACAGCCGTTCTTGAGTTATAAATAGTGTAACTAACACGTCTTTCTTTTATATACCTATATATAGATGTGCGGAGCGATTATATTTAATTTATTTTATGACATGGCAATGAATGACTGACATGCGTGCGAAAAAGGGAACATGCCGCCAGATTTGAAAGAAGCATTTAAATTTGTTAGAAGAAAAGATCGTATAGGCCGAAAGAAGGTTACATGGTGGTACTACATGTCATTCGTTTCTGTTTATTTAATGATGAAGTTTGATAAACATAAAAGAAAGTGTTTTCTTTTTTATTTTTTTATTGCAGGAGTTCAGCAGACAGGCAGACGGCCCACTTGTTGGAAAGCGGTTACCATCGCCTATGGACATTTGCAACACCAAAGGTGCTACAAATGCGCTGCTGCTCTCTTAAAGGAGACTGGAACCTGGTCACTAATGCCGGAACACAACACAAGGTTGTTATGGCGGCATACTCTAGACCAAGGGTGGTCGCCATCCAGTCGAGCAAATACCCTACCTCCTGGATGTGGGTTGTTTAGTCGCCTCTTACGACAGGCCGCCAGGCCGCAGGAAATTGTATTCTTTCTCCGTTCCTGCACGGATAAAAAGTATTACGAATATTTAAAACAATCTTTATGGCTCTGTTACATCAGCCGCCCCTGAAACAAATTACTTTTGCGAGTAGACGACAGTATTATATAGTGGTAATTTATACATGGTGAATTTGTCAAGTAGACCCTCAGGACTAAATCCTAAATTTTCTAAATTGCGAAAAAATATCAAAGGAGTCTCCAGGCTGATTTCGGCGCAAACTAAGGTAAAAGGACTAAAAGGTATCATTAGATTTTTGAAAAATATTACTTTTGCCAGGAATCGAATCGGCTGATTTTGGAAAATATAAAGACATTCTGTATTATTATACCAAATTACAGTACAGCTTGGAACGTATGTCAAACGACAAACCAAGGGAATGAGTTGTTTTTGAACAAAGTGTTCTATTTACCATATATTAATTAAACATCAAATAACATATAGATCAAATTCGATACCACTTTAGTTTTCGTCAAAATTGGACTCAAGATTCCTTTGAGTGTTTTGGCTATTTTGTATAGTTTAGGATTTGACCCTGAAGGCCCAATTGAAAAATTAACATGTATATAATACTGAAAAATAACAATCTAGGTTCCGATTCGATAGGCAAGTGAGGTGTGTAAGAATAAGCCTAAATGGCACTCTGTTGTTCGTGCCTACCCCGCGAGGGAACTGGCGTGAAGTTATGTATGTATGTATGTATGTAGGTTCCGATTCCAGCGCCACCTACTGGGTTCAACAGTAGATTTCAACCATCGAGTGACCTACTCATATAAACCCCAAAAAAATTCGTCCAAGTCCTGGAACCCGATTCCAACGCCACCTACTGGGCCCAATTGTGAATCTAAACCATTCTCCAATCCACTTGAACACACAAAAACAATTTCACCAAAATCGGTCCTACCGTTTAGGAGGAGTTCAGTCACACACACACGTATAGAAGTAGGTGAAAGGTAGTTACAATAATTATAAACTTAAAAATAAACTACAAACTATACAATATAAAAACTAAAATTAAATAAAAAGGGGGAAAATATCTAAAGATAAGTTATTGGTCCCAAACCACTGTCACTTACCGGGAACGTTCCCAGAAGGCTGGCAGCGTTGCCACGTTGTATAGCAATGCTTAATCTTTGAGCGAAATAGACGCCAGCCTTCTGGTCGCATGTGACGTCTACTAAACGTTTGGCGACGTCACGGTAGACCTTTAGAGCGTTAGGACCCCACGGACCCAGAGTTTCCACCCCAAATGTGAAGTAAAAGAACGTATAGAAGAATTATATACATATATAAAAAGCACGTTTATGTTATTTGTTTGAAAATTTCAAAAGACTTTTGACATGAAATACGAGGGTGACACTGAAAGTTCTTAGAAAATCAAAAACTGAGCAAACTAGCAAGTTATTATTTTTATTATCTTTTCAAAATAGTTTCCGCTCACATCAATACATTGCTGCATTAGATAGAACCACCGAGAAAAGCACTTTGCCCAGTCGTCCTTAGGGGTCTCTTCGATGGCCTTCTGGAACGCAGCCACTGCTTCCTTGGCGTCCATAAAATGTTTTCCTCGAAGTTTTTCTTTTATTTTCGGGAATAAATAAAAATCGCAAGGTGCGAGGTCGGGACTATATGGCGGGTGACCGAGCAATTCCACGTCTGACGACGCCAAATAGTCGATCGTTCGCCCGGCGGTGTGCGAGGAGGCGTTGTCGTGGTGAAGGAGGATCCTACTGCGAGGTCGTTTCTCTCGAACTTTTTCCAAGACAAGTGGCAAACATTTGTTAGTATACCACTCTGCAGTAACTGACTTTTGATCTTCTAAAATAATTGTCGCATAATGACCGGTCCTTCCGAAGAATAAGGCCACCATACTTTTTCCTACACTTCGACCTCTCTTCAATTTAGTTGGCAACTCCTCGGAAGGAAACACCCACTGAGCAGATTGTCTTTTGGTTTCCGGATCATAGCAATAAATCCAGCTTTCGTCACCCGTAAGTGTGTCGAACACAGCTTTTGAGTCACCTCCGTTAAATCTTTGTATCATTTCACGGCACCAATCAACATGACGAAGTTTTTGGGCCTCAGTCAAATAATGAGGTATCCACCGGGCACAAAGCTTCCTAACGGCTAAATGTTTGTGGAGGATTTTGTGCACTTGAGTCATACCGATGCCTAAACTTGTCCGAATCTGCTGATAGGTTACTCTTGGATCAGTCTCTATCATACACCGCACAACACTGATGTTATCTTCAGTCGTCGCCGTAGAAGGCCGTCCCTCACGCAGAGCATCATTGAGATTGGTGCGACCACGTTTAAACTCATTGAACCAGTTATAAACAGTGGCCCGAGAAGGGGCTTCATCGTGAAAGGCCAGTCGAAGTCTGTCATAACATTCTTGTTGACTTAAATGACATCGAAAGTCATAAAAAATAATAGTACGAAAATTTTCTAGCGTTAAATTCATACTGGCGTGACACAGACAAATTTCAATTTGCCGCCAAATCGTAAAACAAATGACAAATGAATGAAATTAGTACTCAATAATATTAGCAAAGAGTTCTATTTTCAAAATTTAAACTTATTTTTTTATTATATTCTTTATTAGTGGCCCGTTCTAAAAACTATCAGTGTCGCCCTCGTAAATGGTGGCATTAGCAGAACTCATACTTATCGAGCTCTCGGTTTATTTTATTTTTTTAATATAAATTAAAATTTAACCTATCCTATACATATCATATAGACCTAAGTTGGAATAATAGCAGCAAAATTAAAAAAAACCCACCAAAATCGGTTAAGTAGTTTCGGAGTTCATCACGGTCAAACATTGTTACAGAGAATTATATATATATAGATAATGATTCCTACTACGCTTCATTTATAATAATCTAGACAGCAGTTTCCGAGACGAAAGTGTTCGACGAAATCCGGGCGACATACAAAGACAGATGCGACTTTAGGTCAAATTTCGCCATTAGTATTCATGACTATATCAGATATAGAATAAAGGAAGTTGTATGGCTTTATTATCTGCATCTTCTTTATTTATCTCTCAATGTAAATTTTATTTGTGACGCGGCGAAGGAAATATATACGTAACAATCAAGTTACCGTGAAATCTGGCAACTTAACCAATGGTTGTCAATTTTGCTATTATAGGTTTTCGTTTGCAAGATTACTATTACCTCTCACAGAATGTCTTTTTAGAGCAAATAACGTCACGTATGAGTCATATACTCAAAAAAGACATTTTGTGAGAAGTAATAGTAATCTTGTAAACAAAAACATATAATGGTAAAATTGACAAACATTGGTTAAGTTGCCAGATTTCACGATAATTAATAAAAAAAAGGTACCTGTAACAAAATTACTTTTTTGAGCAAATAACGTCACGTATGAGTCATATACTCAAAAAAGACATTTTGTGAGAAGTAATAGTAATCTTCTAAACGAAAACATATAATGGCAAAATTGACAACCATTGGCTAAGTTGCCAGATTTCACGGTACGTAAATTATTTGATTATATGGTGCTTTCAACGCCATATTTATGTAATACCTGCGGTCTTTAAGCCTAAAATTCACATCGCGCAGACATAAAATGTTTCACATTTAATACCCTGTCTTCGTTTCATTTCGATTTGGAAGCTTTAATTTGAATGTCATTCGCTAAAAGCCAAAATGTTTTTTGGACATGGATCCGTGGATATTATTATTTGGCAAAAGGATACTCTTATAAAATCGTCAGATCTGTTCGTCCGTCTGTCCGTCTATCATTAGGTATTAACTATCTGTCGCAGGTATTTATCTAAGAAATTGTTATGAGTATTTGGTATAAATTGTATAGAGACATTGTGACTAATTCAAAGTCTGGTGATGGTCACTATACACGTAATTGCTAGTTGAACAATTATTTTTATTCAGTGTACAATAGATACTAATCAAATAGAATAAATTTAGATAGATAAAGAGATAACACTTTATTGCTCACCAAAATAAACAAATACAAAACCAAAATGCATAATTCATACAATCACAATACTTCTTGGCAAAACAACAGGCGGCCTTGTCGCTAAAAGCGATCTCTTCCAGGTAACCTAGCTTAAAAGAAATTCTTGACTAACCTGGCGATGTAGGTGGAACAGAAAAAAGATATGACTGTACAATTTAAATATACATACTTACACTAATTTATAAATTTAATATATACATAAATCCAGACACATTTATAAAATACCAATATGTACGTCGTTAATAACTTTTCTATTTGGATGGGTAGATGTTAGCTTCCAGAGCTTTTAACATGTTGTTCCCCCTTTTTATGTCCCCCTTTAAAATCTTTTCTTTCAGCTTCTCCCAATTATTTATGTTCGGCACAATCCGCATAATATGTCTTTTCCTTTCATACGTCACACGTATCACACCACAAATCATCATATCACCCTTCACACAATCCATCCATCTCTTTTTTTGTTTACCTTTACATTTGTATCCATCAATCTTGCAGTTTAACATTCTTTTTGTCATGTGCCTTTCATCCCTCCTCATTACATGCCCATACTACCTTAATCTTCTTCCTCTTAATTTACCAGTCACGGGTGCAACTATATATATATATATATATATATATATATATATATATATATATATATATATATATAGTCTAGCAGCAGGGTGCTGCTAAGCTCATAAAAGCTCCGATGAGAGCTCATTACTGGCGCCAACCTTGTAGAGGTGGTCTATAGACAGGATCCGCTTAAAAAAAAACTTAAAAGAGCTTCAAAATTATGTTAAAAGAAAATTAGTTAAAATAATCCGAGGAATAGTTTTCGAGTAATGGGGTACTTTTGATCACAAGCAAGTGTAGAAAACATTGTTTCTTTCTCACCTCTACGAAATCCTTTATTGTGCGGCTGACATGCACTTGGCCAATTTTTTTCATGACATAATTCATTAATTTAAATGTTCTCAAAGCCCTCGGAGCCGACGTTAAAGGGTATGACACATCTCACACCATCTCAATTGGAAAGGTTTAATTTGAATGAGATTAGCTCAAGGCGAAAATATGGATTCGTTGTTTCGGCCGGATGTGCACACGTGCGTTCGTGAATATATCGATACAATATATCGCAGCGAGATAATCGACATCGGAGAATGTTTTAATTAGGTTAATATGGGTTGCCAGGTAAAGGTAAAATGCTTAAGCAAAGCAAGTTGCACTTTTTATGGATATTAAACGTATAACAGACAAATCTGTAGCTGATTACAGACACCTGGATTTGATTGAATAATAGAAATTTCCCATACCAGAAACTTCTGTAATCCAGCGACCTGCGCGAGCAAAGGCTCTCTTTTGAAACAAAAATTTCAAGTAAAAACACATAGTTTATAAAGAACAAAAAACTATAATATGTAGATAAATATATTGGCGGTAATGGCTCGAATGGAAGCTGTAGTAGCAGTGAGTTGGTTAAGTCTATTCGACGACAGATGGCTGATGGAGTACACAAGTTCTGGGGTAGAAGCTGTGTTCAGCAGTCAGGCCGGCTAGGCCAGTTGTCGGCAAAGTACGGCTCCAGAGCTGCATTTGGCTCTTTGGCTCCTTAATTGCGGCTCTGGTATAAATATCCACGGAGGCGCAATAACAAAATATTATTGATGAGAACTTGGAATCATGCATAGATTTAAAAACAACAACATACAAACCTGACTTACTCAAACTTTCCGAGGAGATGCAAGCACATTGTACGCATTAATAAATATTTATTAAGTATGAAATTTAGTTTTATTTAGTGTACTAATTATTTAGTGTAATAAAAGTTTACTAAACAAGCAGACTCGGCTCCCAATTTTTTTTAAATTGTAATGTTCATATTTGGCTCTTTGGCTAATAAGTTTGCCGACCACTGGGCTAGGCCATCGATAGAAGCTGAATAAGTCAAGCGGATGACTAAAATGTATTGCACGTGTGTTCAGCGAATATGGCGTTTTTTTTAGTTTCTCTCTGTTTCCTTTTTATTTCATGAAGCAGGCAAACAAGCAGGCCACCGGTCCACCAGATCGAAAGTGGTTACCGTCGCTTATAGAAGTTTGCAACACTAGTGGCGTCGCCAAAAAGGGGCCAACTTCGAAGAAATTATATGACCGCATACCGTAACGCAGAGATCGACGAGAAATTCGCTCAAGATCCTTGTTGTATGCAGAATAAGCGTTGTAGAGAATCTTTGCATAGCTGAGCGTGATAATTGAATGGAATGGGGTGAACATCTATCCGACAGCGAGCTGTGTAGTTAAGAAAATGAAGCGTTTGTACCAGATCGGACAATTCTTGGGAACACTCTCATAAGACAAGACATGTCTCGTTAGATGGAGTGGAGTTGGTCAATCTTCTTCACGTTTTTCTGCGTATTCTGCCGTCTTTATAATGGGGAATGTTCTGAGGAACTGTTCAGAATGGTGCCTTTGTCTCCTTTTAAACAACGCGCCGCTCGCTATTGACTGGGCGTTCATCCCCATTTTCTTGAGCCGCTTTGCTCATGTATGCGACGATTCTCAAGAACGTTTCTTCTGTGCACTGTGGGGATTTGGCATGCGTTTCCAGCTGACATTTTCCCACAGCACTATGATTTGGGTTTTAACAAAAGGATTCATAAAATTCATTCGAGGCCAGCAGCGCTTTGGTTGACATCACTGGTGTTGTGCTAAATGTCCATAAGAGACGCTAATCGCTTTCTATCAGATAAGCTTATAGCCTGTTTGCTGTACTTTCGCAAGAAAAGTGTCTGGTAAGAGGGTTTCTTTTTTTTATGATAAGTAGGTTCGTGTTTGACCTCGATCACGCCTAATATTAGACGATGATGCGGTCGAAATGTGTACATAAGGGGATCTTTGAAAGTTGCACCCGTGACTGAAAAATTTAGAGGCACAAGATTAAGGTGTTATGGGCATGTAGTGAGGAGGGATGAAAGTCCCGTGACAAAAAGAATGTTGAACTACAAGATGGATGGGTACAAATTTAAAGGTAGACCAAAAAAGAGATGGGTGGATTGTGTGAAGGATGATACGATGATTTGTAGTGTGACAAAAAGATGTATGTAAGAACAGACGAGTGTGGAAGGAAAAGATATATTCAGGACGTTCCATTAGTAGCTCACAACGCCCAAAATGCTCCTTTAGTCGTTCCACAAGGCGATCGCGGTCGTTGTGGTCGTGGCGAAAACGTCACTATCGTCGTCATCATTTTCAATCACAGAACGCTCACTACGACCCACGTCAAGAGGTGTGTCGAATAACCGTTCCACTTGGGTTTACGATTGTAACGTCCGCCAGCAAGTGGAATGGGAAAAATCGCGGTCGTGAACGTGGTCGTTGTGAGTCCCTAATGGAACGTAGGCAGTGTGTCGACCCCAAGTAATTGGAAGAAGATGAAAGAAATGAGAAAAAGAGAGACGCGGCCGAACATGGAGCACGCTTATCTAGAAAACACCTGTTCACATGGGACTTGAAGATACCGAGATTGTACTTTTCGGGAAACAGAGACTCTAGTAGGGCATTGAAAAGCTCTTCCGTAGGCAGAAGGAACGTGGTGGTAAAATGTTTCGTTCGCACTGGTGGTGTTTCCACTGTGAAACGATGGTGTAGCAGAACGCCTTGTCGACTGAAGATAGAATGTCTTGTTAATTGGATATATTATGTTGAATTCTCTTCAATTTTGCTGGCATCATTTGGACTACCGTGTTCGCGCTGCTGGGATGCCTGCGCGCACCGACGCACCGCATGACGTCACGTACGCTGTCGGCTAATGAACAGAAGCCGGTACCGTCTGCTTATACATTGGCACGCTTAAAAGGCTTATAGTTTGTTGAATGAGTTCCTGCATCGTTTACTTTTTCTTATGAATATCTATGTTTATACTAGACCAGTGGCTTCCTGCGAGTTTACCTGCCAGGATATTCTTAATACGAATTGTCAAAGTAGTCTGCCCGCCTTCGGGACGAACACCTGCCAATGACGTATGTTATGCGTAACTGTAAGTACTGTAATTCATGACACGTGACTCATAATGGCTACGTTCCTACTTATTTATCGTTACATTTTGGTAAGCTTACACGATATCTTTCTCTTTAAAAATATTATGTAAGTTACCCAAAAGCCTATGTATTATTCTGATACAACCTATATTACTGTGAAGTTTTTATCGAAATTGGTTCAGTAATTTTTGCGTAAAAGAGCAACGTTTTGTAGAAGTATAATAAATAATAATAATAACAAAGACGGATTTTGATGATTTTTTGTGTTTTTTCAAGTAGATTCGAGCATGGTTTAGTTTAACAATTGGTCCCGGTTGATGGCGTTGCAATCGGTTTTAAGATTTTTATTTTTTAAGGGCAAGGTTTTATTACTAAAATTTAAGTAGTACTATGTTTTGTGTATACCACCACTATTATCATCACAATTTATTCCTGGAGTCGTCTGTAAGAAATCACTTTTTAGCGATAAGACCACACTTTATGCATAATTAGATATAGTTTTAGTCTGTAAATTCTTTTTTGTATTGGTGTATAATAAATTGTTATCTATCTATACTTTCCTTACACAATATTCAACTTAGATATTATGTATTAGATCTAAAAAAGTATAATTGTCGTGAGATTAAATTAAAATCAATAAATTATATATGTTACAAACGTGTTTGTGGTCTCCATCATCCGTTTAAGCAATTATTAACAAAAACTAGATTTTTAATCCTTTAATCCTAATCTCTAATCGATTAAAGCCATGTTGGCAAAAGTTCCAATCTTCCAAAAGCAATCATTTTGTATTATAACCCATTCAGTAAGTATCAGATAGGATAAAACTCATTAATACACCACAAATATATATCAGAAATCGATACTTAATCATTCGAGTTAAAGTTTTTCATCATGACATTGTAATGAAATAATAAAATTTATATCCTAATTCAATTTAAATTATTGGCTGCTATTGACAGACACCTCTTTACGACTCAATATATTGACGACTATAAAAAAAACTAGTAACATGAAGTAATAAATATGGAGTAAGCTAGCGCGCTAAGCTATCTTTAATCATCTTTAAAAATAAAGGAAATTCCGTTACACAAATGGAAAAGTTTTTATCACAAACTAATGCTGATAACACTGGTCCACAAAAAAGTGTTCTGTACTTTGGACCAGATCCATGTTATGTATTTTGATGTGCTGAATCCGATTCTAGGGCTCAGTTTGGTCCATTGGTCCATACACTTTCAAAATTTTGAGGGTTGGGCCAGTGTTATCAGCATTCGGGTGGAGAGTCTTCTTGGGGTATAGAGATTCTCACTCACCTGCACATGCCGTCGAGATGGGAGGGCGAGTGTTCCGCGCGCGCTCACCTCTCCTCCCGTGGGGCGAGTTACAGACCGCTCCACGCCTAAAGAGATTGAAGATGCCGGGGAATAAAAGTAGTCCCCCGGCAGTGGAAGTGGCCTCGCGAGGCCCACGCCTGCCAGGGCTGCGGAGGGGCTAGGTCATATACCCGTAGCCCTGGCATAAGGTGTAGGACGGAACACCCAGGGGTTTTAGTGGGTATTCCTAACTGGGGAGTGGCAATAGCGTGGCACCAGTTCTAACTGGGCGCGAGTGTCCTTCCGATCTGGCGAACCCTACACACGGGTCGCGAGTTATCCCTCCAGGCTTCTGTGCCTGTCGCGGCTTAGTCCTCAAACAGATTGCCCCTGGAAAAAAAATGTTTCAGCATTACAGGGGTCCTCCAGCATCTGGGGAGCGGAGGATCAAACCCCTGTTTGACGAAGTGAGTTTGCTTCTCCCGGCTCATTCTCAAGCACTGATGCGCAAGATCAGCGTGGGCGTAACGTTCTAAGACTCTTTTCCAACCATGAGCGCGGGGCACATGGGAGGAAGGGGGTTTTAGTGGAATATTAGCCCATGGGTTACCTCTTTAATAGGGGTACCTTGCTGAGTCTCCACACAAGCCGGCAATTGACTCTGTTATCTGCGCCATCTTCAGTGGATAACTCTCCGGCAGTGTACGAAATGTATTTTTCCCTGTCTCAAAAAAAAGTGCTATCAGCATTGGGGGATCCCACGGACTTCTTCGTCGACAAGCGTTGGGGCGTCACAGATGCAGTACCTATTGGTCTAGTTCCTGTGGCGCCCCGTAAGAGCATGTGAACTAGGGACGCAAGTTAGGTTTAGCTGGTAGTCTGACAGCTGTCCTCCGCTTGGAGACCATGGAGGCATACGGCCGACCAAGAGGCTCACGTATCTCTCGGCGTGCCTTCCCCCAGGCCCGAAGACGGTGTCCCAAGAAAAGACAGTCTCGCTGCGTCATCAACAACACAAAGTGTAATCAGTATTAGTTTATATAAAAACTTTTGAATTTGTGTAACGGAATTTCCTTTAATTTTCTGTTAGCGCGCTCCCCTAATAATTTTGAGGGTGTATCCAAACCAAATCGATCTGGATCCGGATTCAGCGCATCGATTTACACATGACGTGTCCGGTCAAAAGTACGGATCACTTTTTTTGTTTGTAGGCCTGTGTATTTATACGTTGTAGAGCCATTCTAGAATTATTACAGTGGGGACTTGACTATCCGGACCTCAGTTATACGGATTCGCGACCACCCGGATTGGCAGTCATTTCATGATTAAGATTGCAATATTTTAGTAATTTATGTAAATATGTAGCTGCATTCATATACATAATGGAACATATTTCGACACTTAATGGGTTTTATAAGATACTGTAGTGCCTCGAGTAAGTTTCTTGAGGCTAGATTGAATACGTTTTGTGTCCCGGAGATTTCCGGAGAAGTCGCATTCCAAATTTCTTGACCAGGGTTGAAAGGTGTAGAAACAGTATGATTGCGACCATTGCTAGCAAGCTACACCAAACAAGAATGTATTGGGAGTGGTTGCAGATTGCTGCATAGAATAATTAATTTTATGTAAAACATATGTTATTGAAATGCTTCAATAAAGAATATAGAATAAGAATAGAATATAATCTGCAGAAAACACACACATTGTATATGCCCAAGCTAAACAAGTTACGCTTGTGTTATGGGTGATATACAAAGGACCACTCTGGGGCCGATCCCAGACACCCAAACCATAGTAAATAACAAAAAGTTACCATGACAGGAATCAAACTCGGAACCTCTCAAAGGACTGACCAACTGACTGACTGATGGATATTTATTAATTTTAATATTTTTAGGTTTAATTTAATAATAACATTGTATAAAATTTATTGTAATGTAATAATGGATCTTTGTGTCTGAAATAAATAAATAATAATAATTATTATTCCTATGCATCTAATTTTTGTCTAATTTGGTTGACAAATTTAATTGTTATTTCGAATAACCACGTGTACGCTAACGAGGTAGGTTATCTTTCTAGAGTTAATAACATAAATACAAATAGCTTTTGTTCTTAAATTCAATTATCCGGATGCCTCAACAATCAGAGTCCGGTTAATCGAGTTTTCACTGTATTTTGATTACAGCTTTTAGAGCAGGCGCGATTGGTGTGATACCACGCTTTAACAGAACGCGTGAAACGGTTATCCTTGAGTTTATTTAGTTTCATTATTTTTTTCTTTTTCATTCATATTATATCATCAAAGAAAGTTAATTCTTTATTTTTGTATAAGAACTATTTAGCAGCTATTCATTTATGTGTTACAATGTGGTCAAATTTAATGGAAAGGTGGTGAGGCCGAAGATGCAAGATTATTCTTAGTTTCGGTCTTAGTCACTAACATATTTATGCTGTACTACATCTAAAATTTTTATTATGCTACCTAGTTTTTTTTTACTAACAATAAAGTTTATTATTTATTAATATTATTATTAATCTGATTTCGTGCGGTGAGTGAGAGTTCACGGATAGGTCTGACGATCTTATACGAATTTCGTTTCTGAAAAATGGCTAAGAAAGCACAATAACAGCAAAAGCAGCTTTATCTACCAATTATACTGTTTCCAAGCGTTTATTTTACTTTTGACGTTTACACGTCTATCAAGTTACATATTTCTTGACAGTAAAGGCCACTTGAAACAAATGACATAATTGTCGTACTTTTTTTTTTATTTTATTTTTTAATATTTATGGCTTGGCAACTAGGCCTTTAAGCCAGGCGCAGTTGTATTGTAGGCTACAATCCACACCATTCAACGGAGTTCTTGTGAAAACTCGAAAGGCCACATTTGGACTATACAGTTCACATTTCGCACAAAACACATAATTACTACTTAAAAACTATCAATATCCTACAACTATTGTTCATTTTAGAGTAATTTTACACATTTTTAGAATCTAAAACTGCACAGCACAACATTTCCTTTCAGTTCCCGCCAAAAACTCCTCGTACTTTATTGCTGTGGGTGACGTAATAGTGATGTTCTGTGAATCATGCAATGCACAGAGTATTAAGCCACTGACACTGTATAAAAATAAGTCGAAATTAATCGATAAATAAAAAATGTTTTACTTTAAAGGAAAATAATAATACCGCAATTTTTATAGGTGCCGTTTTATTGGCTTATTCAATATATGTAAAATATGTTCATTGGTAATGCGGGTATATTTATTACACGATATAGTATTTTAAGCAAAAATATATAAATTTAAATAGATTAAATTATGATAATGAAGTCGATTTTTATAATAAATAAACTAGCTGACCCGGCGAACTTCGTACCGCCATATTTTCTGAATTCCTAAAAGACTTTGTTTCATGACACAAAAACAAAATCACCATAATCGGTCCAGGTGATTAGGAGGATTCTAGAACCCGATCTAAGCGCCACCTAACGGTTCTAATTGTGAATCTAAACCATCCGGGAACCGACTCAAACACACAAAAACAAAATCACCAAAATTGCTCCAGGTGATTAGGAGAATTCTAGAACCCGATCTCAGCGCCACCTAACGGTTTTAATTGTGAATCTAAACCATCCGGGAACCCACTCAAACACACAAAAACAAAATCTCCAAAATCGCTCCAGGTGATTAGGAGGATTCTAGAACCCGATCTCAGCGCCACCTACCTGTTCTAATTGCGAATCTAAACCATCCGGGAACCGACTCAAACACACAAAAACAAAATCACCAAAATCGCTCCAGGTGATTAGGAGGATTCTAGAACCCGATCTCAGCGCCACCTAACGGTTCTAATTGTGAATCTAAACCATCCGGGAACCCACTCAAACACACAAAAACAAAATCTCCAAAATCGCTCCAGGTGATTAGGAGGATTCTAGAACCCGATCTCAGCGCCACCTACCTGTTCTAATTGCGAATCTAAACCATCCGGGAACCGACTCAAACACACAAAAACAAAATCATCAAAGTCGGTCCAGGTGATTAGGAGGATACTAGAACCCGATCTCAGCGCCATCTACCGGTTCCAATTATGAATCTAAACCATCCGGGAACCCACTCAAACACACAAAAACAAAATCATCAAAATCGGTCCAGGTGATTAGGAGGATTCTAGAACCCGATCTCAGCTCCACCTACCGGTTCCAAGTGTGAATCTAAACCATCCGGGAACCCACTCAAACATACAAAAACAAAATCATCAAAATCGGTAGTCGTTCTCAAGTTATGGGCGTACATACATTTCTATGATTCATTTATATAGATCGAGTTGGTGACGTATGAGAACGTTACTAATTGATCCGTCATCGAGCTGTCAAAAGTAAAATAAATACTTGGAAAGACAATAGATTTCTAATTTCACTTTAAATTCGTAGACGAGTCCTGGAATGGGGTCTCCCATTCCAGGACTTGTTATCTCTCGGTTAACGTAACGTAGGACGCCGTCAGCTCAGTGGACCATCAATCTGTGCGAGGTCTATCCAGCAGTAGACAAAGGTTGGGTGACGACTTCTAATTTTCCAATCTCTATATGATGTAGCATCATATTTTCCCACAAGAACCAACCATTTCCCGGAATCGGCGGTCGATTGAAGCTATTAGCAAAACGTCAGTAATTTAATATGATTAGGTAGACCTCTTAATGTTATCTTTGCTATTACTTAAAGTAGAGTTAGCTATTAGAAATTGGTTCTAGAACTGTTTATTTGAAACGAATGTTTTTACGAATACATCTTACAATTTGTATGCTAATCAACGTTATGCATATGTAGCTAGTTTTAGGGGCTGTGTTAGAAAAAAAGAGAAGGGGTGGTATTTCAATACAGTTGTGTTTGATGAATGAATGAATGAATGAAAATGCTTTATTGTGTTCTAAAAGATACAGTTAACAGGCCAGGTGGTAGGGTATTTGCTCGACTGGATGGCGACCACCCCTGGTCTAGAGTATGCCGCCATAACAACCTTGTGTTGTGTTCCGGCATTAGTGACCAGGTTCCAGTCTCCCTTAAGAGAGCAGCAGCGCATTTGTAGCATCTTTGGTGTTACAAATGTCCATAGGCGATGGTAACCACTTTCCATCAAGTGGGCCGTTTGCCTGTCTGCTGAACTCCTGCAATAAAATAACAGAAATAAAATTTTACAATACAATAGGCGTTCTTATCGCTATTAGCGATTTCTTCCGGACAACCTTTGGATGGACAAGAAGTTAGATAAGAACAGAGGTATGTTGCATTGTTCTCACTACCGAATCAATGTCTTATAAATATATACATACGTGATATAACATACATACATTAGTAAAAAATAAAAATATTGTACTAATAAGTCAATAAAATGTTATACAATGCAACTATGCAACGAAAAAAAATACTCGAAAAAAAGTTGCGATTTCACAGATTTTGTTTGAATATGACGGACAGAATGGCAGATAAAGGTACAGGGTGTATACAACCTCGTCTGATGTATTAAGACTTTAGTATAGCTTGGCCGTGGTAGGAAGTCGTGGTAGCGTAATGGCTAGCGCACGCGTCCCAGATCCAAAGGGCGTGGGTTCGATCCTGGCCGGAACGCATGCACCGCTTAGGCCGTTTTCTGACCTAATGTGCATATTGTTACGATTACCACGTGCTAATAACGGTGAAGGAAAACATCGTGATGCAACCTGCACATCGAGATAACCGATGTGTCAAACCTGCCAAGCCGCCTTGGACAAGCGTGGCGGGTATATTGTCCGTTCCCCCCTATAGTGGGAGGCCCGAGCCCAGCAGTGGGACATTTATGGGCTGCTATTATTATTTTATATTTATAGCTTAGCCAAATTGTAAGTCTTCGACTGACGAAATTGACGAAGTTCTTGTGACTAATTGAAAGGCTTCATTTGACTACATACGCATTTCACATTTCTTACAAAACACATAATTACAACTCAATATTTACAAGTTCTTTTAGATAATAAAAGTGCACAGCATGACATCACACTTCAATTACCGCCTAAATCTTCCGATTGTATTTATTTTGTTGCCTGAAGCTGACCAATAGGCAGACGGCCCACCTGATGGAATGTGGTTACCGTCGCCTATGGACATTTGTTACACTAGGGGTGTCGCTAACGCGTTGCCTACCTCTGAATAATGTGACAATACCCTTTTTAAAGAAACCCAGCGCAGAGAGGAAACCGCGGCGGCAAGGTCCCTCCAGATCATTGTTGTACGCGGAACAAATGTTCTAGAGACTTGTTGGGTAGTTGAGCATGGGAGCTCAAGAAATTGGGGGTGAACATCCCTACGATAGAAAGTTATAATAATGAGGCGTTTGCACCAGATCTAACACCTTCTTGGTACACTTCCCGTTGTACAGGCGGTAGTTTACGCAGAGAGGTGCAAAACCTCTCCGAATGCTAACAAACTCCTATTAGTATGGGATCGTCGACGATACGAACTGCACGTACAAGGACTTCGTATTTGCTAAAATAGCTAGAGGACCCTAATACGCCTATCCAGTAGGCAAGTAGAATGTGCTAAAAGTGGTTTGTATCCAGTACTAAATAATGTCTATTCTGAATGATTTATATTCGCTTTTGTCTGTTAATTATGAGATCACCCAAAAACATTTCTAAAATCTTCTTTGAATTATTATTATTAAAGGTGCGTGGGAGTATAAAATCTATGTTTTATGTTGCTAATGTGGATATTAGATTATTTTGAACTTGCTTAATTAAACATATTTTTGAAGTGATATTTAAGGTAATACATACAAGAAATTGTAATAGAGTCATAATAACTTTTGACTGATTTGATTAAAATAAAATCGGACAAGTGCATACTGGTCCATGCACAATGAAGTATTCTTGAGAGATTACTGTTTTTGTCATTTGCCTATGAAACCATAAAAAAGCATTTATTCCATAGATCCTCAAAGTGGTCCATAGGGACTCCTCCAAATCGAATTTCAAGGGGTCCATGTCAGCGAAAACATAAACTGTGGGACCGCGAGCTTCAAATAGGGTCCGCAATAGAATTGAAATCCATTTAAGCAAGTCGTGACATAAATTTTAATTTTATACATAATAAGATATTATAGTGTGTTTGTACTTACAAGCTATAAAATTTGTATGGGAACAACTAGAAACTATATTGATACCAACTCAAAAAGAATTGTCAAAATCAGTTAAGAAAAAAAAGAGTTATGTCTGAACAAAAAAAAAAATGTGCGTGGTGCAGTTCACGCGCAGTAGAAGTGAAACTTTAGAAAATATACTTAAATTTATATATTATCAGTTTTATTTCGGTCCAAATTGGACCTATGTTTAATCATCGGTGTTATTGACTTTCTAATCTGTGCACACTGTAGAACTCGTATCTCGTTCTCTCACACGCTTAGTTCTATAAATTAATGTGTTTATCGCTTTTTCGTTTCATCGAGTTTCAAATCACAACGATTCTAAAGCAGCTTCATTTCAAAAATATATTATAATAATACACGACGAATTCAGATCCTCCTCTTTTTTTGAAGCCGGTAAAAAGATAGGGGGCCATTGAATGCAGTAAAAATTGGTAAGGGGCCTACGAGACTAAATAGCTCGGGGACTATAGATTTGGTTTAAAATCTTAACTGATATAATAATTGCGAATGTGAGTATGTCTGTTTGTGACGTTTTCACGCCTTAACTACTCTTCTTCTTCTTCTTTTGCAAGCGCAACTCGACGACATAGCGCCTATTTTGCATGTACGAGTGGATGAGGGTTTATTCCATCCAGTCCAGCTCTTTTCGGAAGACCAACAGTTTCTTGACGGCGCTGAAAACTTCTCGGAGGCTACCTGGGGCGTCCAGATACTTCGCCCTGTACTGGGCCACCTCTCCGCATTCAAGCAGGACATGGGCAGCTGTATCTTCTGCCTCCAGGCTACTTCTATACAGGAGGCTATCGGTGAAACCTATATTTAAAAGATGTCCTATAAAATTGCCATGTCCAGTTGCTGCACTAATAACTAGTCTCAGCTAGGATCGACTAAGCTTTAAGATTCTCCTGGACAAACGTAGGTTTGAAGCCTTAACTACGCACTAGACCGTCACGAAATTTTGTATACACATTGTTGGATCCTCACGATTTATACTAACGTGGGTAGTTTTGTAAGTGACGCTGGCTTTCGGTCTCGCCGCCATTGCGTGGTGGTGAAACCGGTTTTCTTCGTGTAAGTGAACGTTTCACATCCCATTCTTGGAGATCCTATTAAACTTTAGACACAAGCCGTGCTTGCTCTTGGTGTGAGTGTGCCATAACTTAAACCTAAGTGCCATCCGAGGACGTTGTTAGTGCCGTGCACTTCAGGAGCTGTCTAGCTGTCCCATTGGAGGTGGATTCCGAGGTGCTTATTACCCCATTGGTTTTTGTGCAGGATTTGGCACACCTCTCACTCTAAAATATACCCTATACAGTCCACAAAATTTATTAACTAGAACCAGCGAAGCAGTGTGATAAAGATCCGTGATCCAACATTGCACACATGTTGTCAGGGGTATAGAAAAGGACATAAGGCACCTTTTATCCAGAGAAGACTCTGTTTGCGAGGGATAGACGCATGTTATATTCCTCTTCTCCATTAACTTTTTTTATTGTAAAGCTGGCAAACAAGCAGACGGCCTATCTGATGGAAAATGGTTACCGTCGCTTATAGACATTTGCAACGTTAGGAGTGAAGTTAACGCATTGCCAACTTTTACATTGGGATGGAGGAATCGGACAGGAAGAATGAGATAGTGGGGATTGAATAAAGTGAAGGGATAGGGATGATGGGATTGGCAAGGTGGGGTAGGGGAGGGGAAATATGTCATCGGAACTCTCAATAATCGCACGAAACACGATCAGCTCAAGGCTTCACCACTTCACACCGATTTTTTTAAAAGAGCGTGGTGACACACTGTTCCAATCGGCTGAAAAGCTGTAATCAAAATGATGATTCCAGCACCTAAACTGCTGTATTATTGTAATAATGAAAAAATAAGTTTAGCATACTTTTTATCTAGAACAGTTTATCTGGGACTGTTTCCGCAAGATATTATTTTTACGAATTTGTAGGATTCGTCGAATCGTCACAAAGTTTATTAGAAGTACACACACGTAATTCACAGTTCTTACAAATTTAACCGAGTACAAAAAGTCTAAACCGCAAAGCAGGAAATCTTAATACATGAAACGCGCAAAGTCCGTTAATATGAGATTCCCTTTCCGAATGTACACTTAGTAGTAACGCCTCGATCGCAGTTGAAACTCAACTAGCCCAGTGTCAACGGCCCCATCTTATATATTCGCAAAATAGATATGGCCAACAACGCATGCGTACCATTCCTTGGAATTCTCGACTTGTAAGCTTATAATGGCTTCTAAGAATGTGCAACGAAATTTGAACAGTAGAAGAAAGAATTTATGACGTCTTACGGGAAAACAATACAACGGGATTAGACCTTGACAATAGCGGTTAAATTTGAATACTTAAAGCAGTTACAGATAATTTAAATACGAAGGGGTAATAAAATACGTGTAAAGGATTATTATTATCGGTTCGCAACAATATATATTCCAAATTTACTTGAGCGAAGCCGCGAGAAGAGCTATAGTTTCCTCATAAAAGTGCAGGAATGTCATTTCAATCACGTTAATCATCTAAATAAATATTTTTTACACAACAAAGGGCTGAGTTTAATTACTAAATATCTAGAGAAGATTAGCTTAATGACTCAGTGGAATGACGTCGGATGACGTATATGTATGAAATGCGACCGTGCAACCCTTTGGCATTCCAATGACTATATGAATGTCAGTGTTTGTGGACACTGAGGCTTGTAGTTTGAAGATGGTAATCCATTCAAATTAAAAAGTGATTTCGTATTCGCCAGGGGTCACAGAGCCGCGCGATATTTTAAATAGACCAGTAAAAGTCTCAAGATTCACGTCAATAAGCAGAAACTTCCCCAATAATAATATTCGTGCCTGGTATCTTCGTTTCGTCCGTGAGAGGTAACTTTTCAAGATTTGTCTAAGATAGCAGGTACCCTACAGGTTTATGTAAATACTATAATCATCAACCACTTTAATGGTTCTAATTCTGGTCGAAATTCGGCGATAATAAATAATGTCAAAGATTATACTTCTATAATCACAGATTTCGCCAAGGCTACTACACTGTTAATTTAACTTGAACAATAAACAAAAGACTATATAAAATATGCTTGTGTGTGTCAAATACATGGTAGTGTGTGTAATATTTTTTTTAATTCATTTAATGTATTTTTACGCATAATTAAGAAAATATATTAGTGTTACATACCGACAAATAAATGCGCACACCTGCCGGTCGTAAAAGCGTAGTCTATTGCCTTCCCGGTTTTAGGAATTCTTTTGTTTACTTTGTGTTTAGAATTTGTAATTAAGAAAAACATGCTATTGTTTTTATACTTGTTTTATGGCCGTCATTAGTGTCGAACTAATCCTTATTGTTATTGTTTTCAACTTTGTTGGCCGTTCGCAGGTTTTCGTTTACTATAAAACAATGCCCGAACGGAGGGGTGATGCAGTCGAGTGAGGATACGATACAAGTAAGACGTGCATTCGATAAGTGATATAGTGACGGACTTTGCGCGTGTTATTGAATCGTGCAGTTTGTACTAGTAGTGTCTAGTTATATTTGTACCTATGTTATACGTGTTTGTATAGTTCCAATAAATTCTATAGTAATTCCAACGGCATTTTAATTTCGAGTCGCACACTCATAACATTAGTATTCGTCGCTTCTTCTCTATACAAAGTATAAGTGTGCGAAATTTCATACTCCTCCGCCCGCGCAATTTTCGTAAAATGGGGTACAAAGTTCTTGCTTCAGGTCTTAATATATAGATTTCCTTAAGATACACTTACCCCGTTCATAGTTGTACATTTTTTTTGTATTTACTCAATTTCGCTTATACATGTTTACTAGAGACTTTCGCAATAAAACTGGTTAATTTATGTAATTCTCTTATAAACAAAAGCAGATCAAGTTCAAGGTCGATCTGTTGGCATATGACTTTTGACGTTTGAAAATGGCTACTTTAAGAAAAACATAGCAACAACATCTTTTGATCTATGCTATGTTTATTATTCATATGTAATCATAATTTCTAATCATAAAATAAAAAAATCTACAACTATGAACGTGGTAAGTGTATCCGCTACGGTTGGAAGATTTTGGTACTGCTATCATCGGATGCCGATAAGTCCTTACAGAACATTTTCCTACAATATGCATACACAGTACATACTATTAAGAGTTTACTAGGGTATAGAGAAGTAGGGTTTGAGGGATGAAATAGCGGTGGGTGGGAGTTAGGTAGGCTAGCGGTACTCCTCATAGTAGAAAACGCTATTAGCTAAAGGCATTTGACGCCAATACTTTGTGAGAGCGTGGATCACACTGGTCGAGCCAGCAAAAGCTATTGCAGCACTGATAGGTTTGTAACACGATAGTGTTTATTCTTATAATATACTAGCTTCTGCCCGCGACTTGGTTCACGTGGAATAGTTAGCGTGATGATATATAGCCTTCCTCGATAAATGGACTATATAACACTGAAATAATTTTTCAAATCAGACCAGTAGTTCCTGAGAGTAGCGCGTTCAAGCAAACAAACAAACAAACTCTTCAGCTTTATGTATTAGTATAAGATAATATCTTAACTTTGTTGATGACAAATTATGGATATTTATATAATATTGTTAAGTGAAATTGGGCTTACATTCTGTTAACCCAGTGGAAAAGAAACGTTCCAAACAGTAGGATATCGGCCTTGCCTTTACATTGTATAAACGTGGTCACAGTATAATGTATATTCAGTAGAGCAAATGAATAAATAAATATAATTAAGTATTAAAATAAAATGAGCAAATTGAAGTGACAATGGAGCGGTCAATTTTGCCGTAGGACCTATGGTCTGGATGGAGATCATGTCTTAACAAACGTAGAAAAGTACGTCTTCCAGCGTGGTAAACCGACGATTCGCGCTAGATCGTCGTTAGGAGCTAGTTGAAGACAGAGTAGGACCGGGGTATGTTGCGCATGCGTCTCGCGGGTACCGACGTTAGTCGGGGTCCCGGAGACGCAGATATGCGCAAGATCTCCTCCCGTAATACCGCTGCAGGAGCCTTCCAGCATCTAGGGAGCAAAGGAGTCATCCTCTTGTTGACGAAGTGGATCTGGACTGCTTCCCGGGGCATACTCAAGCACTGATGCGCTAGGATCTGCGTGGGCGTAACTACTTTCTAAGTCCCACGCTCTTCCTGCCATAAGCGCGGGGAACATGGGAGGAGGGTGGTTTTAGTGGAGTATTGAGTATTCGAGTCTCCACACATGCCGGCGATTGACTCTGGTGGTCACTGGTGTGGCTTCCTCTCATCGCTTTGGTCCAATCCCTAGCAAACGACCCGGTAGTGTGCGAAATGCATTTCCCCCGCCTCACAAAAAAAAGTCCGGGGTATGTGGCTCTAACTTGGGCGGCACTTGTCCAGAAGTGGACTGTGGTTGGCTGACGAAGATTTATATAAAATAATAAAAATGACCCCTGATAATTGCAAACTAATGTAAGGTATTTTCACCTAAATTTCTTTCTTAAATATTTTCACATTATTAAAACTACATTTTCAATAGGTCAGATTACATAAAAATTTACATGAAACACGTCCTTATAACCGGTAAACTTGTTTCGAGTTTAATAGGTTATAGATGTGTGAATAAGTCCTCGTACTTATGGGTCAACATACAAGCGACTTAAGCTGACATACAAGGGTTACTTTTGAAATATCGTTTTCTTATTGAGAATAGTAATTTTTTGTTTCTACCTTGGAACACTAATTTGTATTACACTGTGTATTAACCCCTCGGCCATCACAATCTATGGGAAAGTTATTCCCGGAATGAACTTGAGGAGCGTGCTTCCTCAGCTATTACTGTCTCTTTCTTTCTCAAGTTATAGCCGATGACAGACAGAGATGGATATACGAAAGAATGTCGCATACAATACCATTTTGTTATTATTCATGCACTGTCATTTGAAAGATGACTTTTTAAAATAATAAGGGTAAAAGATTTAAAACTAATATCTTATATTGATAAAATGACAATTTATATCTGATTTCTTTTAATTTGTCTGGAAGAGATCGGTTTTTAACGATAAAGCCATCATTTTATGATCTTTGTTGTTTTTGGGGTCCACAGTCATTTTGGTAAGGACAGGTTCCGTCTGTACTATATCAAAATGTCCAGCTATCTGTCTGTGTGTTTTAGTCATTTTTCTCAAAATCTACTGGGTCTACATTGAGAAGATTGCATAGAAAAGTGTACTTGGTCTTTGTAGCGCTGCACAACGCTGCAGTAAAACCGTGAAACAACGTGAAAGAAGACGCCAGGGTTTTGATTTCTCAAATCAAATCAAATAGTTTATTGCATAAAAATATGGTAGTTATACAAATAGGTCTTGTTATTTTAGAATGATTACATGTTTTTTGCCGGTTCGGCGTACAGTTTTTTAAAACTTATATTACAAAGGTACATACTTATTTCAATATTTATTTGGTTGTAATTGTTATTACCAATCATATAATTATGTATAACCTTAAACTTTAACATTATCCGTGCAGGAACGGAGAAAGAATACAATTTCCTGCGGCCCGGCGGCCTGTCGTAAGAAGCGACTAAACAACCCACAGCCAGGTGGTAGAGCATTTGCCCGACTGGATGGCTACCACCCCTGGTCTAGAGTATGCCGCCATAACAACCTTGTGTTGTGTCCCGCATTAGTGACCAGGTTCCAGTCTCCCTTAAGTGTGCAGCAGCGCATTTATAGCACCTTTGGTGTTGCAAATGTCCATAGGCGATGGTAACTGCTTTCCATCAAGTGGGCCGTCTGCCTGTCTGCTGAACCCCTGCAATAAAAAAAAAACTTAACAAAATACTAAATGATGCACAATTTAAATTTAGATATGTTTCTAATGATAGTAATATGGTACAAATATTATAAATATATTTAAACACTTAACATTCCATCTTATCACCAATATCTAAAGCTCTATAAAGGAAGTCCGTTACACTGTAGTAGCTTTTTTATTAGTAGTTTCTTAGTTGTGATTTATATTATTTATATATATGTATATGGAGAGAGAGAGAGAGAGAGAGAGAGAGAGAGACATAACTTTATTGCACACCAAAATAAACAATTACAAAAACAGACAATATTTACAATATATTCTTGGCAGTAAATACAATAGGCGGCCTTATCGCTCAAAGCTATCTCTTCCAGGCAACCTAAATCAAAGAAATTCGAATCAGGAACAGGAAGGAAAAAAGCAACAGATACATAAATACTCAAACTAATTTAAGAAATAAATATACAAATATATACATCATATATATATATATATATATATATATATATATATATATATATATATATATATATATATATATATATATATATATATACAATAATATACTTCAAAATACATAAGTTATTATAATAAACGTATTAGCAGGATTATATTGTATTAATTAGACAGCTATTTGTGGGCAAATAGTTAGACAAATGGAAAAGACCGGTGGGCCATCGCCTGCCAAGGCCAGTGGAGTGGATTTTAGTGGGTATCCTTGAACGGAGTGCATAGCGTCTCCTAGAAATTGCTATTACAATCCCAAAGTGGCAAATCCCATACGCCCCCACCGCTCTTCCCTCGCGATGGTAAGCCGAATTTCCGCTTGTTAAAAAAATGGGCGCCATAATATATGTAACGGATGGTTGTTATTCTTTTCAATTATGTGTAGTAGGTATAGTGGTATAGGCTGAAGTTAGTTAAATTTAAAAAAAAGATGAAGATATTTCTGTTTATTAATGTATGTATATATTTATAAGATTCTAATTAGGTAGTGAGAATAATGAGACATAGAGTACCTCTGTTCTTATCAAACTTCTTGTCCATCCAAAGGTTTTCTGGAAGAAATCGCTAATAGCGATAAGACCGCCTATTGTATTGTAAACTTTTATTTCGGTTAACTGTAACTTTTAAAACAAAATAAAGCATATTCATTCATTCATTTCTTAACGTCTTTTTTATTTAAGTCAATAGGTAGCGTGATATTAGCTTCCAAAGTCTTGTCTGCCTTTTTAACTTTTGAATCATAAAGTAAAAACTTCTGAAATAATCAAGATAGAGCTTAAACATATTTCCAACAAAGATTAGTTTGAATAAAAGCTGGTTAGTAGTTTTTGGGATATGGTGTGCGTACTAGACAATACTTTGAAGGGTTACGTAACAAAGTTACAAAAATAGTGGACGATCTTTACTACTTACCCTTCACAATCCGTAAAATGTCATAACACTTTGATGAATGAATGAATGTATGAATGAATGAAAACGCTTTATTGTTGACCAAAAATCAAAACTACGTTCTTAAAACTAGGTACAGTAAATGTTGAATAAAGAGCGGCTTTATCGCTTAAAGCGATCTCTTCCAGGCAACCCCCTAAACTAAGCAAAATATTAAGACAATAGTGGCGGTGAAGACAATAAATAATATGAAACATTTCAAGAATAAGTAAAAAGTATTACTAGTATTACACTATTACTAAAAGTGCCTGCAAAACTTTATCTACATTGCTGGTTCCTGTCTTCCAGACGGCTCACGTGCCTTACTATCGATTAAAATTTAATATAAGCTGCACAAAGCACAACTAATGTCTAAATTCAACCTACGCACTTTAAGGCAAGTGAATGAATAATAAGATATAGGAACCGGCCATTAGTGGATTGCAACGGCACCACCAAGAAATACGACCGCAGTTCCATCTTTTAGGCTAAATTCCTAAGCGTTGACCAGCGATATAATCTAGCTATGTGGAGTTTAATTTAAATTTGTTCAGTAGTTTTCAGGTGACGCTTTAACAGATAGACAAAATTCTGAAGTTGCACTTACGAAATCTGCTGGTCCGAATTAGCCCCGCTTATATTTCTCTCATTTTTTTAATCATTGTACAAAATCGACACCCCCTACAGATGTAGTTATATTGTAGAATATATAATAATAATAATAATAGCAGCCCATAAATGTCCCACTGCTGGGCTCGGGCCCCCCATTATAGGGGAACGGACAGTATACCCGCCACGCTTGTCCAAGGCGGCTTGGCAGGTTTGACACATCGGTTATCTCGATGTGCAGGTTGCATCACGATGTTTTCCTTCACCGTTATTAGCACGTGATAATTGTAACAATATGCACATTAGGTCAGAAAACTGCCTAAGCGGTGCATGCGTTCCAGCTAGGATCGAAGCCGCGCCATTTTGGGTCTGGGACGCGTGCGCTAGCCATTACGCTACCACGACTTTATTATAGAATAGATAAATTGAAATTATAGGTGATTTTTTTTTACTATTACATTTTTTCTGCTTCATGTACTTTATATTTTATTTTTTACTTATATACTTACATTAAACAACATAACATAAATTCTACCTGTCGTTGGAATATGGTATTTAAATTCATCTATAAACATTTATATATTTTGTAGATATGTATATTAAGTATATATCTATTTAATACATAAAATTTCTACATATAATTTATCTATTTATTTTTAAAAAGTAAGTAGTTCGCACTATATGTTACGTATACCGCCATCACCATTATCATCTCAATTCATTTCTGGGGTTGTCTGGAAGAGATCGCTTTTTAGCGATAAGACCGCCTTTTGTACTTAATTAGATATAATTTTAGTATTTAAGTTTATTTTTGTATTGGTGCATAATAAAGTGTTATCTATCTATCTTATACGTTATTTATAATTTGTTTTATTTATGTTTAGCACAGGTGATGTGATTTAGGAGGTGGGCACTGAAAAACAGCGTTGTGTCGGGCTACGTTTTGACACAGCAAAATGCTGATGCTCTTATTTCCAAATTACGACATACAATTTTTTGTATATATTTATATTTTGTTATATTACTATTTTGTCTTGTATGTCGCTATTAGAAATCAATATTTTATCTCTTTCTTTCTTTAAGAAAAATAAAAGCATTTATTTGATTCCTTAAGTTAATCATTGTTTAATCTTTCTGCGTACGGCCGTTAGTATCTGTTAATGCTATTTAAGGGCCAGTCTCTCGAGTGTCGATCTACAAAATTAAGTTGTTATAATCATTTATACCACTTCCCTTTAAGTATAAAAATCGTGCACATAAAAATTTGAAACTCTATTATTATCTATTACCGAAATCCAATCGCCTAGTTAAACGTAAGGTGTAAAAAAAATAAACAGTTATGTATTTTAATGTTACGCAAATGTTTTTATTTAAATCATCGGTTTAACAAATTACTACCTTTCTGAGGGACAACCGCATATTGGTCAAAGGGGTACTATTATATAACAAGACTACTTTGGACGTATCGCTACGATACGTTTAATGGAGCTTTATGATAATAGCATCGAAGTTTTTTAAGACAGGGTTTTTAATCAGAGTACTCAAACAAACTAAGATTGTGAAAGCAGCTTTCAATTTATTTTTGTTACATTATTTATCTTATTATTAAATATCTAGATTTACTAGTTTCCATACTTATTTACTACATTTTATATTTTTATTGTTACATACATACATACATAACTTCACGCCAGTTCCCATGCGGGGTAGGCACGAACAACAGAGCGCCATTTAGGCTTATTCTTACACACCTCACTTGCTTCTTTGATATTCATAACTCTTGTCATGCACGCTCGTCTGTTCTTAAGGCTCCTGACATCACCTTCTGCTAGTACACGATCAATTTGATCATGGAAGGTGTGTCGTGGCCTTCCACGACTTCTGCATCCATTCACTTTTGCATTGTATATCTGTTTAGTCATTCTTTCATCATGCATTCTTTCCACATGCCCGAACCACCGGAGCATTCCTTTCCTTACCTTTACCCCGACACTCTCCTTCAGACCAACTCTCTTTCTTACTTCGGTATTACGAACGCGGTCCGCGAGCGTCACATCATTTTTATTGTTCTTTTGTATAATGTAATTTTGTGCAAAAATTTGGGAAAAACTTGCATTTAGTTTGTGACATTGCATTGATAATTGCGCCATAATTATTATCAATCTTATTATCTGACCGAAGTTTACTTACTTATTTTTTGTGCTTCGCCCGCGTATGTGCTGATCAGAGAATCGTAAAAATTTGTAACACCAAGGCTTTTAATAAAACTACGTTTTAACGGTTTTAAGCGCGGTAATTTTATTTGATTTTGGGTTTTCCGACGTTTCGGCCACTTTTCAGTGGCCGTCATCACGGAAGACTTCCTTGATCGCGGCCACTGAAAAGTGGCCGAAACGTCGGAAAAACCAAAATCAAATAAAATTACCGCGCTTAAAACAGTTAAAACGTAGTTTTATTATGTATACAAGTCGCGAAAACTTAAGAAAATATTACCAAGGATTTTATTCATTAGCTGTATAGTTTTATGGCCTTAATAGAGACAATAAGAAAAGTGTTAATGGATACTTTCTTAGTAAAAATACTTTTAGTTAATTTAGGTTTATATTTAAATTACTTATTAGTTTAAACTAGGTGGTAATATTAATGAGATATCATGTTCTTATATACTTCATTTATAAAAAAGGTGTATCGTTTGTTTGGATGAACCAGGCATTATTAAAAAAAAACTTCTAACCTAAAAAAAATCAGTCTTTGTAATTAAAGTGGTCATGTAATTTAATGATAAAATACTATATTTATAAAACATATACATAGACGAGTTGGACCAGATAATTATAGAAGTAAAGAAAATAATTTATTTCAAAATTTTACATCGCTCCCCTAAATAATTAGATTTTTTGAGTTGATACCCTGTATATCAACTGTCTACTAATGATGTAATTATAATCTCGAGAATTTTTAATTTTGTGTTATAATAAATAAAAACATAAACATTCAAACTAAGTTTCAAATTTATTAATATATTGTTATAAATTTGCAGAGACGTACGAAAATTAGCATTAAAATAAAATAAAATATATTTTTATTATAATGAATTTATAAAGTAATACAATAAAAGAAAATTGAACTGAATATTGTGTTCTGCCCATAGTTCCTCAAGACTATAAGTAGAATACTGAGCGTACGTTACCGTCTTCTATGGGTAGGGTGACTAAAAAATGCTAGCTATGTTTTTTCGCTGGACTACCATATTGATCCGTAATAATAAAAATAATAAATAGTCACCGTCTGCCCATTTTTTCCATGTTCCTTAAACATTGTAATAGGTAGACGACATAGACCCCATAGTCCTCGATCTGTAACTTCACTAACAGTTCATCCCAATAGCCCGGTACCTTTTGTTCTCATTCCCTACAAGAGTCCTACACTTATCGGGGCTTGTCCTTGGGTGCATTTTTGTATGGTGTAGACAAGAACAATAGCCGGTCAGTGTCACGTCACATTAAGGATTAAATTTGTCAAGTGGCCTCTACGTGTTGGCCTTCCCATGGCCCCACGCAAGCCCTCCAAATGTCGGGGAATTTTTATGACCCGTGGTTTGCAGAGACATACATTTATTTTAAAATAATAAATAAATAAATATTTGAGATTCTTATAAAAATCACTTTAGAAAATTTTGACGGCCAACTATGCAAAGTTACTTATTGAAAGACTCGGAAAGGTAGAAATAAACTAGTTAAGCTATATTTCAAACATTCAGGCCGCTAATCCTATAAACATACGACTGGCAATATCGGTAATATTACCAATTGTGGTATGCATTTCTCACCGTACCAACTTATACTATTAAGACACCTTTATACACATGTCGGTTAGTACTAAGCGAACAGTATTTTTCCTCGACCGTAATAGCATAGTAAAGTCACATCGAGTTCTGCAAATTTAAAGGGTACTATCCAATATATACCTGTCTCTTGTTAATGTATGATTGATTTATAGTAAGACAAGGATGGAAGATCAAAGCTTGAGCCTCACTAGCGGGACATCGACCAGCAGCTTTCAGAAAAACTTTGGCTCTATACTATAGCAAAGTAGCTCGAAAAAATACATATTATGGTTTTCGTTTGGAATTGGTTGAAAGGGGATTAACTAAATAAAAGAAAATGACATAAGTAATGTACATAATATCCGTTAAGCACATAGGACGATAACAAGACTTACATAATATATATTATGTTTGTATCTACTTATGATTAAAAAGATTGCCCAGACGTAATTTTTTGTATGGGTATTACAAACAGAGATGGAAAATAAGCATTCATTTCTATTTTTATAACATTTTTTTTCTCTAAAATATAATTTCGTACGGTTTTTGTATCTAGCTGATATCAAGTAACGAATATCATATGAGTGTTTAGAATTATATACTACATTAAAAAATAGATACCTAATACTAATTGTAACTATTTGATTGATACTAAACAACATGAGTAACAAGGAAAATCAATTTTAGTAAATAAATTGTAGAGATTTTCCATTTTATGCGTTTAAATATGTCTTGTAATTGTCATGCCTTTTTAACAGTTTTCATACTTTTTTTAAATTAACTAATTATTCCAATAATGATCCTATATCTTACTATTCATTTACATGTCAGTAGTTAGTTGTATGGAGCTTATATCAATTTTTAACCGATAGTAAGGCAAACCCGGTTATAAGTAAGGTAAATCAATTAATATATAGTAAACCCTCGTTTACGTAAATGGGGAGTACGAGTATAAAATGTTCAAATAAGTCGCTTATCATATTCGCGCCTGCGAGCAGGGAAGTTGTAAAGGATTAATTACAACTTCCTTTCTCGCCGCCATGGAAGTGTACGCAATGGAAACGCGTAAGATATAGAAACCTGACAAATGTTTTCAAACATGAGCTACAACGCTTTCCTACTCAGGTTACTTGCCCCGTGGACATCTACAAAAACCGTGCAGCCTGCTTTTCTATGTGTGTGTGCGTTCTTATACTCACACAACGCACACATACAAGCCCGCATACCGACCGGCGCGCGCGCAAGAGAAACCGTGCGTTTTGCATCTAGCATTCAGTTGTAAAGCCACTTTTCGGGTCATCAAACGCTTTATAGACACCCTTCATATGTTCACGTCATATTTTGACATATTCCAAATTAAAAATGTAACTTAAATACAACTTTAGTACTTAAATAGTGTGCGCTTATAAAACTTACAGTTATATTATACTGGATTTAAGTGTGCTTGTCATAAAAGTGGTTGGAACAGTGTCGTACAAGCGTGTCAAGTTTCGGTTAAGTTAGTGTTTAATTAAGTTAGTGTTAAGTGAAACTATGTGTGGTGTGAAGTGATGTGTTGTGGCCATTACTCTCTGGCGTTGGATATGAGATTTGTTTGTTGAAAAATGTGGAAAAACATCTTTTACGTCAAATCAGTTAGAAAAAAGGAGGCTGTTTAAGTAAGTCTCCCAAGAATTATAAGTTAATTTAAGTTACGATCATTTTAGGATTCTACAACATCTTTAAGTTAATTTAGTTTCAACTTTTTACTGATAATTATAAGTATGTCTCAAGTAGTCCTAATTAGGTTTTGACGTTCAAGTTTTACATAAGTTAAAGTACAGGTTATTTCTTTTCTTATATGTTTTAATGAAGTTGCAGTTTATACTTAACCAATAGATGGTTTTCATGTTAATTGAAAACTAAAACTTCGAACTTGAAATCTCTATTTTGCTTCTACATACTTAATATGCTTAGCAACCCTTGTTTTGAACTCGTATTACGTGAAAGATGGTTTTTTTTATCATGGATGAAAATAACTAGGAAATAGGAATGACAAATTTCCAGCAAAAATGTAAGTCTGAGAAGCTCCTAAACCTTGTATAACTAGATGGCGTTATAAGTTTTTAACGTGTTTTAAATTAAAAGATATATATCCGTGTAGGAACGGAAAAGAATACAATTTATTGCAGCCGGACGGCATGTCGTAAGAGGCGATAAAAACACTCCACAGACAGGTGGTAGGGTATTTACCCATCTGGATAGCTACCACTCCTGGTATAGAGTATGCCGCCATAACAACCTTAAGTTGTGTACCGGCTTTAGTGACCAGGTTCCAGTCTCCTTTTAGAGAGCGGCAGTATATTGCTAGCACTTTTGGTGTTACAAATGTCCATAGGCGATGGTAACTGCTTTCCATGAGGTTAGCCATGTGCCTGTCTGCTGAACTAATACAATAAAATAAATATTTTAGAAGAAATAAGTCTACACCTGAAAGCCTTAAGTGGGCCATACACGATCGTGTCGTGCAAGTCTGCAGTGTGTGGTACTCAAGAGGCATTATGCTCCGTATTGCAAGACGCTATATATAGCAACAACATTCACAGTCCTGCATTACGCGGCGGACTGCAATACAGGACCGTGAATAAAACCCTTTTAAAAGGTTTCTATTCAATTTTAACTGTTTTGATGTAAAAATTACATGTTTTAGAAATGAAACATTAAAAAGTGAGAATAACGTGCGGTGTTATCTAGTTACAAAGCGTTTAAGAGGTTTTAGTACCAATCGCTGACAGACTACTCGGCAGTTCGCGGATCACGCGAGGTTAACTGGTTGATAACGTGGCGTCCACTCACGGAAGGCGGTGCTTGTCGGGTACTGAGGGACTCTAATGAGATATGCAGTATTTGTGACCTAAGGTGCATATTGTTACAATTACCACAACGTATAACAATTTTTACATGCCTTCAATACACAAACACTTAAACTATTATTACCTTTAACTATATTTAAAACTTTAATAAGGAAGCACAAACCTGTTCTATGAAACAAAAGAACAGGATCAGTGTTGCGACGTTTGTGACATTAATATATTTTTTATCTATGTACACTAATTATAATCTATGTTTGAGTGACACAATATGTCAAACTAAACTCAGTTAATGGCCACGGAACTGGGTTAATCTCCAATAAATGGTTAGAAGTAATAATAAAAAATAATTGTAAGAGGTCAAAGATTAGACAGTACGTATAACATACTCTTATGATATTGTTACATGCCGACAAAAGTGAAAGCATACCCGCCTGCTATAAAGCACAGTTTATTACCTTCCCGCATTTGGACTTCTTTTGTTTACTTAGAAAAACAGTCTATTGTGTATTGTACTAGTTTATAGGCGTTCCCAGGAATAATTAAGCAAGTGTGCGGATTACGTATTTCTAGGAAATTAAGTCGACGATACGGGCGGGCAAACTTATATTTGTGAAGTATAAAATGACGGCAGGATGGAGAGGGTAGGCAGTCAAGCGACGATTACGATACAAGCAAGACGTGTGTACATTCGATAAGCTGTATAGTGACGGACTTTGCGCGTGTCATTGAATCGTGCAGTTTGTACTGGTTATGTCCACTTATATTTGTACCTGTGCTATCCGTGTTTGTATAGTTCTATTAAATTCTATAGTAATTCCAACGGCATTTTTAATTCGAGTCCCGTACTCGTAACAATATTTTAAAAATATACGAGGAGTTGCTACATTTGATTTATGATATTAGTTGGTATGATTTCTAAAGCTTGCTTTATATTCGCAAATAAGTCCTTATCGTTCGGATAGACATCTACTTCATCGAAAACTTATTACTTGACTGTAAAATGTCTGTTAAAATTATCGTAAGGATTTAACTCGTTAACTTAGCAAGTATTTTTTTTTATTGCAGGAGTTCAGCAAACTTGATGGAAAGCGATTACCATCGCCCATGGACATTTGCAACACCAAAGGTGCTACAAATGCGCTGCTGCTCTATTAAGGGAGACTGGAACTTGGTTAATAATACCGCAACACAACTTAAGGTTGTTATGGCGGCATACTCTAGACCAGGGGCTGTAGCCATCTAGTCGGGCAAATACCCTACCACCTGGCGATGTTAACAAGCTACTTATACAAATGTAGATCAGTCTTAACTTATAACGGCGTGTAAACATTTGTATCCGTGCAGGAACGGAGAAAGAATACAATTTCCTGTGGCCGGGCGGCCTGTCGTAAGAGGCGACAAAAACATCCCACAGCCAGATGGTAGGTAGTATTTGTCCGCCTGGATGGCTACCAGCCCTAGTCTAGAGTATGCCGCCATAACAATCTTGAATTGTGTACCGGCATTAGTGGTCAGATTCCAGTCTCCTATAAGAAAGCGGCAGCAGATTGATGGTGTTGTTTGGAAGAGATCGCTTTTTAGCGATAAGACCGCCCCTTGTGCATAATGAGACATAGTTTTAGTCTGTAAGTTCTAGTTTTTATATTGGTGTACAATAAAGAGTTATTGATTGATTGATTGGAGATTGGCACCTTTGGTGTTACAAATGTCCATAGGCGATGATAACCGCTTTCATCAGGTGGTCGGTCCGCCGGTCTGCTGCACTCATGCAAAAAAAGCAAAGAAATTGAGTTCCTAGCACAGTTTCTTTCATACCATTTTTTTAATAAAATTCGTATAAAAAAAAGTATAAAGTCGAACAGGATGATGTTTTTCACAAAAAGCACTATAAAATAATTTTTTATTTCTAACCTCTAAAATTAACTTCTATTAAGCCGATATTAGACAATTCATTTCCGTCTTTCAATTTTTATGAATCAACCAAAGTGATCCATGTAAACATACGTGAATCATTCAATTTCATTGTATACCATTGTTCCCTTTCAGTTCTTGATTGAAAGATGCACTTTCACCGCGAGCATTCGCGTGTAACGTAACATTTATGAGATTTTGAGCATTACGTTATAATATTACCTCTCTGACTGACAAACATTCGCCTGTAATGTAATATTTATGACTCAATTTTGAAGTTGAAGATTATATCATTACAGATAATGCTCGAATTTGTAACATTACAGGTTGCGCACTATACCTAATCGATTCTCTTCCTTCACTAATCAAATGCTCGGTTCTGTAGCGTTCATTATAGGCGAATGCTCGCGATGAGGGAGCACCTTTAGCATTAATATTTCTTATCATATTCACTTTTAATAAAGAAGGTACGTTTGAAAATCAACAATGTAAAGCAAAACACGACGATCTATCATTTTACCAAAAACACCAAAACACTTTATTTCTAACCTCAAGACTCGTATCGGTTATTATTAATTTCTAAGATAAATCTCCTAAAGATTAAAAATGATGTCGTGGATCCTTGCTGGAATCTTGACTACAGCTCCTAGGCTCTCACAGAATATCAGCGTTATAATCATGGTGAGTGAGAGTATCCATAATCTACTTTCCCCTGCCTCTATCTCATCTCTAATACTATCCCATGCCTCTTTATTCAGGTAACGCAGGGAGAACACGTTTCGTTCTCAGATGGGTCCTTTAGAGGGAGGATCAAATCAGAAGCGTCGCAACAGACTTGAATGAGGATTCTGGTATAGTGGTTCCCAACTACCTCATTAAACCTAAACCTGCGCCCCTTATCCGCACTTGAGTTGGAGTGGCATGGGATCTAGTATACGTAGTTACTACACCATGTCGCCCCGTGCGTCAAGTTTGGTCACCCCGGTGGCTGGGTGATCACTTCACCTACATGGATTTAGCCCGCTGTACCCCCTAATTACAGCGGACATCTGTGATGGTATCACGGGAGAAGATTTTGCGCATATCTGCGTCTCCGGGGGCCAGTCTGACGATGGCATCCGGAGGTTCTCTCCCTCTCTCTTTCGGCGGCCTACTTTTAACTTATAACTGTCCCACAAAAAAGATGGAACCGCCTGCAATATTTCATCCCTCTTGTCTCAACCCCTCTATCCCATCCTTGCTATCACCCTATACACCATTAGAATCTCCCGTAGTGTTGCAAACGTCTATTCGCATAGGTAATCATTGTCCATTAGGTGGGTCTGCCTGTTTGTCAGCTTCAAGCAATAAAACAAATTCTCTATCGTAGGGGCCCTTGTATATGGTAAGTAGTTTCACCGTGTCTGTGGCAGATAGGACCAATTCATCAGATAAACGACTAAAATTTAGTCGGTTCTAACCACAAAAATTTGTCGTGTCTGCAGTAGACAAGATTTATTTAATTTGTTTGGGAGACATACAATTATTAATATTCTTAAAGATAAAACACAAAATTAATATATATATCAATCAAATTTCCACTAAAAAGTAATTTAATATAAATAATAATTAAAATTGGCTCAAACAATTAATTAAAAGAAAAAATCACAATTATATCAAAATTACATAAAATGTATCTATTTAAATGAGGTCAATATTAGAAAAAAACCAGGAAAGTGTAAACGATGAGATTGTTTTCTGGCTGTCGTGCGTAGGTAGTAGTAGTAGTAGTAGTAGTAGGCTCGACTAGTGCACCCTACCATAAGGTAGGGTGCACTAGTCGAGTTTCACCTTCTCAGTTCTCATCTTCTCATCTTCTCCCCTCTCTTCACCGTAATAACATAGACCTCGAGTCAGTGGTGGATTTACCAATAGGCTGAGTAGGCTGGAGCCTAGGGCGGCAGATTTTGGAGGGGCGGCAAATTTGGGGCCAATTTTTTATATATTATGTCTTACACAATCTTCAAACTACGGTAAAAAGGAGGTCTAATTCAAGACTATACACGTCTCACGATATGTACACAAATCATAAAGTTACAATTTCATTGACAAAAAAATGATCTAATTAATATGATTGTGAATTAAGGTATCGATTTATCGGTAGGGGCGGTAAAATTTGAATAGCCTGCAGGCGTCATATTTCTAAATCCGCCCCTGCCTCGAGTTTTTGGCGGGAACTGAAAGGAGATGTTATGCTGTGCAGTTTTATTTTCTAAAAATATGTAAAATTACTCTAAGATGAACAGAAGTTGTAGGATATTGATAGTTTTTGAGTAGTCATTACGTGTTTTTGTGAGAAATATGAACCGTATAGTCAAATGTGGCTTTTCGAGTTGTCACAAGAACTCCGTTGAATGGGCGTCAGTTGTTAACCTACAGTTCAGCTGAGCTATACATAGGTTTAAGAAAATGAAGTAACTATATTGTAATCTAAGATCTGGCTTAAAGGCCTAGCTGCCAAGCCATAAATCCAAATAAATAATAATAATAACATAGAGCGTGTTATAAAAAAAAAATCTTGGTCAGCGCCCCCACAATGTACACAGTTCGTGAAACGCTACGAATTATAACGTAGACCCAGTGAGTTCTTAGCGTGTACAAGTAGCCTAAGTATATAATAAGTAAAATCAGAATCCAAACGATGAATCCAACAATCATAAATGTTTGATGTGAACTGTAGAAATTACAGCAAGATGTTTCGTTACTGTATAAATTCTAAATCTTGCTTTGGATGGAAAACTTTTTGTCGTTCAGGAATTTTGATTGGAATCTTACGAAACTTACTGGATCTCTTGATTTTTAAACATTTCCGATGTGGTCATAACATTACCGTGTAACAAATTAATGTTGCTACCTTACACTGGGTTGTTTATTTTATTTTTCTTTATTTATTTTTAAATAAATCGTTGCATTCAAGATTATCTATAATATTATAAAATTCTAAACATTCCGTGCCTGTATATTGAAGTTATTAAAAAAAAACAACTAGCATATAAATTGAGACCTCGTTGCAATTTTTTTATCTTTCTTGTCTGTTAGTTTGTTTGTTTGGGATTCACGTAAAAACTATTAGGCCGATTTTGTCTGTTAGTTTGTTTGTTTGGGATTCACGTAAAAACTGTTAGGCCGATTTCGATGCGGTTTTCCGAATTCCGCGGGAAACTTTTCTGAGAATTATTTTAAATGATCAGATTGATGAAAGCTGGATTACCAATGCGCTTTTTTTCACTGATCGATAAAAAAATTATGTAATAAAACGTGTAATATTTTTTATCCCGGGAATCCCGCGGGAATTTTGCCGGGAGCGGTTTAAAGTTGTTCGGGTGCGTAGTAATTAGTTAGTTATCTCGATTTCAAAGGAGCTTTGGGTTAGACTTAAAATGCAAATCCATTTCCATTATCCAAAACCCGAATAAAACATTTAAATAGTTGAAATTGAACCTAAAAGTTAAAGTTGTGCTAGAAAAAGGCAGGTTTGAAACTGGCTAAGGTGTGGTCACCAAACAGCCGACAACGGGCATAGAATATGTGTAAACAGAAAGTGCCCTTGATTAAAAGTACAGATACAATTAAACAGAAAGAAATTTCGTTTATCATTTAAAATGAGGTAATCTAAGAAATTATTCAACAAAATAATGAAAAAGAAATTGGGACTATGATCAATTCATACATATTATAGACCTGTAAACCTCGGGGTTTATGTTGTGATATAGATGTTGTTACAACATAAAATTTTATACCTACAATATTATATATATATATATACACGTATATACATACATACATATGTATGTACCTACTGCTGTATTAGGTTAGTTCTCTATACAGGCTTTTCCTTACTTACTATTGCCATACTTATTATTGCTTAAAATTTGATATAAATCTCATACCAGTAATGTCGATTTTCTACTTATGGTAAAATAAAAGAATGAGATATAGGAAGAATTTAAAGTACGATATGATATAATATTTACATAATGCTATATATGTATATAATGTATTTTTAATTTTATTTGTAAATTAAAAAACTAACGGTTGCTCTGAAAAGGGAGTTTTTATTATAAAATACAATACGATATACACTTTTTTGTCTATGAATTTATAATTACGCAACTCACCTGAAAAGAGAAACAACATTTAAAACGAATTAATTCACAATTTCAATTAATCTAGTGTACGAATTTTAAAATAACACTTTGTTTGTGTTCTATTGTTCTGACAAAAAATTCTGTCAAGTGTGATGTACAAGTGACATTATATTGACACGACATACGTAGATAATACCACTAAGCGCGCCAAATTCAAATCGAATGAAGTTACTCTTCATTTTCATTTATTTTAAATTTTCTGTATTCACATATTTAGGAATACGATTCTAAAATTATGTTAAAAATATTTAGATGTATTTATGGTTGTATTCTGCTGAGTGAAATAGATAAATAAAAGAAACCTGTAGCATCTGTACTCTAATACTATTAGTGTGTTATAGAGATGTTGTGCTGTGCAGTTTTATTTTTAAAAAATGTGTAAAATTACTCTAAAATGAACAATAGTTGTAGGATATGGATAGTTTTTGAGTAGTAATTATGTATTTTTGTGAGAAATGTGAACTGTATAGCCAAATGTGGCCTTTCGAGTTTTCACAAGTACTCCGTTGTATGGCGTCGATTGTAGCCTACAATACAACTGCGCCTGGCTTAAAGGCCTAGTTGCCAAGCCATAAACATTAAAAAAAAGTGTGTTATAGGTAAGTAGGTAGGTAGGAAACCGTTCACTGCATGTACAAATTGTACCTTCTGCGTTTAATCTATGCAACAGTCCAATACAATGTTTTCTTTATTTGGCGCAATCTTGCACAACGGTGTAAAGTTACAAATCTAAGTAGCCGGCACTTGTGTAAGTGGGCCTTTTAACACTGGTTGTTAGTCGACGGGTTTATTAACCCTAATAAGGCACACGGGGGAAATGAATGCGGATGAATTCATGGGATTACAAAACAAATATATTGTAGACGTGCTTAACATATTACTTTTGTAAGGAAGTGACTACAACAATGTTTATTCACTACAATGTATTCAAGTGCAATAGATTTTTTTTATTGCATGAGTTCAGTAGACAGGCAGACGGCCCACTTTATGGAAAGCGGTTATCATCGCCTATGGACATTTGCAACAGCAAAGGTGCTACAAATGCGCTGCTGCTCTCTTAAGGGGGACTGGAACCTGGTCACTTATATCGGAAGACAACACAAGGTTGTTATGGCGGCATACTCTAGGCCAGGGGTGGTCGCCATCCAGTCGAGCAAATACTCTACCACCTGGCAAATACCTAGATAGGAATATACTATACTATTCTTGGTCGGCGATGGCTCCAACGCTTTATGCGGATTTTGCCAATGTCGGAGTGACTGTGTGAAAGTGACAGGCGTAGGGCGATCAGATATAAAATTATAATAATAGCTTTGAGCGGTGAAGAACATTTTCTGATAACCTGAGGACAACACAGAACAATAATGGTATTAAACTAACTACATTATAAATAAATATTATTAATATATTTATAGATAGGAATAATTTAATGGCGTAAATATCTAACTGGTTATAAAAGACATCTCGGTTTTTTATAGTTTTTTTTATATATCGCCGCGTGATTTATGGATCTGGTACATGTCATATGAACATTAAGCTTTTATAATAAACGTTAAGTAAATGGATACAACCGGTCCCATACAATCGCCACCTTGACTGACGCTAAGCAAGAGAGTTCTTGTAGAAATTCGAAAAATCATATTTCACCAAAAACATTTCAAGTTTCCTCTGAAAACCCTATCTATGTCTTTATTTACATTTTGATAAAATTCTGTGAGATATAAATAACTTTTGTTTTTTTTATATCATTAAAAATAATAATTTGTAATTTTAATTTTGTCTGAGTTTGTTCACTGTAAATGTTTTTTGTAGCTACGTCTTTTTAACATTACTCTAATCTATGGTCCATAAAATATTACTAATGCTCCACTATTATATAGACCGGGTTGTCATCTTTTATTCATATTTGGAATTAGATTACTGCGTTCCAATTTCAAATCACTAACGAGCTGGCCAGACAAAAAAGGATTCTCTCATTTTCCATTTATAATCTGTGGACAGATCTATACCGGTACTAATAATTTGGATTTCGTGAGATGTACACAACGGCCTATCAGATGGAACTCAACAATATGCTGGGATAAATCAAGATAATCAATACAATGGGATCAAATCTCGGCGTTCCCACGAAATCGGCGATCGAATGCAGCATGATTTTGCGAAATAATAGTTGGATTTGGTTTAACCACAGTATATGGAGATTAGTTGTTAGAAATCATTAATTAATTTTTAGAATAATATTTTCTTAAGTTTTCGCAACTAGTGTATATAATAACACTACCTTTTAACGGTTTTTTATTTGATTTTTATTATTCCGACGTTTCGACCTTTTTTAGTAGCCGTGATCACGGATGATAAAGATGTCGTGTCAATGAGTATTGTTAAAGTTTTATTTAACCTACAGTCAACTTGTTTATTTTAATTATTTAGTTTTAATATTGTTTTCTCTATGGAACCCTAATCTAATCTTTTAGAATTTAAATGTAGGCCCATTTTTGGTTTTTCTGGCGGAAAAATGATGCTCAGTTTTATTTGTGACATCTTGACATAGTGTGCCGATCCCAAAAAATTGGGAGAAATTGAAAAAAAAATCTTCTTTACAAGAGTAGTGGACATAATAGAAAATAATACTTGTTCAACATTTATTGTACCTAGTTTTTAAGAACGTAGTTTTAATTTTTGGTCAACAATATATAAATAGTATTATATTGTATAGTAATAAGGGCAATTAAAGACTTTCCATTTTCAAAACAGCGCACATTACATTAATAGATATTATTTTAGATTTTATCAGTGGTCAGCATTTTTTCTTTCGCTAGCACTTTTTTTCGTCTAGCCCCCATCTGCCGAGTAACATGCGATAAGAAACTTCGTTCCGAATATTATTTTTTATTGCTGGAGCACAGCAGATAGGCTGACGGCCCAACTGTGATGGAAAATGTTTACCGTCGCCTATGGACATTTGCAACAATCGAGGTGCTACCAATGTGCTGCCGGACACGTAAAATGAAACTTTGAATTAAACTTCACCACTGATTTGCATGTTCTGCAATCCTTCCACGCAGTCAAAACTATAGGTTTTGGTTCAACACGCGATACAAAGCTTCTTCTTAGTTATTTATGCCTTAATTTTTGAATATCGATCTGTTACTAACTGATTAGTAACACTGACTGATTTTAGACCTTCGAAATACTTTATTCGATAAATAAACAAGTTTTGAGATATGAATATTTTAAATTTAATGCTTTTTACCATTCTGCAGTTAAATGACGAATGTAGTGGAATTATTCGTGTAAGAACGGAGAAAAAATACTTATTCCTGCGTTGGGGCGGCCTGTCGTAAGAGGCGACGAAACAACCCATAGCCAGTTGGTAGGCTACCACCCTTGGACTAAAGTATGCCGCCATAAGAACCTTGAGTTGTGTTGCGGCATTAATGGTTAGCTTCCAGCCTCGGTTTAGAGAGCGGCAGCACATTGTTAGCACCTTTGCTGTTATAAATGCCAATAGCTTATTGTAACCACTTTCCAACAGGTGGGCCGTCTGTCTGTCTGCTGAATTCATATAATAAAATAAATATTTTAGAACAAATGAGTCCACACTTGAAAGCCTTAAGGGGCCCATACACGATCCTGTTGTGCAGGTCTGCAGTGGGCGGGACTTAAGAGGCATTTTGCTCCGTGTTGCAGGACGCAATACAGGCTGCAGCAACATTAATTTTATTGCTCCTAATAAGCAATAAATAGTTTTGAAATGGTATGAAGTTGAAGTTCATGACTTTTTGTGCTGGTCTCTTAAAATTATCGGGAAGCACTTGCTAGGTTTTTAAATTACACAACTGACCTATCACGGGTTGTTTGGTGGCCGGTTCCTATATCTTATTATTCATTCACTACCCTTACCATCGGTTGAATTTTGACACTACTTGTATAGAGATTATGTTGAATTTTAACCGGTAGTAAGGCAAATGAACGGACGGTAAGATAAGGAACTGGCCGTGGATGAGATCGTTTTTTACCGATAAGATCGCCCTATGTACACAATTACAATAATACTTCTGTCTATCTCAAATACGGCGGCATGAATGATACTTACATCCCTTAGAAGGTAACTTGTAGCAATATCTTATATCTACTAGGCTTTTTTTATTTATTTTTTATTGCAGGAGATCAGCAGACAGGCAGACGGCCCACTTGATGGAAAGCGGTTACCATCGCCTATAGACATTTGCAACAGCAAAGTTGCTACAAATGCGCTGCTGCTCTCTTAAGGGAAACTGGAACCTGGTCACTAATGCCGGAATACAACTCAAGGTTGTTATGGCGACATACTTTAGACCAGGGGTGGTAGCCATCCAGTCGGGCAAATGCCCTACCACCTGGCTGTGGGTTGTTTAGTCGCCGCTTACGACAGGTCGCCCGGCCGCAGCAAATTGTATTCTTTCTCCATTCCTGCACGGATAATATAGGCTTACGAATTAGATACAAATTTTAATTATGTACATGGGAATAAATTAATACTTTTTACTGTTTCAAAGGTGCTATTACACCTAATTAAATTCATGGTGTTTTTCTTTTTATTTACGTAATTTTCATGTAACATTTTATTATTTACTTGACGCTTTAAAGTTACATACAAAGGGCATTGTGATTAGTCAACAATATGCAGGTAAATAATAAAACGTTACATGAAAATTACCGAAATAAAGAGAAAAACACCCTGAATTTAATTATAATGTCACTTTTGAACAGTAAGAAGTATTCATTTATTTCTTAATTAAAAATTCTATCTAATTCATAAGACAAGTTTAAAACATTGCTACAGGTTACGTTCTATGGGATGTATCAGCCATAACATCGTATTTGAGATAGACAGTAGTTTGTAAGTCTTCTGTAGTCGTGTACCTTCTACTCGTGCGCAGAAGGTTTGCCGATAGCCTCATGATATCACGCGTCGATGATCAGTAGGGTTGACAAAAAAGTTTACATAAATAGTTGTTGTAATAAATTTACTGTTTTAATTTATTATTGTATATACTTTACATAAGTATAGTAGTATATATAATAATAATAGTAAGTAGTCATCGGCAAACCTTCTGCGCGCGGCTTATACAATAAAAAGTTAACTGTTCAAAACATGAAATGCTTTCTATTTGAGAGCACAGTCGCTAAGCTCCATAATATTGTATTAATTATCACGGAAAACATGTCGTTATTCAACTAAAAGAAACCTACCAGAAATAATAATCGTAAAAGATTTATTACTAGATTTTTTTTTCAGAACGCTTGGAATTTTAATGGGTAACACTTACCGCGCAAGTAAAAATAGAAAATTATTTTATTGTCCACCATAAAATTATACCAGTTTCACCATAAAACCCATGGAAACACACCGGTAACGGAGTAACTTAATATTTTATTGGGGCTTATGTAAATAATGTCAAATATTGAATAATATTACCGCGTGTTGTGATATTATGTCAAAGATGGCCTGCCTTTATGTCACTACATTACTATTTCAGAATGTTGCTAGTAAAAGGAAATAAAATGTAATGTGTTGTTAGGAGGTTGTAAATGTTGTTTACAGGTTTTGATGCTTTTAAGTATTTTCTATAATATTATAAAATTCTAAACATGCGGTGTCTGTACTTTGAAGCTATTAACAAAAAACGACTGGTATACACTATATAACTATGGAGATCACGAGGCTATTTTTTTAAATTACTTATCTGTTTCTAGGTTTGTCTGTTTGGGTTTTCTGGGAATTATTTTTTAAATAATTCCTAGAAAACCGAAAAATGAAAATTCTTTTGATCGTTTGGCCGACTATTTAAGTATGCCATCTACGAGTAAGTATGACAGATATCTTTCATTTCTCATATTCTGAAAGAACGCTTAGAGTTACCTGATCACAGGGATGAAAATAGTACTTTTCGTCCCCGGGAAAATAATTTCCCCTGTTGTCAAAAAATTTAAAAACTATGCAAACATACATAATAAATACATGCGACTCATGTCCCAACTTTTTTACACCCCTTTTAAATCGCGGCATAAATTTCACTAAGTACTCTTCACTAAATTATTATTTAATTTACATAGAGATAAATATTTACTATGATAGTACAAGTGTCAAAAGTGACAGTGACAAAAAGATACTGGCTGGTAGAATGTCACAGAAAAAGAATTTTAGTTTCATACGTGTCGTATTAAATGAGTTCATCACATTTAGATATGTATTTAAAGCCTGATTTCATTAGAGAAGTAGTCGTGTGGTTAACTAATCCTATAGGCCTGGGTGAAAGGCCTATTTAGGCACTCGAACTATTAGCGCCTTTGCTACGCTCGAGCGCCAAACCATCTCATGCCTAAATAGGTCACTTTTACCTGTCGTGTAACAATCTACTATTACATTCGTATTATGAATATGACAAGTATCAAAGTAACGTGGAACCTTATGCCATGTCTTACACGCACCAGTGAATCTAGACACGTGTCAATTTGGCAATGTAATTTTCCAAAAGTGGTCGTTTATAGCGTCCAAGTTCTATATAAGGTAGAATTTTGCGCATTCATTATCGCGAATGTGAAAAATCCGTCATTCCTTACATCATCACTATTTAAGGTGCGGACATAACTATACATGTTCAGTTTGAACCTAAATAGAAACAAACATTCCAAATTGTGTTTTCGATTGTGCGGTGGGAAATTGAATGTCATTTCTCAATGCACACAGATAATTTATTCCCGAGTTATTTATGTTATTTAAATTCAGTTGTTTTATGTCTTATTTACAGTTATAATGTTCTCATAGACCCACAAAAGACATCGGTAGGCTTACTTTTATTTCCGTCTTTAAATTATTAGTAATAAAATATAGTCATATATAGTAAGGTAACTAAAGTTTCGATATTTTTACCTTAGATACGTTCTACCGTGTTCTTTTTGGGAGATATTAAAGAAAGGTAATTGCCCAACATTCACTAAATAGTTTGTGGTCGGATTTTGGGGAGGTATATTTTGCTATGTTGTTTTATATTATTTCTAGTAATAATTGTGTATATAAAATTTTTTGAGTGTTTAGTCAAATGTGACTTCGAGTTACCACAAAACTATGTTGACTGACATCAGTCAAAACCAGAGTTGATAAATTGGGCGGCGATGACGGATGAATCAAACAAGGATTGGATTAAAGTTCCTTGTTACCAGGCCACAAAAATCTCAAATGTATTTTTTTAATCACAGACAAATATGTGGTATAGCTGTCTCTCTTTTTCACTCACTTTTGTTATATTATATGTAAAATGAACTATGAACAACTTAACATAAATTAAAGTTAAATAATAGTTTAAAAAATTAGTTTTTTTTCTAAACTTCAAGCATTTTCTTTGTATGTATTCACCATTATACTGTAACTGAAATATATGGTTATCGTTTTCTAACAATATCTTTTATATTCTATCTCTTTCTTCGCTATTCTACGTATAACTATATATAGATAATATGGTTTAATGTTGCTGTGTTTTAGAGCAAGAATGGTTTTTGTTTTTCTATTACATGAGTTCAGCATACAGGCATACGACCCACCTGATGGAAAGCGGTTACCATTGCATATGGACATTTGTAATACCAAAGGTGCTACTAATGTGCTGCCGTTCTCCAAACGGCGACTGGAATCTGGCCTCAAATGCCGGAATACAACTCAAGGTTGTTATGGCGACATATCTACTCTAGAACAAGTGTGGTAGCCGCCATCCAGACAGGCAAATACTCTACCACCTAGCTTCTCTATTCTGGTATATATACGTCCTGTGTCACACTACAAAACATCATGTCAGCCTTCACATACAGTGCCTTTGTCAACAATCTTCCAGTTTAACAGTATATGACGTGTCTATACTTATATAAAACGTCATAGATCTTTAAGTCATAAATTATCGCGGATTAAACCTTTATAGCGTTGTGCAATGCGCGCGGTTTTGCTTGGAAACAGAATCGAGATAATAAAAAAGTTTACTGTTGTTCGAGGGATTAGTGGAAGATCCCTAATTGAGATTTGTGCATCGGATTATGTTTTATATTGTAAAATGCCGAGGGTGTTTGACTGGTCTCTGAGATAACTGCACTGTGAATATTCTGGTTTATTTTATTGCTTAGTTTACGTCTTGCATTTACGAATGCAGTAGTTTGTTAGATCCAAAACTTGTTATTCATCTAGAATATTACGAAGTTCTAAAACTGCCGTGTCTATATATTGAAGCTATTAAAAAAAAACAACTAGAATACACTATAATTAACTATATAAACAATGCAGAAAGTGATGCAATTTTTTTAGATTTCTTGTCTGTGTTCGGGATTCACTTCAAAACTACTGAGCTGATTTCGATGCGGATCTCGCTAATCGCCAGCTAATTTTTAGACTTAAAACCTGTGCTTTACTGTACTTTTGTGTAATTTTAATCTTGGGAATTCCTCGTAAATTTTTCTGGGAATGATTGAAAATCGCCAAATTAAAATAAATCGCTTAAATTTGTTTAGATGTTTGTTACTGACGTTTGTTACCAGGCGATTGTTGTTCCTTTTGTACTTCCATGATATACCTTCGAGAAAGGGCGCGTCCGATTTGAATTTTCAAAATTCGAACACTGTTGCATTCAAAATGAGAGCGTACAGTCAACGTTAAAAATTATTTGAATTTCCGAGAAAGTGGCGTGTGACACCAGACCCATACCGTGGGACATAAGACTGTGTCAACGCGATGGGAATGCGAATTTTAACACAAAAAATAGCTGTAAATCACTACACAGGCTGTATAAACATGTCCACTTGTCCACTTCTATTGCATTACGGAACTTGTTGGGTTAAAGAACCCATTGGTGTTGGTGCCAGTATGTTAACAAAGTTCTCCAATCATTTTTCACGCGTATTCGAATTTTGAATTTAAATGAGTTATTCTATTTGTTCGTGAATTTTTAAATAATTTACCGATGTTTAATTGTCGTTTCTATTTAATGACTTTTTTCTAATCTATAATTTTCTTATTAGTCTATGGTCAGAAGTACTTAGCAATAAATTGGAGTTTAGGAGGGGAACTGAAAGGAGATGTAGTGCTGTGCAGTTTTATTTTCTAAAAATGTGTAAAAATACTCTAAAATGAACAATAGTTGGAGGATATTGATAGTATTTGCGTAGAAATTATGTGTTTTGTGAGAAATGTGAACTGTATAGTCAAATTTGGCCTTTCAAGTTTTCACAAGAACTCCGCTGAATGGCGTCGATTGTAGCCTACAATACAACTGCGCATGGCTTAAAGGCCTAGTTGTCAAGCCATATTATATAGCCAACATAAAAAACAATAAAAAAAGCAGTAAATTGAAAGTTTCTGGCGGGAACTGAAGGGTGATGTTGTGTTATGCAGTTTTATTTTCTAAAAATGTGTAAATTTACTCTAAAATGAAGAATAGTATAATATTAATAGTTTTTTAATAGTAATTATGTGTTTTTGTGAGAAATGTGAACTTGGTAGACAAATGTAGCCTTTCGAGTGATCAAGAACTCCGTTGGTTGGCGTCAGTCGATGACTTACAATTTAGCTGAGCTAAGTATATTGATGAGTTAATAGATTAGACAAGGCTGGTGGACTAAGTCTCCTTTGCTTGCCATTGTGACGATTTATGACTTATGACTATTACTTACTACTATTATCATATGACATTTAAGACAACAGAAATATGGAATTGATGAAATTTACGAAACTGTAATGGTGGGGCCACACTTGCGATAATGTTAAAGATATTGACTGTAGTCGAATGTGTCTTATTTAAAGCGTTAAATACAATGCCCTTTTCGAAGAGTCATATTAGTGTATAGCTGTATATACATACCCTATCTGTCAATATTTAATTACATTAACAATTAAATACAATATCGCATCACAAATAACGCGTTAGACCCATCGCCACATCTGCGTGAAACTTCCCATATCTGTAACATTATTCCAGATGAAGCCCCACCATAAAGAAGTTAATTAAGTAAGTAAGATGATTATTTAAGAAGTGTTTTCTATCTATTTGTCTATACTATAATAGTTAAATCTGTAAATGATTCGAGCTTGTATATTGCGTTTAAAAATGTAAATAAAAACAAGGGGGGATAATTCGGACCAGGAGATTCCAAAAGTGCAATTTTTAGAATTTTCGTCTGTCTGCCAGAGCATCACGTGGAAACTACTGTGCGGATTTCAATAAAACTCGACAAAGAGCTAGCTCATGTCCCGGGGAGTAACTGAGGATACTTTTTATCCCGGTAAAAGGTGTCGTTTCCATAAAATAGACAGATTAGCTAAATCACGTTTTTTCAATTCACTAAAAATACCTACGTTGTCATAGGTGGTTCGGGCATGTGGAAAGAATGCATGATGAAAGAATGACTAAACAGATATACAATGCAAAAGTGGATGGATGCAGAAGTCGTGGAAGGCCACGACACACCTTCCAGGATCAAATTGATCGTGTACTAGCGGAGGGTGATGTCAGGAGCCTTAAGAACAGACGAGTGTGCATGACAAGAGTTATGAATGTCAAAGAAGCAAGTGAGGTGTGTAAGAATGGGCCTAAATGGCGCTCTGTTGTTCGTGCCTACCCCGCAAGGGAACTGGCGTGAAGTTATGTATGTATGTATGTTGTCATAGAAAATAAGTCATTTACCTATTGTATTACTTCAAATCAGGTTGGCTTTGACTCATCTCTATGTATTGCTGGGCAGTTGTTTAGACTATATGGACTTAGTTCCTTCGTGATTGTAGTGAATTGAACAAGAAATAGTAAAGTTTTATAGGTCTAATATATATATAAAAGGTTTATATATGTATATAACAAAAATGTGCGCGCGCGTGTATGTGTGTGTGTGTGTGTGTGCACAGTTCACACGCAGTGGAGGTGAAATTTTAGAGAATATACTCACAGATAATTCTTCTCTTACTTTTATTAATATAAATATAATTCCTTTAGCCTACATCCGTCAACATATTATAATCCAAAAAATTCAATTTAAATTACACTTTAAATCACTAGCATAAAGTTCAAAATTTAATGCACTGTTACGCACAATTTCCTTTGATCTACGTATAACAGAATATCTACCTTAAGTTTATACAGATGTAGCTGAAATTAATTTGAAATATTTTAAGTTTTCTTTTAATTGAAAATTTATACCAACGCCTAAAGATAAATGTGTTTTATGTCGAATTAAATAAGGTTGAATTTTATGTGTTTATCTCTTTTTAGTGTCACTTTTTCGTTACTTCGATTTTCAAATCACAACGATTCTACAGAAGTTTCACTTAAAAAAATCTAATTTCGTTTTTATGTAAGTAACATATACTACTCTACTACTACCGTCAGTAAATAATAAGATATTGATTGAATGTTTTGTATTAGATTTTCTATAAAAACAACAATGGACTGGTGCGGCCCAGGCTTGTCGCCTTTTTTTTAAAGAAAATATAGTACAGTGTAAACTCTATATAACGACACTGAAGGGACTGTGCATTTTATGGCGTTATAGAGAGTTGTGGTTAAATGGAGAGAAGTCTGTTATGTTTGTCTGACGTCTTTTGCTGCACCAGTAATTTTGTTGTATTTTTTACTTATTTTATTCATATCTTGCGATATTGAGGCATCTTGGTGATAAAGGAAGTACCTAGAAATTAAAATATTTCGGAATTTATTAGAAATTGCGGTTTGCATGATGCCAACAGTCGAGTTTATTACGGATTAGGATAATAAAGCGATAGAACGTACACAGCTGCGCAGGTGTAATGCTATATAGAGTGTATCATTGTATGGAAGTCAAGCTAAAGCAACAAATCCAAGTGATTTCGACGCTTAAGGGAGTTTGTCGTTAAATCGAGTCACGTTAAATGGAGTATTATACACTGTATTTTCGTTTTTTAAACCGTAAAAATATAGTACCAATAGCACCTTTGGGAAAGTTAAGAGAAGAAATAGTATATATTTATTTTCCAATAATTATTTTATATTTTATTTATGTCATCATGAAATTTTCCATGTATATTTATTACTAATTTTTGCTTTAGCTAGCAAAGATTTATTATTTTTAAAATTACCATACGCATCTGAATAAAAAAGGCGACAACTGAATTAGCGATGAAAATATGTTACATTTTGTACTATATTATTTTTCGATAATATATATTAAAATTGGCTAAAATATAGTAGGATACTATATATTATAGTACGGTTGGGAACCCTAGTGGTGCCTGGTGTAACGAGTTACGTTTTTACTTACTTAATACAAGGAATACTTAACGTAGATACAACTAGGTACATTTCATAAAGGTGAATAAGGTGAAGCATTCGTCCTATGATTCACAAAGCGTCAAGTTTACTTGGAAATGCGGTAATATATCCACTCGTTAGGCCTACGCCATATGTTCGCAGCCTACGTACTGTCTCTATGTAATCCGATACAATCCTGGCTTATTAAAGTTAAGTGGCAATCTCTTACCACATTCAATAGTATAATATAACGTTTACCTATTATTTTTTATATCTTAAGGCTCCTCTGTTGCCGCAAAAAGTGGAAAGTTGGATTGCAAATGAAACAACTTTTCATTGGCAAATACTAATCAATAATTTACTAAAAATTAACATGAATTTTCACTATATGAGACGTAACGTGGTTTTTTCGTAATATTTCTATACTTATTCTAAATTAAGAAAAACATTCACTAAATCATTGATTGACACAAAACCATTTTACTCTTTTAATTTTTATTAAAACATGATAATAAATGTTTATAAAAGAGATATAAATAATTTAGTTTTATTATGGAATATATAATATATTAGAATATATAATTATGTGGAATCCCCACTATCGACCGAAAAATAAGTTCTGAAAAATCCACAAGGACGTTGGCGTTACCACAAGCCTTAAGTTAATATTAGACGGTTCATTTCTGTCTTGCACTTTGGATCAATCAATCAAAGTGATCTATATAAACTTCAGTCATTCCATATCATTAAATAACGTCGTGTCCTTTCAGTTCTACACCTTTCAACCAAATTGATTCAATTTTATTGATCCGTTTAATATTATCATTGATATGATTTTTCAAGATCTGTCTAACGATACCCGATACAATTATGTTGTATTGAAAAAAAATGACAAACAGTAAACAGCTGATTGAAATCGGCCATTTTCATAACAGCGTTAAAGTAGGGTCCGAGCTCTTTTAAATTAGCAAAGAGTTTTGGAGCGCTTTAGTGCGAATATGCAATTATGAATAACATTTTTTGACTATCTAGCCGATAGAATTAATATGAGTATCCTAAATAAACTTATCGTAAATATGTAGAGCCTTTTAACGCTAATATATGTTTGTAAATAACAACATAATAACTTTTCCTTTTCTTTTCTGTTTTTTGTTAGCTTAGTTTATAATTTATTTTTAATTATTAAAGGAACCTCTAAACTAAAAAAAAGAAAACTAGTGGCGCCATCTAGTTATTTGTCATTTATAGTGTTTAATATGCTTAAGACCTTATTGTTTAAGTTTCTGGCTCGAAGAAAGAAACAGATGTTTGAGATTCTAGGTGGTGCGGCGGCGCTGGGTTTAGCGGGAAGCGAACTGTGTCAAATTTGCGGGAAAAGAAGTGTGGGACAATTTTGATGGGAATCGGAAGATAAGCACGTACTTACCTGGTTAATGGGAATGAAATGCGGCTGCTCCTCTGCCCTCAGTCCACTTCACTTCACTTTATTTGTTATAATTTATATTATATATTTTTATTAATTTTACAATTTGATGCGGAGCGGGTTATTTATATAATACACACATTTATGAGTTGCGGGGGCGGTATATTTTATAGTATTTTATTTATTTACAATATATTTGTATTTGCGGAGCGATGTAATTTATTTTATTTTATGATGACATGAGATGAATGATTGACGTGACGTGCGAAAGGGAACGCGCCGTCAGATTTGAAGTGAGAATTTAAATATGTCGAAGAAAAGTATGAATAGGTCGAAAGGAGGTTTCCATGGCGGTACCACTAGGGTTCGCAGAAGAAATCATAGGCGCTGATTATTGGAGAATACTATAATTTATTCATAATATCATATTAATTCATATAATTTTAATTTTTGTATAACTGAGGCAAAGCATTCTGTACCTTTGCCTCCACATAAACCTTTTTGCACTCCGATGGGGTAAAACATGCTGTACTTTGTTGTCACCGTGTTTTATACAAATAAAGATTTTTGAATTTGAATTTATTGTTGGTTTACAAACAAGTAGTCGTTGGCTTGAAGTCGTTGAAATACTATACAAAGTTCATGTCACGATTTTCTTCTTGTTATCACGTTGAAGTTTTTTTTTTTAAATATAGTCCAATATACTTACATTCATATACATTAAAACATATTCGACTGTGGCACAGCAACCCCATGGGCTGAGTACGAGTTTTACTACTCGATTACGTTCAATATAACGCAATTTTGTATGGGAATGACTTAGCGCCATCTCGTGAGGAAACATAAATCGTGCCATACAAAATTGCGTTAACTTGACTCTGGCTATGATAGTTATAAAGCTGGGCGGCGTTTTTGCGCGGTGAGCAGCGAGTACTGACGCATTGTCCTCAGTCTGTCTGAGCTTCGGTTCTTGCCGCAGGAATGCGACCCTTGGGTCAGTGAATAGCTCTTTCTTGTTAATTTAGCGTCTATCTGTTGATAGGGCTGGCTGAGTTTCAGATTTTCAACATAAAGAATAAAATGTTGTTTTACCTATAATTATATTAATATGTGAAGAGGAAACTTGATACACATCTTGAAGCATACTGCATGCGGAGTAAATTAAGAAGAATTAGTGTAGAATATTGTTTTTATATAATAGTAACCCGATTTAGCGAAAGCGTAACTAGTCATAAGAGCCATATATTAAAATTCTGACGTTGTCATTTGTGTGCCATGAGCGATGTAGGTAAATTGCAACAGTGGCGCCAATAAAACGCGATCGCAGCACCATCTTTTCGGCCATATTCGTCTAATTCTCGGGAATAGTAATCTTTTCCGGATGAAATATATAAGTCTTTTTGTTTACCCCTGACAACGTGAAAAGCGAAACTTCGCAAGGATCTGTTGAGAATTTAAGTTTAAGTTAAGTGACAAACTTCATTCGTATTTTAATATTAAGGATGTGTTACAAATATACATTAAATTAAGTAAAACATGTATTCGCACGTTTAATAAAAAAAGATGTAAATCAAAATATATGAATTTGGAGATTTTATAAGAAAATGCGCGTTTCATAATGAATTGATACAACTCTTGTTATTTGAAAAGAGACGGGCGATCGTGCGTTTCATTATAAATATACGGCTGTCAAATTTTAGAGTTGCTTTAATGTGCCGGTAGACACCGATACACATGCTCATTAGTAGTAATTACTACTTAGTGGCATGTATGTCAAAGCATTGCTAGTAATAGTAATATGTTTGATTTCCGAGCGTGCTACCTGAGGCGCGGGTGAAACAAGATTGCTAATCAGCATGAGGGTATTATTAAGAAGAATGCTTAGAACTAGCATTGTTATTGTTAGCAAATGTGAACAGCTGCAGAGCATGCTAGTTTTAAGCATGCTTTAATATAAACATATTGTTACGAGTGCGGGACTCGAATTAAAAATGCCGTTGGAATTACTATAGAATTTATTAGAACTATACAAACACGTATAACAACCGGTACAGATATAACTGGACGCAACCAGTACAAACGTGATACACGATTTAATAACATGCGCAAAGTCCGTCACTATATAGCTCATCGAATGTACACACGTCTTGCTCGTATCGTAATCGTCGCTTTATACTAAACTATACAATACCAGACTCGACCGCGTGGACTGAATTTTCCAAGAATTACACCTGGCTAACGTTACAATACACAATAGGCGGCTTTTCTAATTACAAATTTTAAACACAAAGTAAACAAAAGAAGTCCAAAAGCCGAAAAGGTAATAAACTGTAGATGTGCATTCAGTTTTGTCGACGTGTAACAATATGTATCAGTAACTTTATGCGTTTTATTAGATGAACTGCAAATTTTTATATTTTGATATACATCTTTTTTTTAGTAAACATGCATTTTGTTTACCTCTATACAGATTTTTTATTTTTTTTTATTGCAGGAGTTCAGCAGACAGGCAGACGGCCTACTGGATGGAAAGCGGTTACCATCGCCTATGGCCATTTGCAACACCAAAGGTGCTACAAATGCGCTGCTGTCCTCTTAAGGGAGACTGGAACCTGGTCACTAATGCCGGAACACAACACAAGGTTGTTATGGCGGCATACTTTAGATCAGGGGTGGTCGCCATCCAGTCGGGTAAATACCCTACCATCTGGCAACGTCGAAATAATTTCTTCATCTTCATCTACTTTAATTAATTATTTCATACAAGCACGTCTATCTGACTTTTGTTCAAAATGCGCTAAGTAACAGTACTTAGGTATAAATGGACACGCAAGTTACGCATACCATATCAAGCAACTAAACTTAGGTGTGGTTGAAGTTGATCGTAACACTTTCTTTTTGTCGCTAGTATGCCATAATTATGTAGTTTGATTTATGTTCTTTTTGCTAATAGTTCCGTATGTTCTTTTACGCTCATTTAAATATCATTAAGAAAGTTGTTTTGGCGTGTTGTTTATGTACGAACTGACGTGCCTCGGGGTATTAGGGAAGTAACATCTAACGTTATGTAGCTTTTGACAAGTTATTAATTTTTTTAAGCCATGCGACGTGGAAGAACTGGCGCCGTGTGTGTCGGAAATAATTTATTATATTTTAGCTCATTTCAACCTCCACTTTAGTTTGTTTTTTATTATTAAATTGTTATATTCGTATTTATATATATCTTATACTAATATATAAAGCTGAAGAGTTTGTTTGTTTGAACGCGCTAATCTCAGGAACTACTAGTCTGATTTGGTAAATTCTTTTAGTCTTAGATAGCCCATTTATCGAGGAAGGCTGTAGGCTATATTATCAAGCTAAGACCAATAGGAGTGGAGCCCAAATGAAGAATGTTTCAAAATCGGGGGGTTTTGAAAGCAAATTCCACGCGGATGACGTGCGGGCACAGCTAGTAGTACATAAATTATAAGCTAGTACAATCAGGAAATTTATAAATAATCTAATACAATAAAAGAAAACTTAACTTATTTGTATTGTATTCTACCCATACTCCCTCAAGACTATAAGTAGAATACTGAGCCTAGATCACCGTCTTCTATAGGTAAGGTGCCTAGAAGGCTGGCTACGTTTCCTCGCTGTATCGCCATACTGATCCGATACTTTAGTTTGTTTAAAATTTAAAAAATTGAGTTTTGAGTGGAATTTAAGGTCAGTGATGTATTGTAGTGAAGGTTCTTCTTCTACATAAGTCGTTCCTTCACTGCTGAGAATAATCACTTTGATGACATTAGCAGTGAACAATTTTTCTCCTCTAACGAAATCAGTTTTGAGCACGGTGGATGCATAATTTATGGACACATTTAGCTGGTCAGCAACCTGGCCATTTCACCTATTCTGAGATTTACTACGAGGTTTCCTGCCTTTAAATCTACCAGTAACTACAAGTCTCTCCATATCGTCTAGATTCTTGTGCCAAACTACTTCAGCGTTTGCTGTTGGCATATTGGTTATAACTTTGGTGATCTTCAGTCTTGATCTTTTTATCGTAGAGTTTAATTAAATAGGGCGAGTACGTGTCAACAATTAAGGGTTCCGGAGACGGGAAACACGCCTATTGGTTTTGTTATAGATATAGACGGAAGGATGGATAGATGGCCATGACGATTTCATGACGATTCCGTTTTCAGCCGTCACGAAACTCTAAAAATATATTTTACTAGCTTCTGCCCGCGACTTAATAAAAAGTAATTTAAAAAAACCCCCCCGATTTTGAAACATTCTTCATTGGTGCTCCGTTCCTATTGGTCTTAGCGTGACGATATAGTCTATAGCCTTACTCGATAAATGGGCTATCTAACACTGAAAGAATTTTTCAAATCAGACCAGCAGTTACAAGCAAACAAACAAACTCTTCAGCTTTATATATTAGTATAAGATTTATCTATAAATTTCATGATTTTCATGACTTTGATAAGGACTTTCAATTTACTGACTTAAGTTTTAAAAATATGTTTAAGTAATAAATGGTTCAAGGAAAGTATTAACTGAAATTTTGGGTAAAAACAAAAATGGATTAGTAGTGCCACCTGAGTCGTAAGGGGTGGTACGAGTTTATACGTCTTTGATTGTAATTCCTAAATATCCTTAATTTTCATGGTGTGGACTATGGATGTGTAAATACTATTACAGAATTTATTTAAAAGTGTACAGAAAATAATATGGTCTCGCAAATAACGCTGTAATATAAAGGTGCTATGAACGTATTAGGCACGGTAAGAAATACGATACGGTCTACTATGCCCAATAAAACGTATCAATATATTCTCGCGGATAATTGTTGACGGTCCGTGCCTGGCACACTACCGTCTTGGTTGCTGAAGGAACGGTCTAGTGGGTATAGTCTAATACTATTCAATACAAAGAATATTTTTTTGCCGGATACGCTTCTAGCACGGTAATGGTATGATATAGTATAGTGAACACACACCTTAATTCTGTGTTGTATTAAACTTCAACTTTACACATCTAGGGTCGCTTACATAACGATCGCTCTTAAATAAAATTAGTTAATCATATTAAACTGCCTAAATACGTTTTACACAAAACGTATTGACAGTTCTTTAAACATATTTAGCGGCAAATTTTGCGTTGTGCAAAACGCTAATTGTATTTAAGGGTGTTAAATACGTTTTGTGTTTCTTAAATAAATTTAAGCAACGTTATGCAAGCTGCCCTTAGAATATTACTTTGTGTTAACATTTGTAAAGTATGTGGAAATGTATAGATGTGTCAATGCATGTGTATGTTTGTGTATATGTATGTAGTGTGTGTGTGGTGTGTGTACATGTGAACGTGTGAGTGTGTGTGCGGATACAGACTTATACTAGTGGGTCAGTTTAGGAAATTCTCGGTGTCATCATAAAGGAGTTGTATTATCAGTTGAATAATTTTAATTTACTTTTGCGAGGAGTAAGAAAGTATATATTTAGTAACTTACTACCTGACTCGGTAAATTTCGTACCGCCTCAGAATCAATAAATAAAAAACGTTGATTTCTGAACAACGGGACGAACATCAAATGTTTGACAGGTAGGAATAGTTTCAAAGGGAAAGCGAAATTGTTGTTTTTACTATATTGCAACCATTTCTTTCATGACGTGTGTAAGAATAAGACTGAATGGCGCTCTGTTGTTCGTGCCTACCCCGCAAGGGAACTGGCGTGAAGTTATGTATGTATGTATTTTTTTCATATGTAGTCACCTTTAAAACCTTCCCTGGACTTATATATTATATATATACAAATAATTCAAAACCAAAATTAGCCAAATCAGTCCAGCCGTTCTCGAGTTTTAGCGAGACTAACGAACAGCTATTGATTTTGATATATATAGATTAACTCGATTGTAAATTTTAGGACAAACAAAGTAAAATGTTGGTCAGCTAATCGAAGCCGACATGGTATACTATAAATATAAACTGCCAACCCTGCCATTGCCCTAAGACCCGTATCAGGGTACCATGCAGTAAGCCAGTAAGCTTTCAGTCGGTACCTTTTTAGGCTCACCGACATTACGGACCCGTTGCTCTATGACGTCGTAATTCTTTAATTCTATTTCTTGCATTCCTAGGATACTTTACAAATTAAATATCTGTGTTGTTTTGTCACGGGACCATAAACGAATCATTCAATAGAAAATACCCCACAGTTCAAAATGTACGTACTGAACAGATTTTTTTTCTTGTAATTTTTTTGGGATTTTTGTCCACATACACATGTCAATCCCATTAGGAAACACAGAACTAACTAACCAAGTAATTTAGTTTTTTGAAGTGAAACTTCTATATAAACGGGGGGGTCTTAGGATTTTTCTGTCACGCAAAAGCGTTACGGCCGCGTATAGGAGCGGCATAAATTTAGACTAGACGTGGTGAGAGGCGGCATAATTTTAGAGTATACTATGGATGCGTTTTTTGGTTCCGGAACGAATTCAGTTTTTTTGTTTGATAAAATAAAATATGTTTAAATAAAAAATGCATTCATTAAAATGTACCTAACCTAACCAAATCATAATTTGCAGTAAACCTGCGAAAAATCGAAATGTGTGCTGGGACACATAGTAGAAGTGAAACTTCAACGGACAAGTGGAAAAACGAATGGCAACGGATAAGTGGCAAAATGAATCGCAACAAAATTTTAATTTGAAGTTTTACGGGCAGGTTTTCAAATTGGACAAGTACATTAACAATCTGCCCGTAAAACATCTAGTTAAAATTTTGTTGCGATTCGTCTTGCCACTTATCTGTTGCCATTTGTTTTTCCACTTGTCCGCTTGCCTTAGCCAGCCGCCACGGGTGAAGTCGCTTCACGTTAGCCACTCACACCCATGTTGCCCCTGTCTTCTAAAGCATTTTTTAGGGCCCATATGTTTTAGTAATAATAATAATAATCTTTATTGAAAAAAAGTCAAATTTACATTATTTATGTTACCTACTGGTACCAAAGTAGGCGAAGCCTGTATTTTGAAGACCAATGTTGATGTTTATAGATATCCATAGTGCGCAGACGCGCATTCATACGCTTAATTTTTTATGAAAATAATTTTATAATACTGCACTTGAAACTGATATCTGAGACAATCGACGAGTCCCATCGGGTAGCCTTAAGCCATTTCAGACCTTCAATATCTAGAAATATCTTTAAAGTAATTGCAGTAAAAATTATGGCATACTTTAAAAATTTTAAACAGATGATGACTTTTATGATAGGCTCCGTAATTAGGTTTTTACTGATACATATCATGAAAAAAATAATAACATTTACGATATTAAAATCAGAGAGGGGGTAATTCCTCCAATGTTCCTGCTACATCTGGGTTAGTATTAGTGTTAGTTACTGTGACCAAAGGCCACTTACTTTCTATAGCTTTAAAAAAAAATGAAACGCCACGTGTAAAGGCAGGTTTGGCTGTCCATCAAGGGGTGTTGGTGCCAACACTAATGTACGGCAGTGAAAGTTGGGTGTGGCAGAAGAAGCATGAAAGTAGAATATGCGAGGTAATTATGAATGATATGATACGGAATAGTATATATATATATATATATATATATATATATATATATATATATATATAAGGGATCGTTGTGGATTAAAAGGAGATGTAATAACAAGAGTAGAAAGGGGAATGTTAAGGTACTTTGGGCATGTAGAGAGGATGGATGAAAATAGAATTACAAAACAAGTGTATGACAATAATGTGAATGGTAGAGCTGGTACTAGTAGACCACGACGTACACACTACGATCAAATAACAGAAGTGTTAAAATACGGTCAGGTAAGAAGCATATCAAATAAACGTGCATGTACGAATAGGTAAATGAAAGTAGATGAAGCGAAAGTTGTTTGTCAGGATCGTCGCAAGTGGAGATCTATAGTCTCTGCCTACCCCTATGGAAAACAGGCGTGATAATATGTATGTATATAAAAAATACTAACAACCTTAGAAGTGGCATAAATTTATTTGATATAGACTGGTGCAACAGTATCAGACTCTGCCAATTTTTTTTATAAATATATATCTTGCACACGCCACCTAATATAAATATATGTAGATTGTTAATTATTATGGCGACATAGCCAAGTTGTGGCTAAGCCTTTAGGAAGTATAAAAGAAAAGCTTAAAAAAATGACGCCGTTAATGATTAGCTACATTCAGTGTTTTTAAATTAGTTATCTGCTAATGTTTGACGTCATCCACACTGTCGCATATTAAATAACAGATTAAGCCATCGATGTAGCAGAGACGTACTGATAATACGGTGTTTATGCCCTACAAAAATAGTATAGAATAGAATAGTACCAGGGAATCAAAGTTTTATGTAGCACGTAAAATTGCCAACCTAGGTACAATTTTTAGGAAAATAGCACACGATATTACACAAGATAGATAAGTTTTCAAAATGGCTATAGCAAAGAGATCAGAGAGTAGCATACAATGCACTTTTGTTGATGCCCCTGCTTTATCTGGGATGTTGTTGGTGTTAGTAATTGTGTCACACAGATTTAACTGAGGTTTTAATAAATTATTTGTGGTGCAAAATTGTTATTTATTTTTATTTTTTAATTTCACTACCCTCCTCTTTCATATGATAAAAAAGAGGTCTTTCTTTTCCTCTTATATTCTTTTTTTATAGTATTTTAGCACATATGGGAATGTGGGTACATTTTTTATTTCCTCTCTGTCTTTATTTAAATCTTATTATCTAGTACATTTTCCTTGTGCTATTTCTAATTATGTCTATTACATTTTTAACTCTCTATTACTACTTTTACATTACTTCTTATTTCTACTACATGTACTATATCTACTTCTTGTACATTATTGACTTATCTTTATTTCTTATTTACTATAACAGCAACATTGTTATTAATTGTTACTCACGAATAAAAATTGACAGCTGTCATATATATGTAAACAAGACTCATCTGGCCACAATATTAAGACTTAACGTTATCCCAGATGGAGTAGGAACATTAAAATAAACGAAGGTTTCCTTTCAATAGAAATTGCTATCATCAATATTTAGAGTACGACTTTTTCTAGCGTGTATCCAAAAAAACTTCAAAATAAACAGCCATTATTATGACTGTGAATGGTTGTTTTTTTACATATAAATATTAAGAATAGAGGCCCAGCAAAACAGATAAGAGCAATTTCGTGTATAACAGGAAAATAAATAAGAATAATTACTCGATCCATTCTGACAAGTATTATAGTGTAACATTTTCTTTTTGTTAATATACAGTATATTATATTGCTAGTCCATCTGAATTATGTTGGCTTTTATTATGTTGTTGCGAGTTACGCAGGACTCGAATTAAAATGCCGTTGGAATTACTATAGAGTTTATTAAAACTGTACAAACACGTATAAAACAGGTACAAATATAACTGGATACAAACAGTATACACTGCACGATTTAATAACACGCACAAAATCCGTCACTATATCACTTGTCGAATCTAGGTCTTGCACGTATCGTAATCCTCGCTCGACTGCCGATCTCCCCTTTCGGGCATCGCTTTATACTCAGCTTACAATGTTTCACGACCGAGTAAACAATGATTTCCACGAATCATACCTGCGCCTCTGTCGGCGCAATTCCCAGGAAACATAATTCTGCACACCTGCCTAATTATGCCTGCGAACGGTCATAAACCAGTACAATAACAATAGGCTATTGCGTAATTGAAAATTTTAAACACGAAGTAAACAAAAGAACTCCGAATAGAGGAAGGGTAATAAAGCAGGTTTGATGGCAGGCAGATGTACATCCCTTGTATTTGGCCCAACATGTAACAATATTTAAATTCTATGATGGTAAAGAATGCAGACCGAAATTCGTGTAACATATAATATTTGTTTTATAAAAAAGACCAGGTAAGTGTGTCTTAAATCAGTAAAGGTTTCCTAGGGGCGTAGATTGTCCACTGTTTTTCACCAAGTCTCTCTCTCTAACTCTTATTTTTGATGAAGACAAATCCGCTTCCAGACTTGTCATTAAGTGAGGATCACGGTCAAGTCATGTGGAACTCGCAGACCGGCCTGATCCTTTCTCTGGTGGCGGTAGGTTGAATTCGCCTATAGCCAAGGCCGCAGGAAGTATCCACCGCCGACTTCGCGCAAGTCCTAGTAGCTAGGCGCCGGCCCAAACAAACTCGTCATCGCTGGCACACGGATAGAATGGGGAGCGCAGAACAATTCCACTCTCTCACCCGACAGCCTTAAAGGCGGGCAGACTCTATCCTGGGTTTATACGTCATTCAGGCCAACTATGCAGAAATCAGAAATCAGCTAAGTGCGTGACAGCTTACCCACAACAAATGGTATTTATCGTCAACATTTTTTTACTTTTGCCATACGAACGGATGGAGACGACTGGTGCGGCTAGGTAATGGACTTTAATTGGGTAGCAAACGTATTTGGAAATGGGAACTAGGTTACTTGGACAGGTTCTAAAGGTTTCTTAGCCGGTTGGCTGTCATCCTATCTTATACACACACACACATACACTACTGCTTGTCGTGCTGGCGGCGTATGCGCGAGGGGGTAAGGTAGGATTGAAGGATTGGGGGATAAAGTTTGCCGACAGCTGGCGTTAGCAATGACCGTTATATAAGAGTTCCATTTATGCCATATGCATTATTTTCAGTTACACTATTTTAAAGGGTATTGTAGCCAAATGACTAAAACGTTGAGCTCTCTTTCCCAACATCAAACCCTTCATTATGCCTGTACCGATACGCACTTAAACAAGTTTAAACGACATGAAATTCCACTGTTTTTGACTTGATGCTTTATAAACAACCCTGTAGGGCAAATAGACCTTGATGGTTGTATGCCCATAATACAATATTAAGGGCAAGTCTAGTAATAATCGGGCCTTAAGTTGGCCCTTTATTGGACCTGCCTACTTGCTCCTGGCGGTCATAAAGCTTGCTGATATTAAAAATAATACTTCTCCCTTTTGCGTCCGTTACGCCGCGGGAAAAATATCCGATGGGCCGCTAAATTTGCACTATCACCGTGACTGTAGCATTAATTTGCTTTTTTATTTATTTATTAAGAACAACCTATAAGTCTTACACTAATTACATACATCTGTTTATACACTATGTTCTTAGTCTAAGTGCAGACTTAATTACTAGTTGCCACATCATGCTGGGGAAACGTATTTTTTTCAAATTATTCTTTAGTACGGTTATTTTAATATATTAACGTATGTGAGTGTGTGTGTGCGTGTGTGTGAATGTATGTGCGCATGCATATAATTTACTCTTGATGATCTGAAAGAAATGAATTTAGAATCATTTGTCCAAATTTTATGATTTAAAAAAACTATCTATATCGGTATTTGTTGTTACATTATTATTATACTGCTTCATCAAACGGTTGCAAGTGGCGTGAAATCCCAAGTAAGTTTCGGTAGAGGCTGTATGAAAAGGTAAAAATTTGTTAACTCTAGGAAGTCTAGAAGGCACGCTTTTCAATTCAAATTATGTAGTGTTAATAGAATTTGTTACTAGTAGTGCCACCTATTCAACTTCTTACTAGTAGTTCCATCTATTGTTACAGATTTAGACTAGTATTTTATTCATTGTGATAGGAACAACAAACACTATAAATAAACTAAGTCTAACTAACATCAATTAACCAAAAACTAAAATATCCTATAAATAAACCTAACTTTAAAATATATATACAATAGTAAAAAAGCTAAAATTAAAATAAAACCTATATTAAAGCCCGTCCAGCCTCACCAGACCACTGTCGCTGGGCATAGGACTAGTATTTGCTTTATGAACGTTTAAAAATTTGTGTAATAATTAATCAGATTAAATTATAGAAGTGTTACTTATATTTTAAAATAAGAAGGTAGTTTTGTAGTAGTCTGTAAACGCTGTGTAAATACTGCTGTGAATCGGATTTTTTCGTTAAGATGTCAAATAAAACAGTTCTCAAAGTTCTACATGTTTCGTTATATAAATTCTGCACTAAAAGTAGTTTAAACTCAATTACTTATTTGTTCGTTACTACACGTCACTGTTATATTTTTAAGAACTTTACAATTGTTAAGGTGTTTCTCATAAATCTTTATAGTCCATGAACTCCATCAAGTTTAAATGTGCTCAATTAACCACTTCTTAAGCCAGCAAGTGAATATATTTAAACTACAGGAGAGATAATAATAATAATACCGAAGTAAGAAAGAGAGTTGGTCTGAAAGAGAGTGTCGGGGTGAAGGTAAGGAAAGGAATGCTCCGGTGGTTCGGGCATGTGGAAAGAATGCATGATGAAAGAATGACTAATCAGATATACAATGCAAAAGTGGATGGATGCAGAAGTCGTGGAAGGCCACGACACACCTTCCATGATCAAATTGATCGTGTACTAGCGGAGGGTGATGTCAGGAGCCTTAAGAACAGACGAGTGTGCATGACAAGAGTTATGAATGTCAAAGAAGCAAGTGAGGTGTGTAAGAATGGGCCTAAATGGCGCTCTGTTGTTCGCGCCTACCCCGCAAGGGAACTGGCGTGAAGTTATGTATGTACAGGAGAGAATTTTTAGTATATTAGTATTTTCCGGTAGTTTGTTGTATATGGTCGGATGCATTATACGCATTAGCGTCTTAACAGATTTATTTATAGCACCTTAGGAAGAGAAGACATAATATGTGTGACCTTTGGAGTTGAAACATTAGGACTGTGGGGCCTATCGGCAAAGAGTTTCTTTGAAGGATATTTTCAAGAAACTCTTTGATGCTGCCTGTGATCAGGGGGCTGCTTCATACTGCGCACAACAGTTGTCAATACAACCAGCCTTCTAGGTACGCTTCCTTCTGATAGTGATCACCAGTAGATGGCGTAACTACAACGCTTCGACTTATGGCTTACATTAGTTGTTATATCTCTCGTAATTGTATACTAATGAAAATAAACTCTAACTTAAATACCTTAAAACTTCTTGTCCTTGCCTTTATTTGTATAAACTCTTAGAAACTTACTTTGAATTTTAAATTGGAAAATTATCTGGAATATCGTTCACACAACTTTTTAATAGAGTTAAGCATTGTTAAGAATAATTAAACCATTAATTTTAATTAATTAACAAGCTAAGCTATCATTATCTTAAACGTAAGTTTTATCAGAGCCTTATAAGTCCGAAGTGCAGTGGTCGGGCGTAATTATTATGTTGTAAACGCTATTTTAGGCGCCACTGATGTAGATACCACATTTATCTCCGATTAAGGAATATCACGAGACTGCCACATTATTATTCTTTTAATTTTAATGCTATATTAGATGGAAAAACTTAAAATTTGTAATTATAATTACATTGAAGTGGTTGGTATGTATTTTTTGTTTAAAATTACAATTAGTTATAGGATAATGATTCATTATAATTTAATTAGTATGGAACGACATAAATTGTAAAGTAATACTGAACTAATGAAGAAATAATTCTATCTAAACTTAAATCATTAATATCAGTTACCTGTTGTCTTTATGATCTCTAAAGACTAAAAGTAGAATAGTATTTTTTTAAAGTGGGGAAATCCGAGGGCAAGCCACCGCGGGGTAACGCGGTGGGGGCATGTATGGTTCGCCACCGTGGTGTGGCACTAGCACCTCCGAAGAAGTACTATTGCCACCAGTCTGTCAGTCAGCTGCTTAATCTTCACTGAGTTCAAGTAAGATCTTGCCTAGACTACTGTTCTCGCCTTTGGAACAGCTCAGCTAAATACCAGCTTGAAACGTTGGAGCCAATTGAGAGACGAGACAAGACGTTAATTGGTAGCGACCAGTTTCTCAATACAAGGCTCCAAAGCCTAGAGCATCGACGCCGGGTTGCTATTCTATCGGTATTCCACGGGATTTATTTCGGAGAGTGTGCGGTTGCATTGTGCGACCTAATTTACCGTACACCATTCCATCTTCGGACAATAAGGCGCTCTGGTCTACGCCATCGTTTCACAGTGGATACACCACCAGTGCGAACAAACCGTTTCGCCTCCACGTTTGTTCTGCGCACGGAAGAGCTGTGGAACGGGCTACCAGAGTCTAGGTTTCCCGAAAAGTATAATCCGGGAGTTTTCAAGTCTCATATGAATAGATAGATAGATAACACTTTATTGTACACCATTACAGAAAACTTACGAACTAGTATTATACTAATTGTGTACAAAGGGCGGTCTTATCGCTAAAAAGCAATCTCTTCCAAACAACCCGTGGCAAGACTATTGCTGATTAGGAGTGACGATGGTGGTATACATATAATTACAAGATATGGTGATAAAAAGCAACTATTTAAACATAATAAATATGTAACTATATACAATATAATAGATATTTTCTTGGTAAGCGTGCTCCATCTTCGATTCGATTCTAAGATTAGGCGTGATCGTGGTCAACCTTGAACCTATTTATCATAAAAAGACTCGGGGATACCGACTAAACCCCTGTGTTCCATCCTTCGCCTTTATACCAGGGCCACAGGTAGATGGCGTGCTCAACGTCTTGATTTTTTGCCGGGAGAACCAAGCCGCCGCGTCTACATTCTCTCTTTGCGTGGGGCGGTCTGTGATGCGCCCCACGAGAGCAGAGGGGAGCACGCACGGAACACCGGCGCGCCCCTCTCTCATACATACATAACTTGACGCCAGTTCCCTTCCAACAGAGCGCCATTCTGGCTTATTCTTACACACCTCACTTGCTTCCTGGCTTGTCCCCATCTCGACAGCACAATACTGAATCAAGGTCAATATATTCATTGGACAAGATGGTCCAGAGCCCCTATGGGGTTGTCAACGTTTGACTGTGTACAAAATCTCAATTGTTTCCTGAAATATAACATGTTGTGTCGATACATGAACTCCCTCGTTTGGCGTCAGTCAAAGCGCCTTTATTTTGGTTCCTGTTGGCTTAGTATGATTCTAACACTTGTATATTCATAAATGCTTCTCGGTGGCTATTCCCACAACCTTTGTGACACTGTTTCAAAATGAAGAATAACGTAGATACAATACATTACATTCAAGATAATTCTACAGTTTAATAGTTTCTCTAGCATATACTCAAGTATAACGACTTTATGACTCACAAATAAATCACCTATATTTATAGCGCATATTTGCATGGAAATTGTTGATAATTGCAACGTTATGGATAAAAAGTCACATACAAGTCGTTTGATAAAATGAGGACCAGCATGACAAAAAGAAACCATTTCAAAAAACGTTGAGTATATTGTTAATTTGCCTAAACAGGTATCGGTTAAAGCGACCGCTATGTATTTTGAGGATTACATGTTTATTTTTAAGCGGTTTGGCTTATATAGCCTATTTTTATTATGAACTAGTTGTGCCCGCGACTTTGTCCGCCTAGATTTTTTTCTCAGAACCGTAAAAAAAGTAGCCTAAATTACTCCTTATAAAATCAGCTATCTGTCAGTAAAAGTTTCGTCAAAATCGGTCCAGGCGTTTCAGAGATTAGCCGGAATATCCAGACAGACAGACAAAAGTTCTAAAAATTGCATTTTGGAATCTCCTGGTCCGATTTAACCGCCCTGATTTTTTCACATTTTTATTTCGACATTAGGTACAAATAGACATTTCAATTTTATTTATCTGTATGTATGTGTAGATGTGCTAAACTCATATGTGGTATGCAACATACGGCACACAAGCCCCTTTCCTTCAATCAGGGTGCTGTAATAAGGAAAAGAGAACCGAAATTTATAGTTAAGTGACATCTAACTCTACACCAACCAGGTCTTACATGCAATGTAGAGTAGGTAGTTAAATGTTTATTGTAGACCATTATTACAGGGTTCGTGTTCGTGCTGTTGTTCGTGCCTACCCCGGAAGGGAACTGGCGTGAAGTTATGTATGTATGTATGTATTATTACAGGGAACTCAAAGACTAGTTGTTCTATTTTCAATGTGCACAAAAGGCGGACTTATCGCTAACATGCTATCTCTTCTAGACTACCCCTGGCAGGAATATTCTAATTGGAGAACGGCGATACATTAATGATATGTCAATAGCCTTAGTTCTCTTACCCATAACCTCGTTTGGGATTTTGTCAATGAGAGAAACACCTAACATAGATCGGTTCATAGCTCAGTAAGCTACTTGTAACTTTTAAGGATGCGTATCCGACACCGCGAGTATTCTGCTGTAATGTAACGTACAGATCCGAGCATTACATCAGTGAAGAAGGAGAATCGAGCGTTACAGTGCGCAACCTGTAATGTTACAGATTCAAGCATTACATCGGTGAGGGAGGAGAACCAAGCATTACGGTGCGTAACCTGTAATGATACAATCTGTAATATTTTGACAGGGGAGTAACAACCGCCGTATTAGCCGTATCAATGATATGGGGCCCCCAGGCTACAGGGGCCCCGAAAATGTGTAATCAAAAATTCGTAAAATGTTATCCACAATCTTTTATAGGTTAATAACATTTTTGAGAATAACTGCTGAGCCAACAGGAACAGCTATCAAGACTTTTGTCATTATTGTCTATAGAAGCAGAAAATCTAGAAAAACTTAAATCGTCTTCACGTATGGATGGTTTTATAAATAAGTTAAAAGGTGAAAGTGTATCTTTGATTTTAATTGTTTGTCTAACTTAGCTCCTAGAAACATTAATTATAAGTAATAACTTAAATTAATATGTAAGTATTTTAATTCAAAACGAGCATATTTTGTTTCTTTTATTAAAAAACTATCCTTCCTTTGGGTACCTTTCCAAGACATTTTGGGCCCGTCTAAGGCAAGCTACGCCACTGATTTTGATACAACTTGTAACACAACGACCGCTTCGTTCGACATAGTGGAATCAACTAAATGTTCAAAATTGAATTATAAATGTTATGTTACAGGCGAATACTCATCAGTCAGGAAGGTAGATTAACGTAATACTTGAAATCGAATCATAAATGTTACAATATAGGCGAATGCTCGTTAGTCAGTGTGGCAGTATTGTAACGTAATGCTCAAAACCGAATCATAAGTATTACAATACAGGTGAATGCTCGTTAGTCAGTGTGGCAGTATTGAAACGTAATTCTCGCAATCGAATCATGAATGTTACATTACAGGTGAATGCTTGCCGTGTCAGAGCACCTTAAAAACATTCTCGTTTAGAACCTTTATAAAAATTCTTTATTAGAAGATAATTTCAACGGACGTGTTTTATTTACAAAAATACTATTAATTTTATTGCTGGAACGTATTTAATATCTGTGGCCTTTGGAGCCAGTGTTTAAGGTTGCACGTAAAAATGTACAGGTTGCCACCTCAGGTATAGTTTATGCTTTCGATTCCAGTTTGCATTTATTTTTTTTAGTTTTTAGACATTCCTTTGACATTATATTACAATTTTATTTACATCATTTTAAATATAACGTCCAAGCGAGTTAGTCCACGTAAAATTTTAGCTGCTTTATTTTATTGCAGAACATAGAATAACTGATATTTTCTTTATATTTACTTTATATATTATTAAAATAATTAGGTATTTACATCATAAACTAAATACTTAAAAATATACTAAATTATAAATAAATGACACAAAAAAAAGCTTAGAAATTAAATGCTATTATAAACATATTTACAAGTGACAGATGTAGTACAGATCGCTGTCGGTGGGCAGTGTTTCCAAAATACTGGCCGCATTAAAGTACATACATACATATATAACTTCACGCCAGTTCCCTTGCGGGGTAGGCACGAACAACAGGGCGCCATTTAGGCTTATTCTTACACACCTCACTTGCTTCTTTGACATTCATAACTCTTGTCATGTACGCGCGTCTGTTCTTAATATATATATATATATATATATATATGGACTAGAATTAAAATGCCGTTGGAATTACTATATAATTTATTAGAATATATATATACAAATATATAGTAATAGATTACCGAATGTAGTGCACACGTCTTGCTTCACTTGTGCTTATCGCTCGACTGCCGATCTCTCCATTGGGCCATTGCTTTATACTGCACCGATACAATATGTCTGCCCGATCGAATTTCTTCGAATCAGTTCGACACACCTGGCTAATGATTGCCATAAAAGATTATACACAATAGGCTGTTATTTTCCAATCACACATTTTAAACACAAAGTAAACAAAAGAAGACGGTCATAAATAGTCTCAATGTTATTATATATATATTTATCCGTTCAGGAACGGAGAAAGAATACAATTTCCTGCGGCCGGGCGGCCTGTCGTAAGAGGCGACAAAACAACCCACAGCCAGGTGGTAGGGCATTTGCCCGCCTGGATGGCTACCACCCCTCGTCTAGAGTATGTCGCCATAACAACCTTGATTTGTGTTCCGGCATTAGTGACTAGGTTGCAGTGACCCTTAAGAGAGCAGCAGCGCATTTGTAGCACCTTCGGTGTTGCAATAGGCGATGGTAACCGCTTTCAATCAAGTGGGTCGTCTGCCTGTCTACTAAACTCCTGCAATAAAAAAAAATATTTTTTTTTAAATTGCCTGAAGCAGGCAAACAGGCGGACGGCCCCAGGTAGGTGGTTACCGTCGCCTATGGACGTTTGCAACGCCAGGGGCGTTGCCAACGCGTTGCTGGTCTCTAAGAAATTTTATAACGCCCTTCTTAAACGACCCCATGTCGTAGCACAGAGAGAATACCTCGGCGGGAAGCTCTCTCCAGATCATTCTTGTACGCGGAATAAACATTCTAGAGAACTGTTGCGTAGTTGAGCGTGGGAGCTCCAAGAAATGGGGGTATACATCCCGTCTATGGCGAGCGGTGCAGTTGTAAAAGTGAAGCGTTGACACCAGATCAAACAGTTCCCCAGAGCACTCTCCGTTGTACAGGCGGTATAATACGGAGAGGGACGCAGTCTCTCCGAAGACTAAGCGTTTCTAAACCGCCTGTTAGTATGGGATCGTCGACTATATGAACGGCGCGATGCTGAATATATAGTGCCGACCTCAAATAATTGGGAGAAAGTGAAAGAAAAGATATAATATAAAAATACAATATAAATTCTAGTAAGTTTCTTTTCAAATAAATTTTTACAATCTTTATTTTGTTCGTGATTTTACTACATAAATTTCTAGCGTCTCAGACCCGCTACAAGTTTATTATCATTGATTATTATGAACGTATTTAGATTATACCTCAATGATGTCCAATTTCGTACATATAGACCCAGAAGCTTCTGAAAAAACCTATGGAACAAAGACGGACGGAAGCATCGTCGGAAGGACATGATGAAAACGTAGGCTTTCGTTTTTGCCAATATGACGGAAGTGTATTCTAAAAGCTCCTAAATCCTGCATAACTACATGGCGCTACAAGTAATTGAATTGCATTCTTCTCTCTTTTTTGAGGTATTATTCTTTAAACGTACCTTTTCAGGTCAAATTAATCGAACTTTAGGCTGTACCATGAATAAATTGGTGCGATATTTTTTCCGCAAACTTTGTAACCTAAAGAACTTTATAAAAGTGCGTCCACTAGATTTAATTCTGCACCGGATTTATTTTCTGTAGTTTGCTACAGATTTGATACGTCATATGTTTTACCACCTTAATAAATTTCTTTTCAATTTTTTTTTATTGCATCAGTTCTGCAGACAGGTAGACGGCCCATCTAGCGGAAACCGGTCACCGTCGCCTATGAACATTTGTAACACTAAAGGTGCTAAAAGTGTGCTGCTACTCTCTAAACACAACTTAAGGCGATTATGGCTGCGTACTCTAAACCAGGGGTGGTAGTCATCCAGACCGCATCTACCCTACAACCTGGTTGTGGGTTGTTTAGTCGCCTCTTACGACAGGCCTCCCGACATTAAGAAATTGTATTCTTTCTCCGTTCCTGGACCAATAAAAATGTAGAATACTGATTTATTTATTTTATTTTAGGAAGCCTTACAGTCTAATACATACAAAATATAGTAACAATAATATTTAAAAAAAAGATGCTGATAATAAGCCTCCACCTATTGGTAAAGAAAAAAATATACATACACGATATCGAGGGATATTAATTTAACAAAATTTTAGCTGTTAGTTCTATAAAAAATAAATTTGAGCCAAATTACGTTTAACAGAATTTATAGCTGTGCAATACAGATCCAAATTTGAGTCTACTACTATACGATATGGAACAATGATTCATGTAGGAGCTATTTAAAATTGTCTTTTTTGCTGGGTGATTGTATTAGTATTCTTTTTCATTTGTCTAGCGTATATTATAAATGTAACCCTTTTATTAGGCTCAGATTTCCATGATTAAATGTCGGTCGTGCAATCAATCAGTATGTACTGGTTTATTTATCGAATATTAAATCTCTCAGTCCTAAAATTGGAGGTTACGCACTGTGAGACTGGTCGCCGGCAATTTTTGTTCAGTGGCGTGCAGGAAGCACTGAAAGTAAACATGGCCGGTTCTTATATCTGACTATTCATTTGCTTTACCATTGGTTGAATTTTGACATTACTTGTATGTCAAATTTTAACCGATAGCAAGAATATTCGGTAAGATAGAGGAACCGGATCTCACTTGACAATGTACTGTTTCTATATTTCTTTAGGTCCACAACATTACTAAGAAATAAAATTAAAATTACAGATAATTATATAAATATAAATCTGTTGTAAGTCCGGTCATGTTATACGATTCAAACGTTGGGCCACTACAGTGATAAAAGCAAACTCATCTTCATTCAGCCAAGATAAGAATGTTGAGATGGTGGAGTGTTGATACGGTAGAAAAAGTTGTACCCGGGGTTGAAGAATTGAGAGACTTAGTGATTTATTGACGACGTCAAATGAATGTTGGGCAATTACGATGCATTGATATCGCCAAAATGCATTACAATAAAAAATAGTTGCATATATCTATAAGAAAACATCCATCATTAGACCTGTCCTTTTGTATGGCAGTGAAGCGTGGCCTGTACATGAGCGATACAAGCAAGAACTGCGTGTCACGGAGATGAATATGCTGCGATGGATGTGTGAGTGACGCGGAAAGACTGAGTCAGGAACTCCCGCATCCGCGGCAGTCTTCATGTCTGTGACATAGCAGACAAACTGCAAGAGTGTCGCTTACGTTGGTATGGCCACGTTTTACGAAGACCGGCTAATTATGTGGGGAACCGGTCGAAGGGGAAAGCCCAAGAAATGTTGGCTTGACGTTGTGAAAAATGACATGCGTACCAATGGTCTCAAAACAGGGGATGCTGAAGACCGCGCGAAGTGGAGTAGAAAAAGCAGGAAAGCGGACTCTGGGCGTCGGAGTGAACGCTCCGAACGCAACCGGGAATTAACGCTCGGGTGATGATGATGATCTATAAGAAAAAACAAGAAAAGAAGATATATTGCGTCGTTTGTATATGTAGGATTTAGAAGTTTTCTAAGAGTTAAATATTTTACTTCATTGTTATATATTTGCTGCCATGTTACAAATGTAACAAGCGTGTAAGACGACAGCGTATTTGTCAACTGCGTTGCTAGCGACTAACCTCCCAGTGCGTAACAAATCTAATACGAAATTGCGATCATATCTAATGTCCATGCAACTCTGGCTATGACAGCGGAACAGAATGATTTTATGCTATAGGACGTGACCAAACCAATTGCATGATTGCCGATCGGTTGCAATTTGCGGTTGCGTACACGGTGCTCATATCAAATTAACATCGATATCAAACCATTGTGAATTAATCAAGACATGAATTCATAGGTATGAATTCGACGGCCTCTGTGGTTGAGCGGGCTAAGCCTTACTTCACTGCACGCAGAGGCTCCGGGTTCATTTGCTGGTATAGTAAATTTCGGAAACATATTTTCTCCTTTATTTACTATGGTCTGGGTGTTTGGGATCGGCCCCAGAGTAGTCCGTTGTATATTACCCATAACAAGCGTAACTTGCTTAATTTGGGAATATACAATATGTGTGTTTGTCTGTCGATTATTATTATATAGGTTAGCGGATTCCAAACTTAATGACTAGTGCGTAAACGAGATTTAAATAAATAATAACCATAAACAAAATTAAAACTAAATAACTAAAACGAACAAGTTGGTTGCTGAACTCATGAAATAAAAAAGGTCTTACTTTTGATTTTTTTTAATTTTTTTTTTATTGCAGGAGTTCAGCAGACAGGCAGACAGCCCACTTGATGGAAAGCGGTTACCATCGCCTATGGACATTTGCAACACCAAAAGTGCTACAAATGCGCTGCTGCTCTCTTAAGGGAGACTGGAACCTGGTCACTAATGCCGGAACACAACTCAAGGTTGTTATGGCGACATACTCTAGACCAGGGGTGGTAGCCATCCAGTCGGGCAAATGCCCTACCACCTAGCTGTGGGTTGTTTTGTCGCCTCTTACGACAGGCCGCCCGGCCGCAGGAAATTGTATTCTTTCTCCGTTCCTGCACGGATAAGAAATGAAATATCGTGATAGAATAATTTTAATTGCTTTTCAAACAATAATCAATGCGCTATTTGATTCCTTCTACTTGTACCTATTTATGACGTCATAAGTAAGTACGCTCGTACAAAATCTATGAAGCTGCGACATTCTATGAGTTTATAAAATTTATCTCAGTTCAATTGACTATGTGCTCCCCTATTGACAGTTATAAAGTAACGTAATATAATAATTAACTCAAGTGTTTGCAGATACACGGCTCAATAAGCAAGTGAACATTGATTTCTAACACTTGGGTTCGTGTTGTGTTATTCATGGCTAATTTCAATATTACACTTTGCTGGATTACCTTTGAATATATTAATAGGCAAAGTTTTAGAGCTAACAGGCAAACTTAGGATTGTTTTACGCATGTAGGTTTCTAGGGCACTTGCATGACTGTTGCACTGCCACCTAGTGGACATCACAATGAAAAAGTTTTTGAAAACATCTACGGCTACGTTCCATTAGGGACTCACAACAACCACGTTCACGACCGCGATTTATCCCGTAAAGGCTATTCGACGCACCTCTTAACATAGGTCGTTGTGAGCGTCGTATGATCGAAAATGATGACGTCATTAGTGACGTTTTCGCCACGACCACAACGACCGCGGTCGCCTTGTGCAACGGCTAACTGAGCATTTTGGGCGTTGTGAGCTACTAATGGAACGCCCTGTACGTTGCATTTTCAGTAAATGGGGAATTTAGGTTAGGGAGGTTTCCGGAATTCTATCCGATACAACGCTTATTTTCATTGCAAACCTCCCTTCTATCGCGATGCTAAAACATTTATTTCTTTGAACATACATGAAGGGATACATTTAAATAATGGATCAAGATCATCTCTCTGTCTGTCATCTGACATCTCATCAACTGTTTTGATTTATATAAGTTCTTTATTAGCCTGCCTTATACGATTCAAAGAGTGCAATAATTTAACAACATAAGCAAATTACAGTTTGGCTAATGAAAGTAGATATTTGACTTAAATCACAAACTTTGTGCATGACAATGTTAATACAAATGTCAATTTCATTTTGCCATAACATTGGTCGTTATTATTGTCATTTTTGTTTTGGTGTAATTGTCTTTTTAACCGACTTCAAAAAAAGGAGGAGGTTTTCAATTCGTCGGGATCTTCTTTTTTTTTAATGTATGACACCGATTACTCCGGGATTTATTATCCGATTTACGTGATTCTTGTTTAGTTTGATGCGGAATAGTTGCCATTTGGTCCCCTAAAAATTTAAAATAGTTTGGTCGAGTAATTTTCATTTTACAAACATTTTTTTGGTCCCGTTTCTTGGGACCTATATTTTTTAAGGAACGCGGCACCTTTCGTAGGTCTACCCATACATAGCTAGACACTAAAAAGTAACAAATAAAGTAAAAAAACCGACTTTAAAAACTAAAAAACTAAAAAGTATAAAATAACTTATTTCTAAAGTTATTATTATTAATATATATTATCTAAAACATCTTGAAGTCGGTGCAAAGTAAAACATAAAAATTACTATATTTTGAAAATTACTAAGCACCGACTTTAAGATGTTTTAGATAATATATATTAATAATAATAGCTTTAGAAATAAGTTATTTTATACTTTTTAGTTTTTTAGTTTTTGAAGTCGGTTTTTTTTAGCATTTACGAGTTTAAATAAAACACGAATAACTTTTATAATGTCGTTGAATTCAAGGAAAAACAGCATTTTTTACGTATTATATAAATACTATATGGTAATTTAGAGTTGCCATATTGATATTGTTTTAAATTATATTAATACGTGAAGCAAAAACTTTGTACCCCTTTTTACGAAAATAGCGCGTAGAAAGAGTGCAGAATGCTAATATTTTTTAAAAATTATGCATAAAAAATACATTAAATCAATAAAAAAAAGGCATTACACACACTACCATGTATTTGACACACAAGCATATATAATCTTTTGTTTATTGTTAAAGTCAAATTAATAGTGTAGCCTTGGTCAAATTTGTGATTATAGAAGTAGTCTTTGACAACAGAACCTTAATAATGTTCAAACTTATAATTTAAATTAATTATGGTCGAATTTCGACCACTGGGCGACCACTAGTTGTTTTAAATTTGCAACGCTTTTCCAGTCTACTTCCATTAGCCAGACTTTATTAAGTAATAAATTCATAATATCTCGTGTTTCCCTTTCATTTCAAATTGTACTTTAAAGTAATCATTTAAATTGAAGTTTATAACTCAAGCAAGTATTACAACGTCCAGAGTGTAATTAAAATGTTTAGTACCATAACTTATTTATACCAGACCTTTAGAAGTCTAGTTACAGTCTATTGGTAATATCAAACTTCTACATATATATCATTTATGTATTTATCATTAAACTGTAAGTAATTGTACTATAGATTTCGTATACCTCTATCGCCATTATCATCTCAAATCATTCATGGGGTTGTCTGGAAGAGATCGCTTTTTAGCGACAAGGCCGCCCTTTGTGCATAATGAGACGTAGTTTTAGTCTGTAAGTTATTTTTTGTATTGGTGTACAATAAAGTGTTATCTATCTATCAAAATACAAAGCGATTATTATCATCGGTTTCATTTTTACATTGTGGCCAGAGTTCGTGCCACCAAAGAAGTCCCAAAGATACGGTGCTGCAGTTACCGCCGCGCAGTACTTAATCCTGCCAGAGTTATTATTTGCTAAGCCGGCAATCGATGTAGGTAATTACTGAATATTAATTACCTACATCGAATTAAGCTGTCAATTTATTTCTTGGCTACTTTGCGAACAAAATTCTATGAAATAGAGTTTAGTTTCTTTATTTTTAGTGGGACTTCTCTTGTGCTGCGGACTCTAATACTAATATACTAATATTATATACCTAGACTCTGCCATGGTAGCTTAGTGAATAAGGTATTCACGTTGCTTTCAAAGACATTGGTTCTATTATAGCCAAATAACATACATCGCTGCCTATCATTTTGTTCTGTGCGTATTAAACCATTAGCAGATATTGATTGACAAGAAAAACATCTTAAGCATTTTTTTATGGCTTCACACACTTCTCACGGCAATGATTTTGCCAATGTCTTAGTTTTACAATGAAAAGGCAGGTGGAAAAGAATAAAATAATTATAAACCTCAAAATTTGGTCAGTACGTACGAATACATGTTATCTGCAAACTTAAGGAAATTCGCACATCGTGTTTTTGAACGGATATTTCACTGTCAAAATCTGACAGTGATTTTTTTATATTCCGGCTATTATGTTATTATGTTTTAGAATTAAAAATTGCGTCTTTTTGCCATGTACTCTAGCGTGATTACTAAAAGTCCAAAAACAAAGTACAATTAGTGCTATATCAATATCTAGTGTTTTATTTAAATTTTTGGACTTTAACTGTATTCACGTCGAGCTTACATATTTCACGCCTGTTTCTAATTTCCTCATCAGTTTCATCTACTTTCATTAACTTCTTCATACGTGCACGTTTATTTGAGATGCTTTTTATCTGACATCTTTTTAACTTCTGCTATTTGATCATATTGTATACGTGGCGGTCTACTGTCAACAACGCTACCATTCACAATGTGTGAAACCCGCCAGTTTGGCTTGGATAAGCGTGGCGTGTATACTATATGTTACCATAAAAAATTGAAAGTCACGAGACGAACATTTTTCATCGAAAGACATTGTTATCTCACTCTTTTAATTTTTCTAATCTACAACTTAGCCTTAATTTGGATTTTTTATTTATATTAATAGTTATACATAAATCAAATCTTAAGAAATAAAACTTTAAAATAAGATGAAACACTAAAAATAAATTATACTATAATTATTAAGGTGATATATATTATAGCTGATACAAATAGGTACAAATTAAACTAATCTGGAATTCTAGTCCCAGACCGCTATCTACTGGGATTGTGCCCAAATAACTGGCATTCATTCACAGAGTTCAGTAATATAATGTGAATTATATTACTGTAATCTGTCTAAACGTTCATCTGGAAAGCTTTAAAATTTTACATACATACATACATACATACATACATAACTTCACGCCAGTTCCCTTGCGGGGTAGGCACGAACAAATTTAAAAATAAAATTTTAATGTGATAAATTTGTAAAAAGATTGAAAAAATATAAACAAAAAGGTCTTCATTGTGACATACCTTTTCTAAAATTGCAAACTTGGTTCAGAGGCCTACTCGTTTTAGTACTCTTTTTAGTTGGGTTTTGTTTTATATTTAAGTATATTTTCGATGAGGTTATGCTGGAGCAAGTGAATGAGTTTGTATATCTTGGATGTGCTTTTAGCAGGGATGGAAGGTACACCGCTGATATAGAAAGAAGAGTGAATTTGGGGAATAGTTTGAATGGAGCGTTAGGTAAACTTCTAGGCGCTAAGAACCTCAGCCAGAAGGCCCAGCTCGCCGTACACAACGCGGTGCTGGTACCTACGCTCACGTATGGAAGCGAGAGTTGGGTATGGAAGAAAGAGCATGAAAGTAGAGTAAACGCGGTCGAGATGTGAGCACTGCGCAAAATCTGCGGAGTGACGCTCGCGGACCGCGTTCGTAATACCGAAGTAAGAAAGAGAGTTGGTCTGAAAGAGAGTGTCGGGGTGAAGGTAAGGAAAGGAATGCTCCGGTGGTTCGGGCATGTGGAAAGAATGCATGATGAAAGAATGAATAAACAGATATACAATGCAAAAGTGGATGGATGCAGAAGTCGTGGAAGGCCACGACACACCTTCCATGATCAAATTGATCGTGTACTAGCAGAAGGTGATGTCAGGAGCCTTAAGAACAGACGAGCGTGCATGACAAGAGTTATGAATGTCAAAGAAGCAAGTGAGGTGTGTAAGAATAAGCCTAAATGGCGCTCTGTTGTTCGTGCCTACCCCGCAAGGGAACTGGCGTGAAGTTATGTAATTATGTAAGTATATTTTCCATTGTATGTTCCATTTATTTTTGTGTGAAGTAGACTATATTATTTTAGTTATAAAGAAATCTTTCTTCTATCTAAAATTTCATTGAGTCCTTTTCGGGTTGATACGACGAAAACGAACGACGACAGGCATTTGAGAGAATGGCCTCTGTAACAGTTTGATTCGCAATGTGCGATTAGCTTCCGTTCAGCTTCCCTCCAGCGGAGTGGTGAGGCCATATACCAGTAGCCCTGGCAATAGGGCGAAGGATGGAACACCTCAGGTGACAATAGCACTTTCTAGCGGTGCTAATGCCACCCCGACGTGGCGAATCACACACACCCCCGCTGCATTTCCCGGCGTTTCCCCTGCGGTGTTTTCGCCGCGGCGTTTCCCCTCATGAAAAAAAGCTCCGGGTTCCCCCCTATCAAAATGATTCCTCTTCGCTGCTCTCGATCGCTCTTTTATGACCATACTCGTATAATGTAACGGTATTCTTAAAATGACACAGTATTAACATAAAGACCATCAGAGACCCCTAAGTTTATGAGGTTCGTAAAAATGATTAATAGTAATTAATTTTAGAGTATTTATTAATCGAAAATTTAATTTGATTTTAAGGTTGCGTATATATTTTGGCAAAAACGAATCTTTTTTAATTTTAAATATCAATAGTTTAGTAAAATTTTATTTGTAATGCCTTCATGTCGTGTAATGCAATGTTATTAGTTCTTCTGTAAAAATAATATTAAACAAAAATGATAGTTGATTTTATACTTTTCTATCTGGAGCACAATTCTGCTATATCAATAGCTTGGCGTTGCGAAGATATAGAACTACGATAACATTGCGATAGTCTCAAAAATTCGTATTCTACTACATCCACAATCGTGATATCGTCACGGCATAAGAATAATAGAAAATAAATTGCTATTAGCATTAGCAGAAATGACCTTAGCCGAAATGAATATTGGAAAACTACCAAAATTTTTAAATATTATTTCGCGAGTTTTTGCTTTTAAACATTTATAAAGTGGCGTGCCCGTGGCATGCCATTGGAATTAATAGAATTCCAAAATCTGGCAAACCTATGATTCACACGATAGTGTTTGGCGATTTTGACGTGATAGTAGTAACAAAATTGGGCCCTTGGTATATCTTTCTTTATATAATTATAATAATAACTGCCCATAAATGTTCCACTGCTGGGCTCGGTCGTTCCATTATAGGAGAATGAACAGTATACCCTCGCCACGCTTGCCAAGGCGGCTTGGCAGGTTTGACACATCGGTTATCTCCATGTGCAGGTTGCATCACGATGTTTTCTTTCACCGTTGTTAGTACGTGGTAATTGTCAGAAAACTGCTTAAGTGGCGCATGTGTTCGGGCCAGGATCGAACCCGCGACCTTTGAGTTTGAGACACGTGTGCTAGCCATTACGCTACCACGACTTGTTGGTGTATCTTTATATATAAAATTCTAATGCTTCTTTACGAGTATGTCACTGAATTCTTCCTAAACCCCTGGACCGATCTTGATTAAATTTTTGTGCGTGTGTTCGAGTCCTTGGATAATTTAGATACACAATTGGACCCGGTAGGTGGCGCTGCAATTAAGTTCCAAATTTTTCTTTAGGGCAGGATAACATCTTTTTTTTAATTTTTTTTATTGCATGAGTTCAGCATACAGGCAGACGGCCCACTTGATGGAAAGCAGTTACCATCGCCTATGGACATTTGCAACACCAAAAGTGCTACAAATGCGCTGCTGCTCTCTTAAGGGAGACTGGAACCTGGTCACTAATGCCGGAACACAACTCAAGGTTATTATAGCGGCATACTTTAGACCAGGGGTGGTAGCCATCCAGTTGGGCAAATACCCTACCACCTGGCTGTGGGTTATTTTGTCGCCTCTTACGACAGGCCGCCCGGCCGCAAGAAAATGTATTCTTTCTCCGTTCCTGCACGGATATAATCTGCCGGGCTCACTAGTAATAATATACTTATTTCAGAGCAGTATCCATATTTTATTAGTTTCCTAGTTACAAATGTCTATTTCATACTGACTATAGTCAATATTAATTTATAATCGATAAGAAATCGATTATAAATATTGATTATAGTCGATTTCGAGCACCTTTCCGGCATTATACAGATTGTACATTTGCATTAGTAGTTAGTGCTTTTTGGACTAATAGCTGCTTGTTGGACGAGTTCGAAGTAATACTCGTTCTAATGTACTGTGTTCTTCTAGAAAGTGTTTGGATACGGTGATGCCGTCACAAGTTGAGTCGGATTTCTATATCTTATTCCGTATTCATTTATCTTACCATTAGTAGAAACATATGGAGTTCATGTTCAATATTGTACATAAACAAAATGTAAAAGTAGACCAAAGAAGAAATTAATGAATGGTGTGTTAGGAGACACGATGATTTGTTGTGTGACAGAGACATATGTCAGAATAGAAGAGTATGGAAGGATTATACACATTGTACCGACCCTAAATAATTGGCACAAGTTGAAGTTGAGAGAAGAGAGAGGTTATGTTCAATTTTAACCAGTAGTTAGTAAAATGAATGATAGATTTTTAGTCATTTTAGATATTTATACCTACTCCTTAATGTTACTTGTAACAGATTGTATAATATTAACGTTTTATTAATAGAATAAAAATCCGGCATTAGTAGCGGAACAAAATAATTGTGACTGAATTTGATATTACCGCCGTAACAGCCATATCAATGATACGGGGCCCCCAGGTTACAGGGGCCCCGAAAGTGCGTAAGCAAAAATTCTTAAAATGTTATCCACAGTCCTTTGTAGATTAATAACATTTTTGAGAATAACTGCTAGGCCTACATAAACGGCTATCAGACTTGTCATCAATGTGTAGACGGAAAATCTAGAAAAACTGAAATCGTCTTCAGCTATGGTTGAATTGATAAATAAGTTTGCCGAAAAAAGGCCAGAAAAGTGTCTTTGATTTGAATTGTTTGTCTAACTTAGCTCCTAGGAGCATTAAGTATAAGTAATAAGTTTAATTCGAGTATTTTTTGTTTATTTTATTTAAAAAAATCCCCGTCACTTAGGCCCTCCAAAACATTTGATACAGGGCCTGTCTAAGGCAAGCTACGCCACTGGCTGCAGCGTCAGCATGTTACACGTTGAACTGTATACAGATTTGAATTTCATATGTGTAGGTATTTATGTTATAATCGCTAGCACTAACGGCGAAAGATGTTGAATCAAGTGCAATACCAACAAGCTGTTACGACACTCCGTGTAGTATTTGAGCACCGCTATTTTAATGGGCATATCTAAATAGATGTCAAGTTCTGGTTTCCATGCGGCGCCGAGGTGTCGCCGCGGCATAAATCTACCACGCATCAACATTTCGATCTGTGACAATAGCTGAATTAAAAAGACGAGTTTTCGACGGATATTTCTTGTTCTTTTAAGGTTTCATAGTTGAATTTTTAGTATGGTTTGTTTGTTACAACTCCATTCATTCTTTGAAAAGTAATTGTATAACAACTTTTATAATTATACGAAAAAAATTTTTTTTAGCTAGATGTGTGGGTAGTTTCTTGCCAACAGCGATAACACGTTTTTTATTTTATTTTTTAATTGCAGGAGTTCAGCAGACAGGCAGACGGCCAACTTGATGGAAAGCGGTTACCATCATCTATGGACATTTGCAACACCTTTACAAATGCGCTGCTGCTCTCTTAAGGGAGACTGGAACCTGGTCACTAATCCCGGAACACAACTCAAGGTTGTTATCGCGACATAATTTAGACCAGTGGTGGTTGCCATCCAGGCGGGCATATGCCCTACCACCTGGCTGTGTGTTTTTTGTCGCCTCTTACGACAGGCCGCCCGGCCGCAGGAAATTGTATTCTTTCTCCGTTCCTGCACGGATGATTGACACGTTGCGAAGCGGTGTAGTAGAATAGGAAGTAGATTTAAATTTTGATAAAATATTCTCCTATGAAACTTATTTTGAATAAAAACTTTCAAATTTGAATTTAGACATTTTGGCAGAAATTGAAATCCTTATTTTTTATTCCATATCTACTGTTTGTTGTTGTCTCTCTAACCCCCCCTAAACGCTGACAACGCGTTGGCTTCGCCCCTAGTGTTGCAGATGTCTATACGCAATGGTAACCACTTTCCACGAGCTGGGTCCTCTGTCTGTTTACCAGCTTCGCAATAAAAAAAGTAACATGTGGAGGTGAAATGAGTAGAACTGTTTCAATTTCTTTAACGAATCTTTAGTCTTCCTTTAACAACTTAGTAACATCTTCTTCTTCTTCTTCTTCATTCTATTTTAAAAAACTTAGCTACACCTTCGAATTACATCTTACTAATTACAATAGCATCCAGTCTAGCACCAGCCCTTAAAACACGCTACCATTCGATCGTCTCTTGTCTTTTGGATTCCATCGTCGTCTATTGTTTATCTTTATTTATTCTTTCATTCATCGTCTGCCTTTCACGCACACGTCGTTCGGAAACACTCAACTAATCTATGCAAAATAACCACTCATATAATATTTGGCGAAATATTATTTTAAACGATATATTGTATTGTCAAATGCCTAGTAAACATCTCACGGGACCAAAAGGCTGGTCTAGGCGTTGCCATTCTAGGCCTCACGGGGCCCACGCCTGCCGGGCTGCGGAGAGGCCAGGTCATATAGGGAAGAGTAACTTACCTCGCCACTGGGCATGCTAGTCCACCGAATCCCACACTAGGTCGCAATCCCCCCAAGGTTCTGCCCTTGTCGGGGTTCACACACTTGCCATTAGAATTTGCTTAGTAGAAGCAAGGGAAGAGTAACTTAAATTACAATTCACACACTCAATAGGAGAATTAAATTATTAAATTAAAATGTTTTTTTTGTGTCGTGTTCCAACAATATTTTCACTATATATTGCGGTGGCAGCACTGACACTAAGTTGTTTGAGAAGAATGTTTGTCTTGTATTGCGCATTCATTTAAAAGTTTATTCTTTTCTTGATGACGAGGATGAGGAGGAAAAATTTATAAGGAGGTATTACTCGGCGCAACCAGGTATTCAGCCAGTCTTTCGAGAACGTTTCTAACTGATGGCGGTCTGGTACTGGATTTTCAACATTACATTTAATTTGTGTACATAGTTTATTTTTAGTGTGTAATTTATTTCAAAGTTTTATTTATACTTTAATTTAAATGTTAAATAAATATTTTGTATTGATGATTTTAATAACTCTGTAACAGTTAAATCGTTTTATGTTACCAATATCACGAAGAGAATTCATATTATTTTATCTATTTGTCCTCTTGTAAGGGTTGATATTGTTTTGCTAAGGATTTGTTTTCATAGCTGCGAATTGTGTATATATATAAATTGCGTAGACTGAGCTCTTCACTAAAACAATTGCAAAATTCAGATTAATCTCTCACATAAGGTTCTGCAAATCCAATATCCTCTAAAGGCATTGTGTTAAGCACAGTAGCAGATTGTGATATTCAAATTCGTCTTTACTTAATATATAAGTACGATGGTTTAGATTCTCTTTTGTTTGTGGTCATAAACAAGTTTCGTCTTTAACATCTTTAATATAAAGTCTAATCTTATTTGTCTATTAAATTCGGGTTTTGAAATTTGATTAATATCATAGTACATAATATATTATGTGTGTATTGTATTTATTTATCTACTATATCTGTGAGTGTATTTCTCATGAGTAATTATAGGGCGAAACAGTGTAATATATACTAGGATATGCCCGCGACTTCGCCCAAGCTTGACTTGAAATTCCCGCGGGATCCCCGGGACACAAAGTACCGTAGCATCTAAAAAAGAATGTAAGGTATCGTTTTAGTGAAAACTGTGTCGGAATGCTTGCTAGTTTTTATGCACCCGAACAACTACAAACGGCCCCCGGGAAAAATCCCGCGGAATTCTCGGGATAAAAAATCACAAACTTTATTACAGAAAATTTACTATCAAACAGTAAGAAATCACATTGGATTTCGTTTTTTTTTTATCTGGCCATTTTAAATAATTCCTAGAAAAACTGTCGTGGGAGTCCCCGGATCAAAAGTACCGCAGATTTTCAGCATAATAATTTGCTGTCGATCAGTGAATAACGCGTCAAAATCAGCCCAGTAGTTTTTACGTGAATTCCGAACAAACAGAAAAGAAATCTAAAAAAATGCATCGTGTTCTCCAACATTTATATACGGTATTCTAGTTGCTTTTTTAAATAGGTTCAACGTAGAGACACGGCATTTTTAGATTTTTATAATATTATAGATATACACACGCAGGACGCTTGCACATGCTCGTGAGTTCCTTACCACGCCACATTCCCTTTAACGCTGCTACCTCCGACGACCAACCAGGGTCGTCCTCTTCGTCCGTTCTTTTCGCCCGGCTTTCATTTTCTACTCTTCCTCAGTTCCTTCGCTCTTCTGAACTCCTCTCTAGTTGCTATCGCTCTCCTGTTCCAACTGAGATCCTCTATCGATGTTTATCGCCCTCCTTCTCCCATTTAACTCCTCTCTCGTTGTTTTTGCTCCCCTGTCTCCCACTGAACTCCTCTTTCAATGTTCATCGTCATCCTCCTCCCACTACACTTCTCTTTAGATGTTATCGCTCTCCTCACTTCCTCTGAATTCTCTTTCGACGTTCGCTTCCCTGTCACCCATTTAACTCCTCTATTGATGTTTTCGCTCCCCTGACTTCCTCTGAATTCTCTTTCGATGTTATTTCTTCCCTGTCACCCATTTAACTTCTCTATTGATGTTTTCGCTCCCCTGACTTCCTCTGAATTCTCTTTCGATGTTATTTCTTCCCTGTCACCCATTTAACTCCTCTATTGATGTTTTTGCTCCCCTGTCGGTCACCGACAGGCGCGCCTCGCGCTGTTAATATACCCGGTAGAATCTTCTGGAACCCATGATTTCGATCTTCATTACGTTATTCTTTTATTCATCGTCTATCCCTTTCAGAAATGCATGTGTCCTTGTCTTTTTCTACTAGAAATTTCTACATTTTTCTGATAGTCTTAAAACCAACTCACGCTGCTAGAATATGCTACCCTCGGCCGTTTCAGTATTTAAGATTGTTTTATATTTCTTTCTATCATATTTTGTGTACAACAAAGAGTGTTGCATTGTGTTGTATCGTATTAAGCGCGTTATAAAACTCGGTCCTAAGTATTAAAATATATTGAAGATTATTCAATAAACATTTGTGACTAATTCAAAATGAAATGTCTCCATTACTAGCCCATTTCCATCAAATAACCTCATTTTAATAGCGAAGGCTTGTTGAGGCCAGTATCGTGGGTTGGTTACCCTATTGACAGTTTATTGCCACATAGCGGGGCATTTATGGCATTTTGAACATTTATGTCTTCAACTGCTCTGGATTTCATATGACTGTTAACTAAATTAAGCTATAATGATGTGATTTGGAACCATAGTTATTGCTTTCCGGAATCTTTTTGACGTGAAAACTTCTTTAGGCGCGTTGGGTACTTTTGGGACGCGGAAAAAGCACTGAACACGCGTGACCGTTAGGCTCAGATACACATAAAATATATAGATGTGTGTGTGTATACCTATATATAGTACCCGTGCCCACTTCGCTAGGCGCTACTCGAGATAAGCCAAAATATAATTGCCCATGGGCAAACACTGCTTTCTCAAGCCAGTACCCACCAGAGAGTATGTTCGATCCTGGGACTTATTTATTGTTTAGTCAGCGCACGCCGATAAATTAACGCATCAGCGCGTTTTTGTCGGAATTGATATTTCACATTAAAAATATTATTAATCATAATCAAATATAGCCTATGTCATTCAGGAATAATCTAGCTTTCTAATGGTGAGAAAAATTTCTAAATCGATTTAGTACTTCAAGAGATTGCTTCCTACAAACAAACTCACAAACTTTACCTCTTTATAATATTAGTAAAGATATAGATAGCTCTTTTGGGATGGGAAAAGCACTGAACTTGCGTGATCGGCACTCTCAGATACAAGGTTTTCACTTCTGACGTACAGTCGTCCTACGATTGCTAAAAATATCTCAGCACGATTGGTGCATCTAGTCTATCTATAGATGTTGAAGTTTTGGAATAAATTTTTGAGCAATAGCCTAACTAAGCCGTCGTACCGACTTGGGAACCAGCCCTTTGATCACCTGCAAAGTCGCTTTACGTTTTTTAATTTTATATGTATATGTATGTAGGTAAAAAGTCGTAGTAACGTAATGGCTAGCCCACGCGTCCCAAATTCTAAGGGCGTCGCTTCGAATCTTGGCCGGAAGGCATGCACCACTTAGGCAGTTTTTTGACCTAATGTGCATATTGTTACAATTACCACGCGTTAACAACGGTGAAGGAAAACATCGCGAGGAAACCTGTACATCAAGATAACCGATGTGTCAAACCTGCCAAGCCGTCTTGGACAAGCGTAGCGAGTATATTCCCCTACAGTGCGTGGAGCTCAGCAGTGGGACGCTCATGGGCTGTTTTATTGATGTATGTAGGTACCTTGAAGTTGAAGGGCAGCATAAGCTAATTTTATCCCCGCAAATGGGACAGTTCCCACGGGAGACGTTTAAAGTGTACACTGGCGGAAAATCTTGTTTATACATAGGAATTCTTGATACCTATTTCTATTTTAATTTTATTAGCAAAAAAGACCCCATTTGTCCCTGCGCCACAGTTTCAAGGAATACCCCTTACCATCTCCAACAGTATCGGGATTCTAGGCGTTGATATAACGAACGATATGCAGTTTCGGGGTCATCTGGAAGGCAAGGCTAAACTTGCCTCAAAAAAGCTTAGTGTGCTAAACCGGTCTAAGCAGTATTTCACCCCGCGGCAAAGACTTGTGCTTTACAAAGCACAAGTTAGGCCGCATATGGAATACTGCTCGCACTTATGGGCTGGGGCACCAGCTTACCAGACTGACCCTCTCGACTCCATTCAGCGTCGCGCCGTTCGTATAGTCGACGATCCCATACTAACAGGCGGTTTAGAATCGCTTAGCCTTCGGAGAGACTTTGCGTCCCTCTGCGTATTCTACCGCCTGTACAACGGAAAGTGTTCCGAGGAACTGTTTGATTTGGTGCCAACGCCCCATTTTTACAACCGCACCGCTCGCCATCGGCGGGGTGTTCACCCCCATTTCCTGGAGCTCCCACGCTCAACTACGCAACGGTTCTCTAGAACGTTTAATTCGCGTACAACAATGATCTGGAGAGAACTCCCCGCCGAAGTTTTCCCTCTGCGCTACGACATGGGGTCATTTAAGAAGGGCGTTATAAAATTTCTTAGAGGCCGGCAACGCGTTGGCAACGCCCCTGGTGTTGCAAACGTCCATAGGCGACGGTAACCGCTTTCCATTAAGTGGACCGTCCGCCTGTTTGCCTGCCTCAGGCAATAAAAAAAAAAAAAATTATTTATTTTATTTTAGGAAGTTTTTTGAGTCTATACAAGTTATAGTAATAACAATATTTAACAAGCTTCCACCTAAAGGTAAAATAAAAATATAAATAGACGATATCAATAAAATTTTAGCTGCTCGTCTTTTCAATATATTTTTAAATCAACGTGCGCTTAACAGAATTTATGTTAGTGCAATACAGATATACGAGTAGATTTGCGTTTAATAAATTATTATTTGAATTAATTATTAATTAAAAGAAAATAAGCTGCGTATCATATGCGTTGTTACAATATACGTGGTTTCAATACATTTTGCCTTATTAGGCGTGCAATTTCCGAATACATGTAAGAATATTAAAACTAAATTACATTAAAAAAATATATGTTATAAAATATTGCAATAAAATTATATGTCTAGTTACAAAATATTATTAGTCATATCTTTGTCATTCTCATATACAATTTCAGTATAATAAATTTTGTTCAATAAAATTTTCTTAAGAGACTTTTTAAACAAATTTATAGATGTTTAAAACATAACCATGGTTTTTCTTTGTGAATAAAAGTATCAAAAACGATTTGTTTTTAAGTGAACTACGAAGCTATTTGCGTTGACCTATTTTACAATTTAGTTTAATTTATACACTACTTGCTTATTTGCATGAGTAAGCACTGTAAAATATGATAAGTGACATCGGCCAAGGGTAACGCGTGGGTTGGTGAATGCTGGCGCCACTTTGTGTTATGTTTATTTAAGGCTGCTTATTGCTTAGGCTTAGTTGACTTGATAATAGTCGATGGGACTAATCCATCGTCTATTATCAAGCGCTATTTGCTCCCAGAAAACCTACTTTTGACGGTTTCTGTGGTTAAGTGGGCTAGGTCTTTGTCGGCCTAGATTACTAGAATGAAGATTTTCCAGATTCGATTCTGAAACGAACTTTCCTTTGTTTACTGTGATCTGGGTGTCTGGGATTGACCCCCATTTGGTTGGTTGTTTATATATTACTCATGAAATAAGCGTAAAATACTTAGCTTAAAAACATATAACGTGCTTGACTGTCGATTATTAAAAAACTTAATTTGTATGTAGGTATATATTAAACTGTAGTTTTGTACTTATGTAATCTAGTTTGACTGCACGTAAACGATATGTTTACAATTATATTTTGTCCAACCAAAGGTTTCCTGGAAGAAAATGCTTTAAGCAATATGGCCGCTCATTGTACTTACTACCTTCTAGTATTTAAAATTATTGGGTGTTTCTTTCAATCGTGTTGGTGTACTATAAAGAGTATAGTATAGTATTGTATTAATTTTATCCCGGAAACTACCTTATTTTCTAGAATGAAAAGTAGTCTATGGTATTGGGACTACATAATTATATATTAAATTTTAGCAAAAATGGTTTCGTAGTTTTTCTGTGAAAGGCAACAGAGTTGCCTTCACATTTTTTTGTTGCGAACAAGCAGTATCAGTGCTGGAGATCGAAGGACGACCACTTCGTTAGTACCAATGTGGGTCTCTGGTCTCTTTAGGAACTTTTTATTTTTGCTTGAGTAATGCTTACATGTGAGCGTGTGAATTAGACATTTATAACTGACTTAAAATAAACTCAATCTTTTTGGTTAAAATAATTGCGGCGGTAGTCAAATAATTTTTGTTAGGTTCCATTACTTCTGTAAGGTCGTTTCCTCATTAGACGAACAGTGAGTGGCTGACTGTTAGCGGCGTATCGGTTGCTAACTCAATGTCGAGTTAGCACTGAACTGTAGCGTATTAGCCGGGAAGCGCTTGCGAACACTTGGTAGAGGAGGTAAACGATTAGTATAAATGAGTGAATGAACGGCGCCACCGACTGTGCGTATCCTTCGCTGCTGATCGGCCGCTCACTGAATGAGTCGGCAAGCAAAACGCCCCAAACTGCGTATATTACACGCTGTGTGGATACTATATTTAAAAATTATACGGAGGCAAACTAGCAGCCCGGCAATCCGCCTTGGACCAGCGTGGTGAGCATGATGAGTTTTTTTGTTAACGCTGGGGGAATGCATTTGCACATACCCTCAGGCCCCAGAAGAGGTCACTAGGCGTATGTGGTACTCCTGACAGCAGACGCTACGCACAGGCTTATGATAATAGAAGGAGTTGCAAACATCGAGCCACCAAACCTTCCAGTGGCCCTTCGTATCTTAATAAGTCGCCACGAAACCGTAATAATATATATGAGTGCCGTTAAACCTTGATGCATGCCGACAAGGAAGGGGTCCCTGAGACCAGAGAACACCCCACGACTCTAGGTGTGGCTCACCGGGAGGGTTCTCCGACCACCTATACAGCCTTTTCCCCTAAGAATAGAGCCGATCAGCCCAGCAGCTGGGTTTTAATTAAAGTTAAATAAATTTAAATTATTATTTTTATTTATTATAATCAGTAGTAACAATGCGCAAGCACATACAAATGACTCCAATTATATATATATTTGTCTCAATGTCCGCCGTATATAATTTATTACTAAAGCTATAATAATTTGTACTCAATTCGTCCTAATTTCCTATAAAATATAGATAAATCGTTTGAAATATTATCCTTTATGTGTAATAAATTATAGGAAATCAACGATTTAGCAAGTTTTGAACAGATGCAATTAATTTAACGAAACCAACCAGAGAATAGCTCGCAGGGACAATTTAAAGATGTTTGGACGATTAAACTTTCAATTAAATGGCGGATTAAGACTAGATATTTGGCTATTTTATTAGTTTGTTGGTATATATATTTCCTTAACGAGCTGACAAATGAAATTGGTTATTCAAAAACTTAAAGAGGATTAGTTTTAAGTATTATTTATTAGCAGCCGTCCGCGACTACTGAGTTTTTCCTGAAAATACGCAAAACGAGATTTGTTTAAGTATTCTACCTTTAATAAGGATTAATTATTATACCGTTCACTTCTATCTCTTAATTTAGATGAAGAATCCAAAGCGATTCAATTTGGTTGATCCGTCTAATATCACCTACTTGCAAAGATGGGATATATTAACTTTTATTTATAGAATGTAATAGGTTACTTTAATTACGTCTTTCAAAATAAATAAAATCTTACATTCAAATTAATTTGGAGGATTTTTAAATCAATCCACACCTTTAACACGTTCACAGCAGCACTGATTTATCTATACTTTCCATTCCTGCGGTACGGGGCGTTTTAGACCTTGTACTAAAACTACAATTGTGACGGCACGAGGTACAAAGCCCATAACGTTCTAAAAATCATTATTCGGTTCATATATAAAAGAGTTTATGGATATTTGTTTCGTGTTGTGCGGTATTAGGTCATAGTAACCCCGACAATACGGGGTTTTGTTAGTTCTGTGGTAAACCTACCTTAATAGGTAGGCTTACCACAGAACTCTTGTTTAATAGCATATTTTATACATATATTCGTCTTTTTTTTACACTGACTGGCTTTTACACCTCTTAGGGTCGGCTCGATCAGTGTGATACCACGCTCTTACAATCGACGTGAAACGGTTAGCCATGAGCTAATTGTATTTCATGCGATGAGTGATAGTTACAATAGCCCACTTTCTCTCTCCCTTCCCTTTCCAATCTTCCTATCCCATTCCCCTATTCCAATCCCATATGCCATCCTCTTTATCTCGTTCCCCTTGTCTGATACCTCTATCTCATCAGCTTATCCTATCATCGTTACCTCATGCTAAAGGGTGACAACGCGCTGGCTTCGCCATTAATGTTGCAGATGTCTGTCTATAAGCGACTTTAACTACTTTCTATGAGCCTAACCTTCTGCCTGATTGCCAGCTTCGCAATAAAAAAAACTGAACCAAATTGAAGTTACGCTCTTCGCACCACAGAGAAATCTATCTTTTTTTAGCTGCTCCGCAAGTGAGACACGTTCGGGGCGACTTAGACCCCGTTTCGCAGTGACCGTGTTAAAACTGGCCGCACATATTATTCATTAAAATTGTTATTAATCACTCTACCATATAGAGAATGTCCAACTAACTTCTAGTTTATTTTATAACAACTTTAGCAATAAATAATTGAATACTTGCCCAATTTCGATGGAATCTAATCTTGGAAATTGTAACAGGTATTTATTAATGCGCAGAACCCGCCCATTCCTTGTTGGGTTATCTGTGAGTACCATCGATATATTATGCCTAATATTATAATAATATATAACATATAATGTGGATTTAGCCCGCAGCGTTTCTCAAGCAAGAAGTATCTATTCGTTCTTTTAACATTCTATGAATAATATTCTAACTGCACGTGTACAAGAATTTTAATTAAAAATAAGGTAGGCTCAATAGTTTAAGGTATATCAAAAGAATTACTAAAAAGTGCAGGTTTAAAACGACGAAGATGGCAATATTTAAGTACGTACAAAATGTTTGTAAAGCCTAAATCTGTAAAGCAAAACGAACCGGAATGAAAATGAAGAAAAATATAAATCAGAGAAGCGCGTGCTATATTACATTTAATGAAGGATTCTGTAATGGAGATAAATATCGCTGTTTACGAAATTTGGCGCCGTAAAAAATGCATTTAATCGACAATAACCCGTATCACAATTATCCCCGTATATTTCAGCGTGGTTAAAACTGTGATCAGCTCACGAACCTAGTTAAATGTAGTATTTACAGATAATAGATATTATTATTAAAGATAATATAGGCTTTTAGATATGGCGATATCTTAGGTTTGTTTTTTTATAATTAATATTTGTAGTTATTAGTGGACAGTTAAAATAACAAATAATAAGAAGAAAAAGTAGGAAAGCGGACCCCGGGCTTCGAGGCAGAATTAACGTTATAATGATGAGTTTAAAGAAGAAACAATAAAGAACGAGCCAGTTGGCAATCAAATATAAAAGTGAAGTGAAGTAAAACAAAAAAGAAAACAGAGAACCGAACTGAAGGAGGTTTTCCTACATAGGATGTTAACGATAGAGTGGCTAGATGTAAATTGTTTATTGCTAAAGTTATGCTAATGAAATGATGGTGCTTATGAATGTGCTAAGATCAATGGCTGTTTTGCCGCCTGACCAAGTACTGATGCGAATATGTTAAAATGCATATGTCCGTGTAAAATGCTGACAATGCAATGTATGGTTGTTGCTAGCCCGTACACGAACAGTTTAAAATGATCCACGAAGCGTGGCATAACATAGTTTTATTGAAACCAATTTTTGTAGTAAGTTTTTACCAACCTCAATTTTAATCAATTCAGATTTTTTAAAATGTTTCTGATTTTATATGAAAAACCGTCTATTATGTATCAGTTGCAAACTTAGATTGATTAATGTCCGGTTTCTGAGGTTACCAGTGATGAGTTCAATAACAATTGATTCCATAAAGTTATGTAATAGATAAACTTAGGTTAACTGTTAACCTACAACTGGTACCAAAACTCGACACTAGATGGATCTATTTAAGAAGTAATATCTAATATTTATTTACATCAAACAAAAACGTCAAACAAATATATGGAATACATAAACGCCTAATATTGGTCAGTCAAGTTGAACCTAGTTTAACTATCGTATGATGGTGTGTTCAAAGACGCAATTTTATAAGTTATTGAACCAATAGCGCTAATGATCAGATAAACTACAGTTAAAAGTACTTCAGAAACCGGGCATAAAAGTTTAGCGGGTATATGCAGTAACTCTAGACTGGGAAACTTCTAACCACAGAACAGAGATACAGAATTGGTTACCGTTAACATTAAAGTTTAACCATCAGTAGGTTTTCACTCGATCTTAATAACTGATGTGGTTGAAATTTTACATCTTGTTACCTTTGAGCATGTGGCCCTTACTATGAGAGGAGAGTAGCCAAATAATTTTGAATGTTTGATAGCTTTGTTTACGTAAGTGTTAACGAAGTTTATTTCGATATCGCTTCGAATACTATCGATTTTAACAGACGAGCGTGCATGACAAGAGTTATGAATGTCACAGAAGCAAGTGAGGTGTGTAAGAATAAGCCTGAATGGCGCTCTGTTGTTCGTGCCTACCTCGCAAGGGAACTGGAGTGAAGTTATGTATGTATGTATGTACTATCGATTTTTTGGCTAATAAGTATCTTTAGGTCAGCCCTTTTGTAGCTACCTACGTAAAATCAACTATGACTCACGGACTGTTGTTGGATGGACTGTTGTGATTATTTGGTTTTACTAATTGCCAAAAGTATTTCGTTGTCTGCCATCAACTAACAATTTGACCAAAGCTAGGATTTAACAAAAAATAATAAATATTACATAAGAATAGAAAATTTTACAGCACTTTAAATTAAGATTTTGTTTAGGCTTTTTAAATATGACCGCTATCGCATAGTTGTTTATGCCAAAACTGGTCGTACACTTTTACAGATAACTATTTTGTGATAGTCTATTCTTATATATGTTATTCAAAACCACTCAATGGGTACTGGTTGACCTTATTTCGCAATTAACCGCAGTATCTTCACAATGGGACTATAAATCAAATGAGCTTGTCATTCTCATGCATATTTGTAATTTTGTATGTAAAACCCGTCGTTAACTTGTTGTCATCGATTATCTGGTTATTCATTAAGGAATTGTTTAACTTTTAAATGGTATGTAGGAATAGCATCTGATGGAGAGAAAAATTACTAATCTATACAACCATTGATAAAGATACAATGACCATACAGACCATAATTGTCCCACTGCTTAGTGTTGGCCTCCACATGCTTAGGGGAACGGACAGTGTACCCGCCACGTTTGTCCAAGATGAGTTGGCGGGTTTGACATATCGGTTATCTCGATGTGCGGGTTTCCTCACGATGTTTGCCTTCACTTTTTTTAACTGGAACCTGGCCAGAACAGAACTCGAAATTGTTATGACGGCATACTCTAGACCAGGGGTGGTAGCCACCCAGACGGGTAAATGCCCACAGCCAGGGTATGGGGCCACCTGGCTGTGGGTTGTTTTGCCACCTCTTACGACAGGCCGCCCGGCCGCAGGAAATTGTATTCTTTCCCCGTTCCTGCTACAGATAAATTCACTTTTGTTAGCACGTGGTAATTGTAACAATATGCAAATTAGGTTAGAAAACTGCCTAACAGGTGCATTCTTTATCGGCCAGGAGTCGTACACGGGTTATTTCAGTTTAGGATGCAAGTGCGTTAACCATTAAGCTACTACGGTTTTTATACAGACTTTTATTTCACAGTATTATATGGTACTAAAATGTCCAAACTTGTTTTCCAGGATCTCAAAATGTCGAGCGGGAGCTGTTCAGGCCCCGGGGTGTGTGGTGGAGCTCGCCGAAGGCCTCCCCCACCTCCAGAGCCAGCTTTATCCTTAGCAGCAGATCTGAGCGAATTAAGCCTCGACCAAGGATACCACACCTTGGCTGACTGCGGCCCACCTAGGAGAAGACGCGATAATACCCTGAATGATGCGTTGTGGTTGAAGATCCTTTCGTATTTGGAGGTAGGCCTGAATTCAATTTTATTTGACCCCTTACGGCTCTGAATCCAGAAGGAACTCTTACTTTTTCAAATAGGAAGTATAGAAATAATATTAAAGAATTTCCTTTAATTAGGGTTGCCTAGAAAGTATTGTAAATATGGAATTTATGTAATTGTTTATTTTGGTGTATAATAAATTGTTATCTATATTCATAGTTAGTTATTGTACGCTTGTATAAAGAATGCAATGAGAATGCAATGGTGTATAATAAATTGTTATCTATATTCATAGTTAGTTATTGTACGCTTGTATAAAGAATGCAATGAGAAAAACAAAGATAGGCTTCCTGGAGACAAGTAACATGTATCAAAGTAATGTCACTTAATGTAAAATACAATAACTAAAAAAAAGATGTCAAAGAAAAGAAGAAGAAAGGGAGACAAAGATGTCAAGTGTCAACGAGTATTGTTAGTTTTATTTAGCCTACCGCCAACTTGTTCATTTTAATTATTTAGTTTTAATTATGTTTATGGTTATTATTTGCTCTATGGGAGCCTAATCTAATTTACCACCGCTTCGCAACATATGATGGCTTGAAGAGAAGAAGCGGCGCAAGGAACTCTTCCCAGCGTAGCGTAGGCATTTTTGCTGAACAATACTCGTTGACACTTGAAATCTTTGTCTTCCGTGATCACGGCCACATTTTATTATGTATACAAGTCGCGAAAACTTAAGAAAATATGAAGAAAGGGAGAACTCACCAGAACGCAGAGCCGGAGCCAAGGTCACACCGATTGCCTGCGACCAGCCGCAAAGAGGACGCTGATTGTCAGAAATACTTGATATAATGATCTCCATGTTTTTCAAACATTCAAGAATCATTTGTTTATAAGTGCTGGGACTAGTTGCCGCTAATATCTATTAAGTAGATAGAAATTGTGATTATATGAATGCACTAGCTGGAATAGATAAGAATGATTCTTACATGTGGATATTTTTTAGAATTATAAAGCTGATTGACATAAAAAATATAGTCCTTCTGTCTGTTGCGATTTTCCGTACGACTGCTTTCATATTTCAAAAATCATATTTTCAGGTATCAGACCTATGCAGGATGGCTCGAGTGTGCAGGCGGTGGGCTCGATTGGTCTCGAGACTGATAGCGCGGCCTGAAGCCTGGAAGAGGGTTCGGGCAGCCGGCCCCTTGGAAGTCGCTGCTCGATGTGCCGGGGCAAGGGCTGGACCATGCGTCAATGCTGTAAGGGAGTGGCGGGCGAAGAACTGTGCTGTGAGTAACCTGATAAATGCATTTTTGAGTTTAAAAGCGTTTAACATATGGAATTTTCTATTTTTATCCGACTATGGTAAAGCGAAAATCAAGGTTTTTAGCAGTCTATACATACATACATACATACATACATAACTTCACGCCAGTTCCCTTGCGGGGTAGGCACGAACAACAGAGTGCCATTTAGGCTTATTCTTACACACCTCACATGCCTCTTTGACATTCATAACTCTTGTCAAGCAAGCTCGTCTGTTCTGAAGGCTCCTGACATCACCTTCTGCTAGTACACGATCAATTTGATCATGGAAGGTGTGTCGTGGCCTTAGCAGTCTATGTATGTTGTATTTACGTTTTGTTGAAGTGAAACTTCTATATAGACGGGGGTATTAGGATTTTTTCTGTCACGAAAGAGCGTTACGGCCGTGGTGAAAGTTAGAAATATGTTAGAGTAGACTATCGATGTATTTATTGGTTCCGGATCGAATTCAGTTTTTTTGTGGGATAAAATAAAATATGTTTAAATAAAAAATGCATTCATTAAAATGTACCTAACCTAACCAAATCATAATTTGCAGTAAACCTGCGAAAAACCGAAATGTGTGCTGGGACACATAGTAGAAGTGAAACTTCAATGGACAAGTGGAAAAACGAATGGCAACGGACAAGTGGCAAAACGAATCGCAATAAAATTTTAACTTGAAGTTTTACGGGCAGGTTTCCAAATTGGACAAGTAAATAATGTGCCCGTAAAAGTTTCAGTAATTTTTTTATTGCGATTCTTTTTTCCAGTTGTCCGTTGAAGTTTCACTTCTACTATGTGTCCCAGCACACATTTCGATTTTTTTATTATTCGCCACCTTCTTCGACATAGGTCAAGACGGGTACTTTATTTTTCTTTATTTCTTTTAAATCCTACTAAGGGAAAATGGGTGGGTTTTTTTTTTGTTTTCAAAAAATTACATGTGTTTTAACAACTAACGGTTCTTGTTTTATACATTTCTCACTATTTGGGGTCACCCCCAAATTACGTCACACGAATTTAATAATTTTTGACCCCTCGCCCGTCCTTGTCATAGCTGGTCACATTGCTGAGACTCGCTCCCTAGTGTGACATCACATATTTTGCAATTATACATCAAGAAATTATGAAATTAAACCAGCAGTTCTGTAATTACTTTTGTTCCCATTTAAATTAATTTTTAATAATTTAAACACTATTCTCACACAGATAGAGTTGGAAATATTTTGAAGGTTTTCGTTAATAGTTCGAATTTCGTGTTTTAAAGCTTAAATATATTAGATTTTGACCCCTGCCACCCCTTGTAACACTATGTCACACTTCGTCGACCATATCTATCTATTTTTTATTACATATTTTTCATAATTTACTTTTTATTTACTTTTATGTACCACATTTACATCTATAAACCGCGCGCAGAAAGTTTTCCGATGACTACTTACTATTATTGTATATACTTATGTAAAGTATATACAATAATAGATTTATTGCAACAATTATTTATGTAACCTTTTTTGTCAACCCTACCGACCATCGACGTGTGACATCATGAGGTTATCGGCAAACCTTCTGCGCACGGGTAGTATGTTTCACTCTTTTTAAGACAGAAAGAAAATATTCATTTCTAAAAATGGGATACAATAATTTTTCTATTTACATTTTGTTTACTGACATATTTATTTCGCTAATGCTAACGTTCTATTTCTTAACATTTATTTATTTAATTCCATTTTACATATACATTGTAAACTCTATATAACGACACCGAAGGGACTGCATTTTATGGCGTTATAGAGAGTTGTCGTTAAATGGAGAGAAGTCTGTTATTTCTGTGTGACATCTTTTGCTGCACTAGTAATTTTGTTGTATTTTTTACTTATTTTATTCATATCTTGCGATATTGAGTCAACTTAGTGATAAAGGAAGTAATTAGAAATTTCGGTACTTCGGAAATGTTGGCAGTACCGTTTCTTGTACTCATGCAATCAAAAATCGACTTTAAGATGACGAACCTTTTCATTCCGCGACTGTACATAATATCAGTCCGGGCACATATAACTCTTGCGAATACTGGACCTTTTTCTCTGATACAGATTATTAAGCATAGTGGTAAGTAATTTTCATACTGATTTCAGGTGACTGTGGCCAGTGCTCAACTGCTAGCAGCGACCTTCAGGAGTCTGACCCATTTAGCAGTCACGAATTCGAGTAGCATGGACGCGAGGGCACTCGCGCCTCTAGTCACGGACCTAGTGGACTTGAGGCACATAGATCTAACTGGCAAGTATTGACGATAGATATTAACAAAGTGCAGAAGGTTTGCCGATAGCACCCCTCCCACTTCAAACGACCGCGTCCCTCGCTCGTCTAATTAGTACCGTTAGCAAGAACACTTCGTACCATAGTTAACAAATACAAAACCCGATTTAAGTTTTACTATAAAACACGTATTGATTACGAGATAATAGTATTAGTTTAAATGAAATAATAACAAGAAGACATACTTACTATTTAATAAAAAGCTTATATTAATTAAAGAAATGCTACCCAAAAATATTTGATTAACAAATTTGACAGAAATACGTAAACTTTTACCGATAATTTTTTTTTAAAATACACTTTTTATTAAACTTAAGTATTATAAGTTAATACAATTTAGTTATATAAATAGAATTTTTATTTAATATTGTAATGAAATCATTGGCTCTCACAGACCTGTGGGGTACCTTCCGTTGACCAGAGTTATGCCCTTTTTAAAGATTTTTTTATTTATATCAATAGGTGGCGCAATATTCGCTTTTACAGTTGTAAAATTATGTGTCTCTCTTTGTTTTGAACCCAGACATGGATTATTCTGCAAAAATTCAAGACAGTAGAGATTTAAAAAAAGTACTATCGTTGAAGCGGGTTTGAACTCTTGAGTAGTTTTCAAAACATGGGTTTGATTCCACATTTAATTTTGTTCCATAGCCAAAAGACAAAAAGAGTGATAGAGTAATGATTCAATGTATATGGTCCGTCACACACTTGGATAATATCTTACTCTTGATTTTTTTGTCAACGTTACTGACCGTCGACGCATGACGTCACGCCGCCATCGGCAAACCTTCTACGCGCGGCTAATGTATATGAGCGATAAATATGATAGTTAATACACGTACTTAGAAGACTTATTCGGGCAAACCAGTAACTTATGTATTTAGTTATTCCATAAACCTTATAAATGGGCAGCCTCCATAACCCTTTAGGGAAATAGAAAGGATTACTTAACTTGGCTTGTTTGAGGGCAATTATGTACATTGAATAATGATTGAATTTGAAATTCTGTCTCTTCTAAAGCTAGGTGGCTTTTGTGGACTGTTTAATAATTCCTGGTAACGGAAAACTTTATAATATACCTACTAGATTATTTTAGATGCCGCTATTCTTGCGTACATTTCAAAGCTCAGTCAGTGGCGCTGGTGATGTTTCTGGACTGATTGATGTCTATGATATTATAAAATTCACAACATGCCGTGTCTGTACATTGACGCTATTAAAAAAAACCATCTGGAATAGGCTATATAAAAGATGGAGAACACGATGCTATTTATTTTAGATTTCTTGATTGTTTTTCCGTTTGTTGGTTTGTCTTTTTGTTCGGGATTCGCGTGAAAACTATTGGACCGATTTTAATGCGGTTTTCGCTGATCGACAGCAAATTCTTAGACATAAAATCTGCGTTACTTTTTATCCTGGGAATGTCGCGGGATTTGTTCTGGGAATTATTTAAAATTGTTAGATAAAAAAAAACGAAATTCAATGAGATTGTTTTACTGATCGATAGCAAATTTAATGTAATAAAAGTGTGATATTTTTTATCCCGGGAATTCCGTGGGAACTTTCCCGGGAGCGGTTTGTAGTTATAAGGGTGCGTAAAAAATTAGCTTATTCCGACACAGTTTTCACTAAAACGACAGTTGCGGTGCTTTGTGTCCCGGGAATTTCAAGTCAAGCGTGGACGAAATCGCGGGTATATCCTAGTTGTGTAAATGCTAAATATATGGGGAACAAACGTCTAGCTATGTTGTAGCGCTGTTCGAAGAAGGCAAATAGTCTTTAGATAACAGATTCGGTTAGGCGTTATCCGTAACTAGCTGTTACTCGCGGTTTCGCTCGGCGTAGATTAAAAATAGTGCTAGCCAAGACAAGTAAAACGAGCCCAAACACGACGGGTCTATCTTGTTTAGTATAGGAGTTCCTATGGCCACCTTCAGACTCCATCATCAGATCAGCTCCATGGTACCATATTATTGCATTGTCACCCGATATACATATGCGTGCAAAATTTCAGCTCAATCGGAAACCGGGAAGTTGGTCAAATTGAACTTGCAAGATTCCAACCGAACTTACATACATACATAGGTATATCTATTGCAAGTTAAATAAAAGCTTGTAAAATAACGGGTTTTCATACACAGTTTCATACCCTTTTTCGCCTCCTTAGCGGCTGAATTTTCGGCATTCCTTTATTAGTGCACACCTACAAATTTTCATGGTTCTAGACCCAATAGTTTGGGCTATGCGTTGATATGTCAGTCAGTCAATTAGTATATAGAATAGTCATTCTATCAACTCAATTCATTTTTCCCTTTTTCAGGTTGTCCAAACGTGGACTGGCCGGAGTGGGCGTGGTTGGAGACCAGATTAGGAAACCGGCGACCACCCGTCGAGTATATTGATCTCACCGATTGCGGGTGTTTGACGGACGCTGGTCTGTGTGCCCTGCTGCATACCTGCCCTTCATTGCAGTACTTGTATCTTAGAAGATGTACTCTAGTCACAGGTAAAGAATGCAATCCCGAGCATGTTTTTTAATCCCGGTATTTCGGGACTTTTGATGCGTAATCCTAGGATTCCGAGGCTATCCCTATGACTATGTAATTTCTAATTGGGCTTAAATGAAAAAATGAGTAATTTCTTAAAAACTGTTTTTAATATTATTGCACAGACAGCATAGAACACAAATTACAATACAGTATATACAGAAAAAAGACAAAACAAAAAACCTATCATCCGTGCAGGAACAGAGAGAGAATACAATTTCCTGCGGCCAGGCGGCCTGTTGTAAGAGGCGACAAAACAACCCATAGCCAGGTGGTAGGGTATTTGCTCGACTGGATGGCGACCACCCCTGGTCTAGAGTATGCCGCCATAACAACCTTGTGTTGTGTTCCGGAATTAGTGACCAGGTTCCAGTCTCCCTTAAGAGAGCAGCAGCGCATTTGTAGCACCTTTGGTGTTATAAATGTCCATAGGCGATGGTAACCGCTTTCCATCAAGTGGGCCGTCTGCCTGTCTGCTGAACTCCTGCAATAAAAAGACATAAAAAAAACCTATTTAGAATTTAAATTATTGCCAACATAAGCAGCAGCTGAAAACGCTCGCTCGGGCTACACTGGTTGGAGGAATAGACAAACATATTATTAGGGCTGCACCAAAGGTTGTTTTTTAGCCGATATATAATAAATGCTAATAATATAATCTAGGCAAGGTCATTGTTAAGGCGCAAACGGACTACGGGATGCAAACTAGACCTGTTTGTGGCAATGCCGAAAATCCCGAGATCAGTCTTGACTAACAGTCCCGGGATTTTCGGGGCTAGAAAACGGCCGGGATTTCGAGATCCCGGGATCGTATTCCCTAGTCACAGGTAAAGTTCACATGGAAAGCTGTATTCTGTAGCAATTCGGGATCGGCAGTGGTCTAATGTATAAAGGCATTTAATAAGTTTAATGGTACACGATTGACGACAGACATGACGGCACAAAAGAATACATGAGAAAAACGTGGTGTCAAAAATATTTAAAAATAACTTGATATCTAAGGTGTCTGTCTCAGTGCCAAGTTACACGACCTCATTTTAACATATTCAAACATCACTTTCGCACTTTAGGAGTTTGGAATGAGCTCCCAGCTGAAGCTGTCCCACAACGATACAATACGGGTTTTTACTATCATTAAAACTCCGTCGAGGTCGGAAGCACAATGGAAGCCCGTCGAGCGTTGCAAATGTCCATAAGCGACGGTAACCGATTTCCACCAGGAGGGTCATCGATATAGGATTGGAATAGGGATATGGGATAGGGAAGGTTGGATAAGGAGGAGAAAGTGAGCCATTAGAACTCTTACTCTACGCACGAAACACGATTAGTTTATGGATAACCGTTTCACGCCGATATTCTTTGAGAGCGTGGGGATATATTTTTATTTGCTGAAGCAGTCAAACAGGCAGTTGGCTTACCTGATGGAAAGTGGTTACCGTCGCCTATGAACGTTTGCAATACCAGGGGTGTCGCCAACGCGTTGCCGACCTCTAAGAAATTTTATAACGCCCTTCTTAAAGAACCCCATGTCGTAGCGCAAAGGGATTACCGCGGCTGGAAGTTCCCTCCAGATCATTGTTGTACGTGGAATAATGTTCTAAAGAACCGTTGCGTAGTTGAGCGTAGGAGCTCAAGGAAATGGGGGGTGAATATCTCGTCGCTGGCGAGCGGTGCGATTGTAAAAGTGAGGCGTTGGCACCAGATCGAACAGTTCCTCGGAACACTCCCCGTTATACAGGCGGTGAAATACGCAGAAGGACGCAAAGTCTCTTCGAAGCCTAAGCGATTCTATATATCGATCGAGCCGACCCTAAGAGCTGTAAAAGATAGATTCCATTTTGGCTGTACAACTTGCATATTCTCAACCACTTAAATATTCGCTAATCGCATATATTTTTTTTTTCATACTAGTAACATAAATCATGATATGAACAAGCGAAAATTGAACCCACGCTCTTATGTTTATAAGCAGGGGTCCAATTCTGCTATGACTATCTCGTCAAAATCGCCGGGCACTGTCGTCTCAATCGTAGGTTTGCCTATTTCGGTATTCTGCTTATACCAATCGTCTGCTAGTGGAACGGCACTCAACCTTTATAAATGAAAACTCAGCGAAATAATAAATGTTAAAAAATTTGGTAGCTCTTCAATTATCAATATTCATAACTAACAAACGCCATTTCTGCTGATGGTAATACCCATGTTTTGCTACTATTATTCCGCCGCGACGATATCGAAAATATATTGTGGATTTACGAGAATACGAATATTGACACCATCGTAATAGAATCGTACTGTTTGGGCCGCTTCGTAATTTTCCCTGATTGAAAGAAAGGTGGAAAAACGTGCTTCGGTATTGCTTTCACCCCCGCCCCACACCGCACCTCACCGCGGTCGCCTGCGCGTGCTGCTTAAAGGCACTCATTAAGGCACCCTGCTTAGTGGAAACTAACATTACGTACAAAAAACCAGTGGTACCCTGCACCTTCAGATCATCATACCAGGCTTCGTAAAGGCAATGTGATGATGGCACAACCCTGACTACCGTTTTGACTAGCTTGAAGAGGGTGCCCTGTATAGGGTTGAGGAGCGAGAAGGAATGCTCCACCGTCTCAAAGGAAGATCTTCCAGCGAGGATATTGTTGTTTCTTGCAGGCCTAGGCCCCTCTATTGTTGTTGAAAATTTGTATAATATATTCTTTGTACGTTTCGGATAACGTTTGCGACCTCAATTATTGCACAGCGCCATCTATTGGTTTATAAGTGTTCCACTACAAGCTAATTTTTTAATTGTGGACAATAACGGCGTGGCTACACCCATTCACCGCCATTCCGCATTTTTATTCAGGGCCTATGGCCTCTATTCCCCCACACGTACTTTTAATATCTTCGCGATGCCAACATATTGAAATAGCAGAATTGGGCCCCAGATAAGAACACAATGGGAGTACATTCAATGCTCGGTTTCCGTGACATTTCCTTTTCTACGACGCGTAAAACGAAACAGCGGACATTCTATTGATAAGAAACGGCTCATTACTCGGAAATATGTTTTACTTTATCTCTACAGTTACAAAGGGATTGCGATATGAAAATGGAATTTCCTTTTTCGATTTTCATTAGGCAAGTTATGTGTGATGGCCGTTTGAGGAAATTTTAGATAGATAGATAGATAAACACTTTATTGTATACCATTACAGAAAACACAGACAAACTTATAGCCTGAAAATATTCTAAATGTGCACAATGGGCGGTCTTATCGCTAAGAAGCGATCTCTTCCAGACAACCCGTGGCAGGAATAAAACAGATTATATCTGTCAAAGGTGGTATACATAAATATTACACGATATGTAGTTACTTACATTATATTTTATTCAATAATAAATATATTTTATAAGTTTGGCTTTTGGGGTTGAAACCCGTGGGGGCCTGGAGCTCATCACCTCTATCGAGACCTCTCAACGCGTCTAATTGAGGTCTCGTGTGACCAAAAGGCTGGCTTGCACCTAGGGTAACGCATGAGCGTTGCCATCCTACGTGGAAATGCGGCCAGCATTTTGGGCACTCTCCCCGCCAACAGCGACCTGGAGTCTATTTTTTACTTATAGTTTATTATTTTGTAAGTCTAGTTATATTTATATTGTAGTTTAATTTTAGTTGATATTAATTTATAATTAGTTTTATGTATGTTATTGTTTTTAGTTTTTATCATAGTTCTTTTATAAGTATGTAGAATCTATATGTATAAAAGAAAGTAGTGTTAGTTACACTATTAATAACTCAAGAACGGCTGTACCGATTTGGCTGAAAATTGGTGGGGAGGTAGCTTAGAACCAGGAACTAGGAGACGGACATAGAACACATTTTATCCCATTGGAACCGGTAGGTGGCGCTGAGATCGGGTTCTAGAATCTTCCTAATCACCTGCAGCGATTTTGTTTTTGTGTGTTTGAGTGGGTTCCCGGATGGTTTAGATTCACAATGAGAACCGGTAGGTGGCGCTGGGATCGGGTCCTAGATTTTAATTTTTTCAGAGCGGGACAACGTCTGCTGGGGCCGCTAGTATTATATAAGTAAGAATTATACTTAATAGACATATATACATCTATTAATATGCCAAAATAAATATATACATATGTATATACATACACACAAATATACATAACAAAATCAAATATCACTACGTTGTAGGTAGTGCTTTTTTGTCATGTTCTTTAATATTGTTAGTGATTTAGCTTGTCTAACATTAACAGGTAGCGTATTCCAGAGTCGAATAGCCTGTACAGTAAAAGAATTATTGAAGAAAGATGAATAATGCTTGGGAGTATTAAGTCTAAGATTCGTAGAAGGTCGTAAGTTGTTAGAGGAAGATATGAATTCAAAGCGTTCTTTGAGATAATACGGGTTGTGGGGATAAACAACACTGTAAAGGAGTGAAAGAATATGAGTATTCCGGCGAAAAGGAATTGGTTTTAAAAAACTAAACTTAATTTTTTTTATTTTTTTTTATTGCAGGAGTTCAGCAGACAGGCAGACGGCCCACTTGATGGAAAGCGGTTACCATCGCCTATGGACATTTGCAACACGAAAGGTGCTAGAAATGCGCTGCTGCTCTCTTAAGGGAGACTGGAACCTGGTCACTAATGCCGGAACACAACTCAAGGTTGTTATGGCGACATGCTTTAGACCAGGGGTGGTAGCTCTCCAGTCGGGCAAATGCCCTACCACCTGGCAAATTAAATGGCAATTAAATCAATTGTTACAATAATTACTTAAAATTAATGATCAGGATGATCTGACGAGACTACATCCTGCCGCGATTGGAGCCAGTTTGTCGCGTACATCGCCGGGTAGGCTGGCAATGAGGCTTCTCAGGAAATTCCACTCACCAGTTTCTCACGCGCAAGCATGACCCACAGTTTCTTTGAAGTTTGTGAAGCTGTTGTGTGAGAAGTAACAGGGTTGCCTCCTATGTGTGGAAAATCGTTAGGGTACCACACATAACTCATGAATAAACATTGAAATTGTAAACAGACAGCCAATTGTATGTTCTTGAGAATAATATCTTGATTAAGTAACTAATACTCGGTATTCACTCTATGGCATTATATTCGAATAGATGATTCGATACAAGTTGTTACAGGGATATACACACAAGGCTGTGTCAGTAGATCTATATATTAATACGTGAAGCAAAAATTTTGTACCCTTTTTTACGAAAATTGCACGAACGGAGGAGTATGAAATTCCGCACACTTATAGTTTATATAGAGAAGAAGCGACGAATGCTAATATTTTTTTAAATATGCATAAGAATAAATTAAATCAATAAAAAAAATCATTACACACACTACCATGTATTTGACACACGCACGCATATACACTCTTTTGTTTATTGTTAAAGTCAAATTAACCGAGCCTTGGCGAAATCTGTGATTATAGAAGTATAGTCTTTGACATTAATTATTATGGTCGAATTTCGACCACTAGTTTAAGTAATTATATAGTTATGTATTTATTTTTATTCTAAAGTAACAAAGTATTTTATTTTTGGTTTTATTTAAATTTATTTTGATTTAGGAGTTAAATATTACACAAGTAGAATTAGTTTAATAAAATTGGGTCGTTTTGGTCTTAAGCCAAGAGGAAGGTTTGCACTGAAAATTAGCGTTGTGTCGGATATAATTCCGGTACAGCAATATGCTGAGGGCAAAACTTGTTTGCTGAAAATGCGGGGTACAAATTCTCAAAATATGCTCTGGATAATGTGCAAGGAATGTAATTACTTCGCTATTTCTTCAAATAAAGTCTTTCTTTCTTAACTACGGTTCACTATATGATATTATAAAAAAATATGGCTTAGCATCGTTTGGCTCCCGAAATACTGATTCCAAATGACACATTACGCTGCCTATTTATAGTCAAGGTGGGGAAATACGTCAGTGGAGGTACTCCGTACATCTCTTGTTATTTCCTTGTTTTGATAGCTAAGACGATAACAAACCGGTCAGTAAAGCTAAGACAACATTTAACTCTATATTCGAATTGTAGTAGGCATTAAATTCCGTACCCTTTAAGACGGAACCACCACAAATTTGTTCTCGAACTGTCACACACGGCTAATTGGGAAGCACCACAAATTTGTAGTCAAATACAGATAATTGAAACGAACGTTGAACTGATGCTTTCTCCCTCTAACTACATAGAATTTGTATTAGAATAAAACAGACGATATAATTCTCTTGGTTTTGGCGCCGCAATTTTGATGGCAGCAACTTGAGGAAAAAATAATATTTTTGGACCCTCAAAGGGGTTAAAAAAACTAGAGCTGTATGAACTTACCCCACTGCCGGGACTTCGTCACCTTGACTATATATTATTTAATTACTTGCTTTTTCGCACTACGAATACATTTTTCCTATAGGCGGTAAAACTAAATAGATTGGTATGTGGGAGTTTTAATATATTTCTTGAAATTATGTATTGGAGTTCAGTAGCAGTTTTTATAATGCCGAAATTTATGAAATCGTCGTGCCCATCCGGTCATCTGTTTATGTCTCCCTATATCGGCGAAGGTCAGCGAAGGTGAAACTAACCATAATGCTCGGGCTCCATCTGGGATAATGTTAAAGTTATTGACTGTGGCCAAATGCGTCTTATTTATAGCGATAAAAATAATAGCTACATCAGTGTACATACATACGTCATATGTCAATATTTAACCTCATTACCAATTAATAACAGTATCGCATTACAGATAACGCATTAATCCGATCGCTACATCTGTGTAAAACGGGCAATAATAATTATAAAATTATCTCAGATGAAGCAGTAGCATAAGAGCAACTTATTAAAATTGCATCGTCACTATCGTTGTTATGAAAATGTATTTGTTAGTGAATTGCGACGGTGGCTCCAATAAAACGCGGTCGGAGCGCTATCTTTTCGTCTATCCCTTGGGAACAGGACTTTATTGTGGAGGAAGGTACCCTATGTCCTTTTCTATAACCATGACAACGTGTTATTATTTTATTTTTATTGCAAGAATTCAGCAAACAGGCAGACTGTCCCCTGATGGAAAGCGGTTACCATCGTCTATGGACATCTATAGCGCCAATGGTGCTACCAACGTGCTGCCGCTCTCTAAAGTTGTCATGGCGGCATACTCTAGACCAGGGGTGGTGGCTATCCAGGCGGGAAAATTCCCTACCACCTGGCTGTGGGTTGTTTTTGTCGGCTTTTACGTAAGGCCGCCTGGCCGCAGGATTTTTTAATAAATTTTTTTTGCAGAGTTCAGCAGATAGCCCACCTGATGGAAAACGGTTACCATCGCCTATAGACATTTTAAAACAAAAAAGGTGTTACAAATGCTCTGCTGCTCTCTTAAGGGAGACTCGAACTTGGCCACTAATGCCGGAACACAACTTAAGGTTGTTATGGTGGCATACTCTAGACCAGAAATAAATTCAAATAAATAAATTCGGAATCTAGAAATTGTATTCTTTTTCAAGAGCTATGAATGTCAAAGAAGCAAGTGAGGTGTGAAAAAATAAGCCTGAATGGCGCTCTGTTGTTCGTGCCTACCCCGCAAGGGGACTGGCGTGAAGTTATGTATGTATGTATGTATGTATTCTTTTTCAGTTCTTGCACGGATATTAATTAGGATTAAGAAATTTGGATAAGAGCTAACCTAAACTCGTCGTAGGCATAATATTTTCGCGACTAGTAGACATAAAACTGTTGGTTTTAACGCGCTATTTTATTTGATTTTTGTTCTGATGTTTCGGCCACTTTTCAGTAGCCGTGATTACTGAAGACAAAGATATCAAGTGTCAGTGAGTAATGTTAAATTATTTATTTAACCTACCGCCAACTTGTACATTTTAGTTTATTTATTTATTAGCTTACAAACATCGCTATCATTACAGTTGTCACCAATACGATAGCGTGGTACACATAATACATTATATAGGTATACACATTCAATTATAATATATAATATGATATGCAGTTCTTGTGAATTCAGTCACAGTACAGATAAAAATGTCAATTTGTTCACATATCTTGTTCAATGTTCGCAAGGCCTGTGCTATTATTTACTCTATGGAAGCAGAGGCAGCCCTAGCACATATAGCGCTCGTGTGCAATCAATATACTGGCGCCCTCTAGTAGGTGCCCGGTCAAAATGGTATAATTATAGTTATGCTAGAATTTACTCCACGACTACGCCACGGGTCAACCTCTAGTGCATGCCTCTTGTTTAAAGAGGATACTCATAGGTTACACTGTGTTAAATTTTTATGTAAGTGTTATTTGCCCCGAAAGATTCACTTAATTTTATATCGCAATATCCCATCTCCCGGATGAAAAGTATCAATGCTCATCTATGTATTAAAACTACATATGTACACCGAAATGACCAAAAAGACCAAATCGACTATATCGACCAAATCTACGAAATATACGAAATCGACAAATTCCACCAAATCGACGTATTCGACCAAATCTACGAAGTCGACCAATTCGACGAAATCGACCAATTCGACCAAATCGAAAGTCCGACCAAATTGACGAAATCGACCAATTCAACGAAATCGATCAATTCGACCAATTCGACGAAATCGACCAGTTCGACGAAATCAACGAAATATACCAAATCTTGTCGACCCTCGGTATAAATATTACATATATACCGATTTTTAGCCAAATTGGTCCAGTAGTTTTTCCGTTAAAACGGTACAGACAGACGGACAGACAGACAGAGTTATTTCCGCATTTATAATATTAATAGGGAGTTTCACCAGCGAACAGAAACTCTGGTGCAAATAGTGCAATTTTACATGATTTAGGGAAGTAATAGGTACAGGTTCAGAACAGGAACTCCCATATAAACCGTGCTGAAATAGCAACTGCATAGATACTGTTGTTTCATTTTCGATTATGACAAGTTTTTGTATGTATGTTATCTGTGCAGGAACGGAAAAAGAATACAATTTCGAGTTTTTGGCGGGAACTGAAATGGGGACGTTGTGCTGTGCAGTTTTATTTTCTAAAAATGTGTAAAATTACTCTAAAATGAACAATCGTTGTAGGGTATTGATAGTTTTGAGTAGTAATTATGTGTTTTGTGAGAAATGTGAACTGTATAGTCAAATGTGGCCTTTAGAGTTGTCACAAGAACTCCGTTGAATGGCCCTAGCCTGATTACCTACAGTTCAGCTGTGCTACACATAGGCTTAAGAAAATGAAGAAACTATAATATATTGTAAACTAAGATCCGGCTTAAAGGCCTAGCTGCCAAGCCATAAACTTAAATAAAATAAGAATACAATTTCCTGCGGCCGGGTGGCCTGTCGTAAGAGGCGACAAAACAACCCACAGCCAGGTGGTAGAGCATTTGCCCGATTGGATGGCTACCACCCACAGTCTAGAGCAGGGGTCACCAATTAGTTTCGCTCGGGGTCCGTTTTAAGAAATGACATGACTATCGCGGTCCGCACAACATTTTATAGAAAAATGTAATTACGGAAATAACAAAGGTATTTTTTTACATATCAATGAGAATAATGTAATTTTTTCGTGGTCCGCACAAAATCGGTTGGCGGTCTGGATCTAGAGTATGCCGTCATAAGAACCTTGAGTTGTCTTCCGGCATCAGTAGCCAGTGTATCTGCCCTGTCTGCCTCCAATTAGTGTCCAGGTTCCAGTCTCCCATAAGAGAGCAGCAGCGCGTTTGTAGCACCTTTGGTGTTGCAAATGTCCATAGGCGTTGCTAATCGCTTTTCATCAAGTGAGCCGCCTACCTGTCTGCTGAACTCCTGCAATAAAAAAGTAGAATAAAGACGGATATAGCGATTGATTGGCAATACTATTACTGCTTTGTGACTCATGCTTTTCGGAGTGTGCGCTGAACGCCCTGCACAGGTAAAGCTGGCACCGGGCGCCTAATATAATTTACGTGTCTAATCTTATCAACGTGTCGTAGGTACTTACGAAAGAAAGCGCGGTATAAAAACTTTTTATGAACTTGCACGTTGTTCTGGTGGAATACAACGTTTAGTTGAACAAGGAATTTTTGCATTAATATTTTTCTTTAGAAGTTTTAATTTACTTTGAGACGTGGTAGAAATTTCATTACGACCGTATTGAGTTTTAGTTGTGCTCTTAAGAATTACTTTTAATGTTTATACTGGGTCTGGATACAGTATGTGCCAACGAACTTTGTTCGCGTTGCCATGTCGGATGATCAAAAGTTTAAAAAAAAACACTAATTATTACAAGCACTGTTATTGCAATGTAAAAAACACTACATTTTTTTGGTTGTAAACAAAGTGTTATCATTTAAAGTTTACCAAAAAAAAACATAATAAAAAATGAATACTATTTAGGTTTACAAGCTGTTTACCTGTTATTACCGCAACTTGTATCAGTACAACGATAAAAACACTACAGAAACTGTAAATAAATTTTTACGTGTCTAAGGGGTAACACAGTGGTGCAAATAAGGACATTAATAGTGAGGCCACATTTTTGTAAAGATCATTATTGATTTCAGTTTTACCCCAGGAAGAATTTATCAGCCCTATTTATAAGCTTCTACGTTACCAAATGATATCACAAAAAATTATTTCCGTTTTAAGTGAAATATTCTGTGGAATCAGGTTCCAGTCTCCCATAAGACAGCAGTAGCGCGTTTGTAACACTTTTGATGTTGCAATTGTCCATAGGCGTTGCTAACCGCTTTGCATCAAGTGAGCCGCCTATCTGTCTGCTGAACTCCTGCAATAAAAAAGTAGAATAAAGAAGGATATAGCGATTGATTGGCAATACTACTACTGTTTTGTGACTCATGCTTTTCGGAGCAATGATGTGCGCTGCACGCCCTGCACTGGTAAAGCTGGCACCGGGCGCCTAATATAATTTACGTGTCTAATCTTATCAACGTGTACTTACGAAAGAAAGCGCGATATAAAAACCTTTATGAACTTGCACGTTGTTCACATGTACCATCCGGTGAACCAGCAGTCATTGGATATTGTTGCTACTTCAAAAGCTTGTGATGCTGTTATCCATCCCATCCATCCATAATTTTTTTAATGACAGCATCTGATATTACTGCATTTCTTAAAAATGACACATTTTTCATTATATTTTAAAACAAGTTGATACATTAAAGTGCTGGCTGTATCACTGAGAACAGCATTATGTTGATATTTAAACAATGCACAATCCTCAAGTTTCATTTTTTGTCCTTCTTCTAAAAACTTATAAGTACATTTGAATTTGATGGTAAACTAGGGTTACTACTACATATTTTAAACTGGTTCTGGTGGAATAAAACGTTTAGTTGAACAAGGAATTTTTGCATTAATATTTTTCTTTAGAAGTTTTAATTTACTTTGAGACGTGGTAGAAATTTCATTACGACCGTATTGAGTTTTTGTTGTGCTCTTAAGAATCATTTTTATTGTTTATACTGGGTCTGGATGCAGTATGTGCCAACGAACTTTGTTCGCGTTGCCATGTCGACGTTGTTATTAATGTTAGTTGTGAATTGCACCGGTAGTATATATTATATTCGTATATTTCCTACCAGGGATTAGTAATGTTACTAAAGGCATACACAGCTACAATTGTTTTACTAAAGGTTTTATTGATCATTGAAAATTTCGTATCAAGTATTTTTCACCTTAGCCACTTTATATCTCTCCCAAGAAAATTTTGTGTAATGTTCTCGGAATATAAACTACCGTCGATTTTAAGCCCGGCAATTTACTATCGGTCATCGAAATCAGTTCAGTAGTTTTTGCGTGAACCCCGAACAAACGGACAAACAGAAGAAAAATGTAAGAAACAAAGGACTACCCTTTTACAATTTTATAATATTACAGATATCCGGCGGGAAAGACGTCATTTATCAACAGAAAAAAAATAAAATTTGTATTTTTGGACTGGTCCGAATTAGTCTCCTAATTTTTTCTGTTTTGTTGCTTCTTGCGACCAGAGGCAAAGCTTTAAGCATAGGTGATGTGAGAACATTTGACTGCAGAGATTGGTTCCTACATTCAAGTATGTCGGCGACACAACCGTCCGTGCCGTGAACTTTTTAGCTAACCTCATGTTGCGTGCCCACTGTTGGGAAATGGTAAACTCCCGAATTTTGCTACTAGTTACGTTTCCTATGAAATATAATGAAGAATTCAATTGAAAGGTTGATTTATAAATGTTGCGAACTGATAATTAATGCCGATGATAACTAACACAATGCTTGTCTACGGCGGCTTGGTAGGTTTGACACATCGGTTATCTCGATGTGCAGGTTTCATCACGATGTTTTCCTTCACCGTTATTAGCACGTGGTAATTGCAACAATATGCACTGTCTAAGTGGTGCATGCGATTCGGCCAGGATTCAAACGCGCGCCCTTTTAGGTTGCGACGCGTGCGCTAACCATTACGCTACTACGACTTTATATTATAAGTATACTAGCTGCGCCCCGCGATCTCACCCGCGTGGTGATGGAAAATCGTTATATTTTTGATAATTCACACTATATCTTTATAAATTATAGCCTATGTGTTATTCTGATGTGTAAGCTATATTACTGCAAAATTTAATCAAAATCCATTCAGTAGTTTTTGCGTGAAAGAGTAATAAACATCAATTCTTACAAACTTTCGCGTTTATAATATTTATTATATTATTATAGAGATATAGGGATTAGAGTTAAGTGGAAATATCCACGTAAGGTTAGTCTCAAGTAGCTCAATTTGTATGAGAACCGATTTTTTAATCATAAGATAAAAGTTATTATCAGTCGAATAAATGATAACCAGACTGAATTTAAAAGTGAAACAATTCAATCGTTTTATTCAACCAACTCTCATTTTTAACTTTATCATGTTATATGTTATTTTATGAATAACTTTTATCTGGTGATTGAGAAATCGGCCCGTGGTCAAATGTATACCAGTAGATATATGTGGTTGAGTAATAAATAGCAGGAGGTACAAACCATATCCTCGATTGCGTTCCAGCCCTGTCCTTTTAATAAAAATACGAGTTATTTTCTTCATGATGGCATGCAACCCTTCTTGAAAGATGTCACGTACGAAATTACCCTTTTATGGCAATTTCTTCTCTGCTTAGAAGTAGAATTAAATAGAGAAGCATTTGGGCATATATTATTATTGCTAAAAGTACTGCCATCCATATGTATTTTTATTACGTGTTGACAATATTTATTTAAGTTTAAAATTGACTGAACCTTTTTAAAACTGTTACATAAAACAAAAATCTAAGATTTAACCGGTCGCCGTTACCAAACTCAAATGTCTAGAGTAAGACATGAAATATATACTGGGTATTTTTGCAACTATTTTTCTAACTTATTTCCACTTCTGTCAACGTCTTCTTTAGTCTATTCGGGTTTATTCTAGAACATTTCATGACAGAAATATTTTTATTGTCATCACCAAAGAATCCTGACAAGCGAGACTCAAAATATATAATGCTTTTTTCCAAAAAAATTTTTTATAAATGAAATATTTAAAAATACCACATTAGTATTATAATTTTATCTAAAGAGACTAATGTATTAATTTAAATATAACCTAAATGAACTACAAGTATTCAAACTAATGACAAAGCTTCACACTAATGATAAGCCCCATAGTCTCGTTATTATTTTTTACTTATGCCATTTCTGTATATTACTTCGTCTACGCTTCTTTGCTACAATCACTGACATTTGTTACAGCATGTTTTGCAAATTGTAGCATATTGTATGGAGTTGGCATTCTCCTCGCTAGGTTAATAAGAGTTATTTGTTATGTGTATTGCAGTGTCTGTCGCTCTATTAGTATAGCGACACACTTGCGGAACGTGCCGCGCGAAAAGTTAGACGACTGAAGGATTGGCACTGATAAGTATGCGGCGTAACGCAGCGGAAATTGCGATGATGTGTTTTTAACCCTTAAGACAATTATCGATATACCAAAAAGCCGCAAGACTAACACTATCACTATCTCGTAATATACCAAGAAAATATACCCATTTCATACAAATCATACAACTCCTATATAAACAGAGTGAGACAACAACACAATTAACGATCACGCGCACAAACGCGATCTGCACTCTCATCGCGGACACATATGTGCTAATAGTGAGCTAAAGGGTTAAAAAAGATTACGAGCGTATTTAGCCGAACTTTCCACCACCGAAAAATCCGCAGGTGTGTCGTTAGGCTTAGTGAGATAATAAACTTAATGGTGACCACGTAAGCGGTTGTTTTTTACGATTTTGGAAGCTTATTTAATTTCTTCATCCATTGATTTTGTGGGGGTTGATGTATGTTTTGTGGTTCTTCGGTGGTGAAGCACCACTAGGCGAGAACCCATGGCTCCATCGCCGGGTGAATTAGTATCGACCGCTTGAGAGGAGAGTACAAAAGAATACGGTGATAGGTTGTACGCTCTATGTAATTTACTTAATTCATTTATGATTAAACTGAAGACTATATGTACAGAAATCTTAAAAGCTACGTGATAATATTTGTAACCTATGTATATTCTGAACATGTTCGCAGTGGCGCAGTCCGTAGGTTTTGTCTATTATCTGTATTGACAGGTCTTTTTTTTTGGTTTTGAGGCGAGGGAAAATGCTTAACCGATTTACGCACAAACTGGGTCGTTGCTAGGGGAACGACACGCGTCGGTCGGGAGCGATAACACTGCAGCAATAGTATGCTCTTGGCAGCGCTCCGTCCGCGATCGACGTCACAGAATAGTGTGGAAGACTCCGAGCGTTGCTGCACGGGCGAGCAACCCCAATACCCACTAAAAACCCCCTCCTCCCTGACGACCCTGCGCTTTGAATGTGTTGGAAAGGCTGAGATTTAGAACATAGTTACGCCCAGCCGGAATTGACAGGTCTTGACACGTACATGGACTACTCAGCGTTAACCTTGCTAATTATGTAGCAATAAATTATGCCATGTACGTGACGTGCAGATTTCATTAAAAAAATTAGCAGCCTTGTAATTAAATCAATAGGTGACGACAACAAAAGTTTGGTAAATGCTTCCTACCTGATGAAAGCAGTTACTGTCGTCTATGGAGATTTGCAACGCTGAAGGTGTTATTGAAGAGAGTGCCCCGTATAGGGTAGAGGAGCGAGATGGAATGCTCGTCCGTCTCAAAGGAAGATCTTCCAGCGAGGCTATTGTTGTTCCTTGTAGGCCTATTGTTGTAAATTTATATATATTCTTTGTACGTTTCGGGAATCGTTTGCGACCTCAATTATTGTACAGCGCCATCTATTGGCTTGTAAGTGTTCCACTACATTAACAAATATACTACCGGCTTTGAAGAGGTAACTGGGATTTGATCACTAATGCCAGAATTCATGATGTTAGCTGCATACTCTGGACCAGAGATGCCATCCAGACGTGTAAAAGCCCTTCCTTTAAGTCTGTGGGTAGTTTCGTCGCCTCTTACTACAAGCCGCTCGGCCAGAAGAATCACTACTATTCTATCTCCATTCTTGCACGGTTAAAAAATAACTTGTCATTTTGTTCTAGATGCAGGAGTCAGATGGATTCCTTCCTATTGCGCTCTGAAGGAGCTGAGCGTGTCTGACTGTATCGGGGTCACAGATTTTGGTTTGTACGAGCTCGCCAAATTAGGACAGGCATTACGATACCTTTCTGTCGCCAAATGTACACAGGTTTGTATTAATAATTTAATACTAAAGGTTATTTATTCACTTCTTTTCTTTTTTATTGCATGAGTTTAGCAAACAGGCAGACCGCCCAATTGATGGAAAGCGGTTACCGTCGTCTATAGACATTTGTAACAGTAAACGTGCTACCAATTTGCTGCTGTTCTTTCAAGGGAGACTATAACTTGACCATTAGTACTGGAACACAACTCAAAGTTGTTATGACGGCATACTTTAGACCAAGGGTAGTAGCCATCCAATCGGGCAAATACCCTACCGTCTGGTTGTGGGTTGTTATGTCGCCTCTTATGAAAGGCCGTCCAGCTGCAGGAAATTGAGTTCTTGCTCCGTTCCTGCACGGATATTGACCACGAATAAGGAGCATGCCCATAATAAGCCTTGGATACCTTAAGATCAATCCATCGATCAAAAAAAGAGCTAGAGAGGCAATAAGGTTATACAGCTCTCACGAGAGCGGTAAATTTGAAAACATTTTGGCCGTTAGTAGGTATGTACCGTCCTTAGCATCATGTTACGTAAGATCAAATTCGATACTATATAAATCGTTTTGAATTCATGAGGATTTCTTTATTATTCATTCAGCGAAGCCTGCGGTGTAATATCGAGCCTTTACTACCATTTTAGCGTAAGAGACTTTTGGACCTAAGTATATTATTTGATACAAAAGGTATTTTAAACTAATATTTTGTTTTAAGACTTTCAGTTTTAGTTATTAGACCCTACTGAATCTAAAACTTAGTCTTAAAACAAATTAATAGTTTGAAATACCTTTTACAACAAAAAATATACTCAGATCCAAATGTCGCTTACGATAAAATGGCGGTAGAGGCTCGATATTATTAGGAGCAGAAAATCTAATTGTCTGGCCTTAATACGTTTAATGCGTGATGAGACCTAAAGGATCTTTTACGAGATTTTCATTCAGCGTCGCGCTTGAAATCGAGTTATTCTCTTAGCAAAGGAGGCCATAACATCTGTATTTCTATGTCTACGATAGCAACAAACATACTTGCTTCACGGTTACTTAACAAGAACTTTGGCGATCCATTAAGTCCCGAGAACGACGTTTGGTACGTGAAGAACTTTCCTACCTCCTAAATATTAGTAGAACTGCGTTTAGTGTTCAAATGTCGATGTGCAGCTCGCTCATTAACAAACTACCTTCGTAAATATTCAATTGATCGAATATACGGCAAACAGTTTAAATCATGAATTTTGTACAAAAAAAGTTATCTTATTTTCGCTAATATTCTCTGTCGACTATTTATTTTATTAAAAACACTTTGCAAGAAAAAGGGTAGTCTAGCGGTGACATCATTCCAGTGGCGTAATAGGAGTGGTGCCGCACTTTCACTTTCACTTCTCGCTCAACTTCCGGCCGAGTCGGACGTTTGTTAAGCTCTTTCTATGAATTATTTTTTCTAAATTACATTGTAACAGTTGTATTTTAAACTAGCGACACGGCGCGGTTTCACTCGTGCTCTGTCTCGCTCCCGTGGTATATAGCGTCATGTTATATAGCCTATGACACTCTCTCTTAACATAGCTTTCGAACAGTAAAAGAATGTTTAAACTCGGTTTAGTAAATTCAAAGATTACCTCCTACAACGTCACAAACTCACAAACTTTACGTCTTTATAATATTAGTATAGATAATAATTGCTTTTTTATCTTATTTAATGTATGTTCTTTGTGTTTATAATAACGGTTTGTTCCAATTATGAAAGCTGTCCTGATTGTTTTCTAGTATATTAAATTGTCATTTATTATGTGAATTTTCGTTTATTTTAATTAATTTATAAGTTAATTCATTTATTTTATTCCTCCAGGTATCAGACTCCGGTATCAGAACCTTGGCTCGAAGATGTTACAAGCTCCGTTATTTAAACGCAAGAGGTTGTGGTGCGTTGGGTGACGATGGTGTGGAGGCAATCGCTAGGGGCTGTTCAAGATTACGAGCTCTAGATTTGGGTGCTACTGATGTCTCTGAAGCTGGTTTACAGGTACATAGAATTTTTACCAAGTTTAGTTATGTCTTGAAAGTTATACTTCGTTGAATAACATAGTAGACTTACTAGTTATATGCGGTCGAGCTGCCTGTCGTAAAAGACGACAAAACAGCCCACAGCTAGGTTGTAGAGTATTCGCCCTTTGGATGGCTACCACCCCTTGTCTAGAGTGTACCGCCACAACAACCTTGAGTTGTGTTCCGATATTAGTGACCAGGTTCCAGCGTTCCTTTAAAAAACGGCAGCACATTAGTAACGCCTTTGGTGTTATAAATGTCTATAGGTGATGGTAACCGCTTTCCATCAGGTGGGCCGTCTGAATGTCTGCTTAACTCATGCAATAAAAAAGACTTCTAATTTTCGTTCGCTGGAAGTTCGAATTTGTATCAGATGAACTATTATTGTATTTTATAAATGGCATACACCAAACATTTTAACGGCGGCCACACATTGCTTTACGGGATTGCTCCCTTATACGCGTGGCCACAGGACTATCAACGCACCTGGCTGCCAACCTCCTGCGATCTCATACGCTCGCCTGATCAAAATGATGTTACGAGGTCGCGAAGACCATAAAGCTACACATAGGCGTCCAGATTCCACAGTCGGCCACCCAAACCCCGAAATGGCCATCGAACGCTGATGAATGGCCAATTAAACTGCAGACGAAGCCAACGCAAAACTGGCGTAGGTCATCGGATGCCGCAGAATTGCCATCGAGAGCCGTTGAGTGACCACCGTTATGCGGGTAGGCTACAACGGCTCCAAACTCTGCTACAGCCGGATAGTCTCCCCCCGAATAGTAGCCGGAGTAAACAGGTTTCCTCGAGGCCCCAACCTCCTCGCCGTCGCTAATGGCCAAAGAGAAAGAAAACCACAAACACAGAAAAATTTTACGATTGTGCTACTGAGATATAAATAGGAATAGATAGATAGATAACTTTATTGTACTGACAACAGAAAAATACAAGAGATAGAACAACGGGCGGCCTTATCGCTAAAAAGCGATCTCTTCCAGTCAACCCTTGGCAGGGATTGATAGTTTTTTTAATACTGACGGTGGTGCAGTTTATAAATAATGATAAATTATAAGTATACACAATACATATAAATACAAAAACACTATAAATATATATACATATATAAACACATACACAATACAAACGTACATAGATATTATAAAATCCTAAGCTGCCATGTCTGTACATAGAAGCTATTAAAAAAACTGGAAGACACTATATAAACGATGCAATATTTTTTAGATTTCTTGTCTATTTATTGGTTCGTCTGTTTATTCGAGATTCACGTAAAAACTACTGGGCCTATTTCGTTGATCGATAGCAAATTCTTAGACTTAAAATCTGCGCTACGTTTTATCGTGGGAATACCGAGAAAATTTTACTGGAAATCATTTAAAAGGGCCAGCTTGAAAAAAAATCGCATTTCAATGCGGTTTTTTCACTGGTCGATAACAAATTTTATGTAATAAAATGAGTGATATTTTTGAGCGGTATGTAGTTGTTAGGGTGCATAAAAATTAGCTTATTCCGACACAGTTTTCAACTAAACGATAGGTTACATTCTTTTTCTAAATGCTGTGATACGTTGTGTCCCAGGAATCCCGCGAAAATTTCAAGAAAAGCGTGGACGAGGTCGCGGGCATATCTTAGTATATATAACAGTATCAGGAATTATTATGCACAATAGAAATGCAAGGTTTTCGAACCTCATTTTTAAAACACTAAGGATTTGGCTAGTCTTATGGCTTATAGGTAGCTAGCTCATTCTAAAGACGCACAACGTGGATAGTAAAAAGGTTATTGTATAAACAATATGTATATACAGGTGTGTTTAGTCTGTATTTAGTTGACGAGCGACACGTGTTTAGTGACCTGAAGTCATTTGACCTGACCGCAATGAACTTGTTCTCGTGAAATAATATTGTTACAACTCAGGTCCCGACAAAAACAAAATCCACCTGCATATCTGAAACAAAACACATTTTATTACCTATCGGCATTTAAACTAGTTGTAATTATTTTATGATCCTCTTCTTTTGTTTACTTATCGATTGGCATATGGCCCATTGTATAATTGTACTCTTTTATGGCCGTTTACGGCCGAGTCAGTAGCCAGGTGTGGCGGATTAAGTCGACTACGATACGGGTACATTGCATTTGTGTAGTATAAAACGATGACCTGATGGAGGGGGGGTGGCAGTCGAGCAGGAACCACGAGTGAAGCGAGACGTGTGTACTACAGTCGGGAATCTAATAAGTGACGGACTGCACGTTTTATTGAATTACGACCTTCTGCATCACGTTTGGAGTTGTTGTGTTCGGTTATATTTGTACCTGTGTTATACGTGTTTGTATAGTTCTAATAAGCTCTATAGTAATTCTAACGGCATTTTAATTCGAGTCTCGCGACTCGTAACAATATTAACTTCTACAACATTTCAAATCTGCAAAAGAAACAATTTCAATTTAAGTTCTTTCAACAAAACTATTCTAATCAATAAAGTCGATATTGAAAATTAATTAATGTGTCAAAATCAAATTGAGATATATTAATATCAAAACGACTTCTCATTTTCGAGTTGAATTTCCAAATTACATTTTAAATTCAGAGCAAAGTCCAATTCTAAAGATGATTAAATTCGTTTCAACAATGCTTCTAAGAAAAGTTCAATTAATACTTTTTGATATAGAAAGTGTACAATAACAAAAGCTTCGTATTAAGTTTTTTTTTAATCTTTTGGTTACTTAGTGAAAGAACATATATTTATGTTTGCAGGCCTACTTACATTTTTTTATAAAGCGTGATCTTTGTGATCCCATATTACAGATTTACAGTTCATAAATCTAACGTGAGCATTTTCGTTGTATTTATAGCTAAGAGGGTCTAAATCTTTAAAACTAAAGCTAGGAGCACACGGTCAGTATTAGTTTGTATGCAGAGCACTATAAGGAGCTGAATTATGTAATAAAACATGTCGTTCTTGTTCTTTACTTTTTAATTCGTGAACACTCGTTACAGCTATTTTTATCAGAGAGCATAATAGATAGAGGACAGCATAGATATTACATGATATTCTCATTTGTTGCCAATTTAATCATTTAAACTAGAGGAGACACCAGTATAATAGAAAATAAATAAAACTTTGAAAAGGTATTTAAGGTAATTAAAACTGAACTTGGATTTAGTTTAACATACGATTATAAATTGAAGTCACGATGGCGTAATGCCTAGCACATGCGTTTAAAACTCAAAGAGCTCGGATTCGAATCTTGGCCGGGACGCATGCACTACCTAGGCAGTTTTTTGACCTAATGTGCATATTATTATAATTACCACGTACTAACAACGGTGAAGGAAAACGTCCTAATGAAACCTGCACATTGAGACAACCGATGTGTGAAACCTGCCAAGTCATTAGTGGGAGGCTCGAGGACAGCAGTGGGACGTTTATGGTTTAATTTTTTACTTATAAAATTGTAAGGGTCAACGTACAGCGTTTTGCTGACTCTGCGGCCTACTTTAGGCTATTGTAATACTAATAGTATAAATAATTCTCACAAATACTTTGTGATTGTGTCGTTACTGAGTTGCTATTGAGTTGATAGCAACTAAGTTGAACCTAGGGATCAGTATCCAAGCTCAACTACTACGAGAATAAATCCCTGTAAGCAACTAGGTGTATTTTCTTCACTCTACTACAAGAAAGCACCAGCACTCCACCAACTACTGCTAACATCCACTATTACAAGCACAAACGAGTGTACGATATAGTAGGGATTTTCTTAAATGTTTTATTGCATGAGATCAGCAGACAGGCAGACGCCCAACCCGATGAAAAGTGGTTACCATCGCCTATGGACATTTGCAACACCAAAGGTGCTATAAATGCGCTGCTGCTCTTTTAAGGAATACTAGAATCTGGCAACTAATGCCGGAGCACAACTCAAGGTTGTTATGATGGCATACTCTAGACCAGGGGCGGTAACCATTCAGACGGGCAAATACCCTACCACCTGGCTGTGGGTTGTTTTGTCGCCTCTCACGACTGGCCGCCCGGCTGCAGGAAATTGTATTCTTTCTACTTACCTGCACGGATAAAGTATATATGTTTATATATGTATATACTGTGTATATTGATTTTTGTTACGGCCTTTGTGGTTGAGCGGGCTAAACCTTTGCCGGCGTACCTCACTGCAACACAGAGGTTCCGGGTTCGATTCCTGGAATAGTAAATTTCGGAAACGTATTTTCTCCGTTATTTACTATGGTCTGGGTGCCTGGGATCGGCCCCAGAGTAGTCCGTTGTATATTACCCATAACACAAGCGTAACTTGCTTAATTTGAGGATATACAATGTGTGTGTTTGTCTGCCGATTATGTTTAATTCTAACATTATTTACATATAAAAGAACAATCGTTAATATAACATAATATTCTATTACTTTTAAGATATCAGAATAGTAATAATTTTAATTATTGTATAAACACAATTTGACTTCTATTACATATAAAACTTATGACGACGTACTACGATACTCTCGTACAAAATCTGAGGCTGCGATGCTTTACAGGGTGGTAAAAAATTATCCTCCTTTTTAGTACAAACTATATAAATAAACATTTTGGTAGGTCTGACCTAACCTTTACAATTTACATTCACACGAAAGCTGATTTTTAGTTAAAATGCACTCTCGATATTTTTTATCTTGCAGGTTTTTTGTTTTCTGAATTCACAAATTGAGTTCACTTGAGTTATATATTGCGTTAGCACTCAGTACTGGCAGTAATGATCAATTTTTCTTATCTTTACAACCTTTGGCGTTGAAGAATTTCTTTAGTTTATAAGAGATCTGTGAATACTAAAAAACAATTTGCAGCATGTTATTAGGGATCTATGTAGGACAACAGGTGTAACAGTCTTAACAGCCCAGGGTGCGTGTAATATAAATAAATATGATTTAGTACTAAGCTTACCTACTAAACACGTGCAAACTGCAAGTCGCATGGAAAATCGAGTAGTTGACAACTCGACAGTAGGATCTACTGAGATACTTTTGTAATATGTCTTAAGTTATCGCGACTAGTACACATAATTAAAAACAACGTTTTAACGATTTTAAGCGAAGTATTTTATCGTCCCGATCACTTTCGTGATCACGGCTACTGAAAAGTGGCCGAAACGTCTAAATCGCTAAAATGTATTTTTAATTGTAAAATACTTGTTATCATTTAACAAAATATCGAAACCGTCTAAAGCCGCTATAATTAGATTGTGGCCCGCGGGCCTTTTGTCGACCACTGAGCTTTTGTGGGTGGCCCACCTGGCATACTGCCACTTTCCATCATGTGGTTTATCAGCCTCGTCTGCTGTGTATTTTTATGGGAAACGAACATCCAAGCAGGAACGGAAAGAGAATATAATTTCCTGCGGCCGGATGGTCTGTTGTAAAAGGCGATAGGGTATTTGACTATCTGGATGGCTACCACCCCTGGTCTAGAGTATGCCGCTATAGCAATCTTATGTTATGTTCCAGCATTAGTGGCCAGGTTCCAGTATCCCTTTAGTGAGTGGCAGCACATTCTTTGCACTTCTGGTGTTACAAAAGTCAAAGGTGTTGTGTAGATGTAGAATGTGTTAACGTTGCAATTCTACCTGTTTATGATAATTTTTCTTTCCAGATCCTGGCCCGTTGCTGTCCGAACCTAAAGAAGCTGGCTCTCCGAGGATGTGAACTCATCGGAGACGATGGCTTAGAAGCTGTCGCTTATTACTGCCGAGGCTTAACGCAACTAAACATTCAAGACACTCCGGTGACACTGAGAGGATATAGGGCAGTTAAAAAGTACTGCAAGAGATGTGTAATCGAACATACAAATCCTGGTTTTTGCTGATAATTTGATAGACAAACTTTTTAGCATGGCTGTGGTTTAATCGTTTCCGCATTGACACTAGTTCACTGGGCATTGGGTGCTTTCTAGTTCGTTGGGCAGCAAAGACTCTGGAATCGATTCCAGATGTTATTTACTCTACCTATGTTTCTGCCAATATAACGAAATCTGGTAGTTCTTTAAACAAAATGGCCCAAGTCCAAATTATATTATAGATATATAATTATATTATATTATATATATAATGTCAGGAGCCTTAAGAACAGACGAGCTTGCATGACAAGAGTTATGAATGTCAAAGAGGCAAGTGAGGTGTGTAAGAATAAGCCTAAATGGCACTCTGTTGTTCGTGCCTACCCCGCGAGGGAACTGGCGTGAAGTTATGTATGTATGTATATAATTATTTGCCAGGTGGTAGGGCATTGGCCCGACTGGATGGCGACCACCCCTGGTCTAAAGTATGTTGTCATAACAATCTTGAGTTGTGTTCCGGCATTAGTGACCAGGTTCCAGTCTCCCTTAAGGGAGCAGCAACGCATTTGTAGCAACTTTGGTGTTGCAAATGTCCATAGGCGATGTTAACCGCTTTCCATCAAGTGAGCCATCTGCCTGTCTGCTGATCTCCTGCAATAAAAAAAAATGGATTAAGATAATGGAATGAATAGGCGGCAGCGTACTATAAGAATGATTATATCTCGATGCGTAGGTCCATTTTATTCTCTAGATGTCACTAGTATCCTTTCATTGTAATCTTACTTACATAATATTTGTAGTCAATGCAGATGAGGACTTTTGGGCCAAATATATATATTGAGTTGATATATATAATGCTTAAAAAATCGTTATATTTTTCTATTACAAAATGGAAAACATCAGCCCTAAATTCTATCCCGAAGACGGGAAATTTTAAAAATAAGGTCCCAAAAGAATACGTTGTCGATTACCATAATCAATTATGTGAATGAATTTCAACAATTAATAATATGAAAACACTTACACTACACGATCAATTCGTTCAAAAAGAAATGCAAAATACAATACAATTATAAAAAATATCAACATAAGAAAAATAAATCTCTCTCATCTTTTTACAATCTGAGCCCAAGAATCAAGAAGAAGAAAGCGGGGTTTTTCTATGTCAAAAAGAATAGTAAAAAGTGTGGTGCCTTTTGTCAATAGAAATGTAGGAATAGGAAAGTTTTTCAGTAGGTTTTATACTGAACCATTGTTATTTCTGGTGTTACTCCTTCATGGTGCACAAATTCCTTTTTTACCATCAGTTGCTAGAGTTGCCTGAAATTGTGAAAAGTAGATTACATGGTATTTAATAAAATACTTTTCTATTACATCCTTTTAAAAATAACCTTATTGATTGTAAAAACGACTATTAGATTTTTTAAATAAAAATTGTTTTATATGACTAGCTTCTGTCCGCAACTTTGTCCGCGTAGAATAGTTAAAAAAAAAGTTTGCTCTTAGCGTGATGATATATAGCCTATAGCCTTCCTCGATAAATTGGCTATGTAACACTGAAATAATTTTTCAAATCAGACCAGTAGTTCCTGAGATAAGCACGTTCAAACAAACAAACTCTTCAGCTTTATATATTCGTATAACATGTGTGCTACAATATAATTTCTTTTTTGTAAAATATAATGTATAAAGCCTTGTAATTAATAAATTAATTTTAGAAAGATTTATAAATAAGTAATTTACTGTATTATTTTGATTAAATAAAACAATGTTTGATTATAAGTGTATGTACAGTGCACTGTACAGGGTATGTTTGTTATTAGGAATAATAATAATAATATTGCAATCGTTTGTGCATTATAAAATATTTATTGAAATATATATATAACCAAATTCATAAAGTTATGGAATATTTATGCTTTAAACCGCATCAAGTGTGTTGCGAAATTATGTTTTAAGTTAATAGTTAGTGATCGATCCGAGTAACTTGCTTAACACTTCACACCTTTAAAGATAAACCGCTACTATTATATTGTTGTAAACTAAACTTAAAAAAAAAATACTTTTTGAGATAATTAAGAAAAAAGGCAAGGAAGATCTTTGCCTGAAATAGAAAAAATGAAGACAAAAATTTATATTCTACTAGCTGTCCCGGCAGACGTTGTTCTCCCCTGAAGAAATAAAATTTAGCACCCGATTTCAGCACCACCTACCGGGTCCTATTGTGAATCTAAACCATCCTCGAATCCACTTGAACACACACAAAAAAATTCATTCAAATCGGTCCAGCCGTTTAGGAGGAGTTCGCTGTCAACACACGTACAGAAGAATTATATATATAAAGATTATCACTGCCATCTATGTTAAAATTAATGGTAAAAATGATTTTCAAGATCTTAAATCACTTTTTGAAATTCATGAGTTTCATTCAATAAGTCAAGTCATGAGATCAACCAAATTAAATCAATTTGGTTGATTGGTGGCACAGAAATGTAACGTCACGATGGTGTTCAATGACATTGAATTATTCAAGTTTATGTTTACATGGATTACTTTGCTTGATTCAGCCAAATTGAAATGCCGAAATTAACTATCTAATATCGGCTTACGATTCTATTTTGAATCAATACATTTATTTTCATTAGGCACGTTAGCTGCAATATTGGTTTTAAATTTGAAATTCCGTATAAATCTATGGGAGCTGCATACATCCTGCCAACGCAGCGGACAACGGAGAACTGACTACTTGACTAGTGCCACTGTACTTTTAATTTATTCATACGACTTTATGCTGTTGGTCCGAAGATCTTACAGCTTTACCAGGATTTTTGGGGCGAAGGCGCTCGTTCCTCGGGACATCCTGGTCGCGGGAGCTCCCTAGGAGCTTTATTTCTTCTGGACTGTTCTCATCAGAGGGGATGAACCCAATGCAGATGCCAGAGGCCGACAACAATGGACTAACTGAAAACGGGCGATGGGTGAAGCCCGACGGGAAGCATCCTGGCAGACCGGGATCGTACATCCGAGGCGACCTACACTATCTTACTGCCGTATCGCAACGTATTATGGCTGTGAGAGAAGAAACGGCGAAAGAAGCTCCCCATCATCACGCCTAGTTTGTATCTTGGCGTCTCTCGCAAGGACGTGGAGAGAATGTGTTTGGCGGTGTCTCAGACGCGGCCGTCTGTGTTTATCTGTCGGTATGTGCAACACGGGAGCATCCATATTGATAGTTGTCTCGCTCGCACACCATCTATCTTGCTCACACGTTTAGATGTGTCACATTCGCTAATCCACATGTAATATTTGTATATACCTGTTACCGCTGCAAATAAAAAAAGTTAACTCAGTTCACATCAGCACTCGACAGTGAATACTACTTACTCTCTTCCATATGAAGCATTATTTAACCACTACCACGCGCTGCTACAAATCGTGTCAAAAAAATGATGAAAATTTAAAGCAATAGTGTGATATTTGGATAACCACACGGCATGACAAGAAAATTATTAAAATAATAACAATATTTTTGCTTGACTGTAAAATTTAATAGTTTTTGAAAATAATATTTGAAAAATAAAACTAGTTGTTTCATTGGAATCTTGGATGGGAGTGACAATATATTTCTATAATATTTAAAATTGACACAATATACTTTTTATATATATTTATAGATATACATATACATACATATATATATATACATATATACATATATATATATATAAATATATATATATATATATACATATACATATATACACACATATATATACATATATATACATAGTTAGTATTTACTATTTTGACACCAAACAATAGTTTTGTTAGTAAAGGTTTGTCTTTAAAGGTGAAATCATCTCTAGACATTAGAAAATAGTACCTCTCATTCATAAATGATTTCTGTTTATAATGTAATATGTGCCATAGCGTGATAGCTCGGAAATCGACGTAATTCTGAACTGAAAAATCAATATAAAATTAAACAATAAAAGTAAGATTTAAAATTATAAATATTGTACATAAATAATATCTTCAAAAGATATTGTTCATTAGTTTATTACATAACTTAGTTTTATTAACTCAATCGCCATTGTTGATTTAGTTTTAATTATAAAATTATATTTTAACATGAAATGTGTTTTTGATTTATCCCATATTATTCGTTGTCCGCGACTGTTTTTATTTTTATTTTTTTATTGCTTAAGCACAGCAGATAGGTTGACGGCCCGACTGTGATGGAAAATGGTTACCGTCGCCTATGGACGTCAGCAATACCAGTGGTGTTGCCAATATGCTGCCGGCCTTGAAGGAATAACGGGAACCTGGCTACTGATGCCGGAACACAACTCAAAGTTGTTATGGCTGGCTGTGGCTTGTTTTGTCGCCTCTTACGACAGGCAATTCGTATTCTTTTTCCGTTCCTGCACGGAGATGTTTACAACCAATGAATACAGACTCAATCGTCAACGATATATGTCGACGACGATGTCGCGTATTGTCCTCGCTTTGCATCCCGCCCTCACTGCACTTTTTTTTTAAGGCGGGGGAAATGCATTTCGCACAGTACCGGGTCCTTTGCTAGGGATTAGACCATAGTCGATTATGGAGGCATTCCCAAGGGGGCAATTCAAACACTAATCGACCGGCTTGTGTGGAGACTCGAATGCTCAATACTCCACTAAAACCACCCTCGTCCCATCGGCCCCGCGCTTATGGCAGGAAGAGCGTGAGACTTAGAACATAGTTACGCCCACGCTGATCTTAGCGCATCAGTGCTTGAGAATGCCCCGGGAGAGGAAAACTCGCCCTCACTGCACTGCGCCAAACATCATACCATGTCTCATAGAGGCGGCGTTGTTATTTGACCAATTTAAAGACAATTTTGATAAATTATAAGCTCTGTCATTCTGATGGGTAAGCTATATTACGGTAAAGTATCTTCAAAATCTAATAAGTAGTTTTTGCGTGAAAGAGAATACAAACATCCATTCATCTTCACAAACTTTTTAAATGACTTTATTGTATGGTATTGAAATTAGGTTTCATAACTTTACACTATCATCTTAGAGGTCAAGATTTTTTTTGAATTTTTGACACCATTTTTCTCATTATCATTGTTTTTCAGTTTGTCGTGTAGGTATTGTATAGCCCGCCCAACTTAGCTGTGAAATGGCAAGAATAGAACTACAGCCGCCTTGTTGAAATTTCATACGAATTAGGGTTGCCAGTTCGAAAAAAGTTGTATATTCGTTAATGGCGTTATTTTTAACGCTATAAATAAGACTCATTTGGCTACAGTCCAATAACTATAACATTATTCTAGATAGAGTTCAACCATTATATAATAATGATTAATGTGATAAATATTCTGTTGGGATTCTAATAATGTGTCAACAAGAACTATATGTAACTGCCTGTGGAGAACCGGTCTCAACATGTCTGTGCGTATTAAACAGAAGTTAGAACTAAAATCAATCATTTAATTTACTAATCGAACCCTCAAAAGGGGTCTGCTTAAAACCAATATATTCAAATGTCTTTGATGATTATTCATAGATTGGCAATTTCGAAGCGAGTACAGCGACGCTCTTAATTTCACAAATAAATTGGGAGCACCATACTGATTATTAGGCCAAATATACTGTTACGAGTGCGGGACTCGAATTAAAATGCCGTTGGAATTCCTATAGAATTTATTAGAACTGTACAAACACGTATAACACAGGTACAAATATAACTGGACACAACCAGTACAAAATGCACGATTCAATAACACGCGCAAAGTCCGTCACTATACAGATTATCGAATGTACACACTTCTTGCTTGTATCGTAATCGTCGCTTGAATGCAGTTCTCCCTAGACTGCCTCTCTCTGCATTCAGCCATCGCTTTATAATGCACCGATGCCATATGTCTACCTGGCAAGCGTCGGCGCAATTCCCAGAAAACATAATCTGCACACCTGCGTAATTATGCATGCGAACGGCCATAAAGGAGTACAATACACAACACAATAGGCTATTGTCTAATTACAAATTTTAAACAAACAGAAAACAAAAGAAGATAGTCATAAAACAGTTTCAATGTTATTAGCACAAACGCCGCGGCAGGTAATAAATACAGGTATGCAGGTAGCCCAACTTGTAACAATACAATAATGGGAACAATTGAGGTTGTTGCAAAGTTTTTTGTAATACGAGGTATTAGAACTACTAATTTGAGCAAAAAAATATTGTTGAAATGATAAGATGTCGAATTGCAAGTTTCAGTGGAGAATTTCTTTGTAACTGAGCGATCGTTGCTAAGTCTGACTGACGTTTACAATCTTCACACAATTTTGTTGTGAAATCTGTAAACGTCAGTCAATCGAAGAATAAATATAGGTGCTATCAGAACTCGAATAGCCCAAGCCTTTTCTGAAATCTATCCAAAGGACATAAGATATAACAATAGATGTGTATCCGTAAGAGGCAATTTGTGGTTCCCCCAAATTGCCGTACTACGATTCATAAAGTAGCCGTGTCGCCGATCGCCAACAATGAAAGATAATGAGGGGTTATAAAAGACCTAGTATGAGATAAAGCGATACTGGAACTTGGATGTGTAATTAAGGATGTACGAATAACTAAACGAACGAGTCATGCAAGGAGTCGTGGATTAGAGACGAGTTTGAGAAAATAATCTAATTTTGTGAAAATAGAGTAGTGGACTGACAAATCATCTGAGATATATACCTATACTTTTACCTAATATTATTATAAAGAGGTAAAGTTTGTGACGTTGTAGAAGGTATCTCCGAAACAACTGAATTGATAAAAAAAATTCTTTCACCGTTGGCAAGCTACACTATAAGCTATATTATATAAAAAAAAAATAGGGATCCTTACTAAAACTCCAATAGTGTAAAAAAGTTACCTAAAATCGCGTGAGCTGCGAAAACTATTGACGATAGAATAAAATTATGTACTACGATTTTGCAGAACACATCATTATTTATAAAAAATGTGGCGACAGCATATGTCTAACTGTTATAGTTATGCCACAATAAGTGTTCTTTTATTTTAAAATTTTAATTAAATCGCCGCCGCTAGAAAAGGCTCTTTATTTGTATCTTGGTATTCATCCTTATCAAAATAAATTACTTCTTATTCAAGACTGCTTCAATACCTTTATATAACTTTATGAATTATTCAATTCGGACATTCCATTCGAAAGATATCACGAGTTTAAAAATGTAAGTATTAGAAAAAAGTTGCGTGGTCGCCGCGCACCCTAATCGGCTAGATAGGCTTATGCGATGTAGGCGTCACTGGGGTACGGGCAGTACGGGAGGGGAAAATTTTGAATTCGCTTAGTAGGAAATTAAACTCAACAAAAAAAAAGAGGTAAAGTTTGTGAGTTTGTGACGTTGTAGGGCACGGGTCAGCTAGTTAATAATATAATAACAATTCTTTACTGAAGTTTCTGCCTTAACTTTAAAATACATTGGTGGTGGGGAACCTTCTTGTAAGTATGAAATACCTTTGTTTAAAAGGCTCTACTCTTCAGGTTATGACAAACCACACGTACGATTAATTTGTGTGTGTGCTTGCGCGACTGTGTGTATGTTTCGTTGGAGGAGTTTGGAAATACTTTTTATTGTACCCTTTTTAAACATTTATTTTACTTTTGACAGCTCGTTGACGGATCATTTAGTAATGTTCTAATGCGTTACCGACTCGATTTGTTATAATGATCGACTTCATTTATAAATAAGTTTTAATCAATTTAACTTAACTGTATATTTTTTGCTTAAAATACTATATTGTGTAATAAATATACCCACATTTCAACTAACATATTTTAAATAAGCTATTTTTGTAATAAAGTAAAAAAATGTAGTAAGTAGATTTTTTTAAATTTTCAAATCGATTACTTTCGATTTATTTACGCATAATGTCGATGGTTTAATACTCGGTGAATACTCACAGAACATATATATTCCGTCACCCACAACAATTATGTCATTTGTTTCATGTAAGCTTTATTGTCAAGAAATCTGTAACTTGATAGACGTCAAAAGCAGGTATAACTTACAAAAAGCCAAAGCCACCTTTTTTAACGAGGTGTAATCCGTTATGGACCCCACCGGCCAGGGATAGCAGTAAGATAGTGTTGCACTCTTGATGGTATGCTCGGATTTACCAACTAAACCACTCTGGTGTCTCGGGAACCGAACATACTTCCGAAAAAGCCTGACGGATTCCGAAGCCGCCTAGATTTTGTACGAGCGTTTATGACGTCATTTCTATAACGAGTCAAATGGAGTATTATAGTTATATAGTTTGAACAGTAATTAAAATAATTTCTACCATAATATTTTATTATGATGACATGGCTCTTTTGTATGAACATTGTTTCAGCATTGTGATATGTGTTAACTATCCCATTGTTGAAGTTGTGGCTGGCCATAAAGAAAGATTTAGTGTTCCACTAGTAGCTCACAATGCCCAAAATGCTCCGTTAGCCGTTCCACAAGGCGACCGCGGTCGTTGTGGTCGTGGCAAAAGCGTCACTAATGTCGTCATCATTTTCGATCACACAACGCTCACAACGACCCATGTCAAGAGGTGGGTCGAATAGCCGTTCCACTAGGGTTTACAATTATAATGCTAGCAAGCAAGTAGAACGGGATAAATTGCGGTCGTGAACGTGGTCGTTGTGGAACGTAGCCTTGGTCGCCTAGTTATATTGACTCTTCAGGTGATCAGGAGGCGATCCAATGAGGAAAACGTAGCCAGCCTTCTGGGCACTTTACCCATAGAAGACGGTGATTTAGACTCAGTATTCTACTTATAGTCTTGAGGGAGTATGGGTAGAATACAATATAAATAAGTTCAGTTTTCTTTTATTGTCTTAGATTATTTTGTTGTAAATATATGTACATACTATTAGATGTTGTAAAAAAATAACAGTTTTGTTTATTGCACAAAAAAGAAGGTAAAATGAACCCTCTTGAAGGCGACCATCTTAAATTTTATTACTTGGTAATATTTTAACTTGAACTTGAACTCTTAGTAGCAAACAACAACAAAAATAATATGCATTTCGCAATTACAAATATTTTTCTTTCCTGTGTTTGATATTTCTGACCACTTATAGAATTACAGTCCGCTCAGCCGTTTTCAAGTCCCACGAACCCTAAAAAAAAGCACAAAGAAAGAAATAAATTTCCGACATAATTATAGTCGGAGTGAATACATAAAAAAATAATTAAATTTGCCATGCATATAGATATGCGAAATTGACTAATATTCAAAAAAATAATATTCCTGCCATATCAGCCACTTTGTTATCATGGTTTATATTAAACCGGCTTATCTGGTGGATATATTAATTTACTAAAATGAATTAATTGAGACTGAATATCTTATCTGTCGATATGTCTAAAGTAATTTTAGGCACTCAAAGCCCTTTTGGGGTTTAACAAAAATAGAATTTTATCATATGGCAACATTGACGGGGATTAAAATGTAGCACTTTGTAGAAAATTTATGGAAAATTCGGGAGTAGTACGAGCAGTGTGTTGGGTTTTATAAACTAGAATAGAACTGGACACTAACACACATATTAATTTTGATTGAAAATGGCTGAAACGTCGTAATAAAAATCAAATAAAATGACGCGTTTAAAACCTTTAAAACATCGTTTTAATTATATGTATTGTTCGCGAAAACTCAAGAAAATATTATTATTTTGGTTTATTAATTCACGTTATATACATAATTAGTTTATTAAGATTGTATTATTAGAAACAGAAACGCGGTCGAGATGCGAGCACTGCGCAAAATCTGCGGAGTGACGCTCGCGGACCGCGTTCGTAATACCGAAGTAAGAAAGAGAGTTGGTCTGAAAGAGAGTGTCGGGGTGAAGGTAAGGAAAGGAATGCTCCGGTGGTTCGGGCATGTGGAAAGAATGCATGATGAAAGAATGACTAAACAGATATACAATGCAAAAGTGGATGGATGCAGAAGTCGTGGAAGGCCACGACACACCTTCCATGATCAAATTGATCGTGTACTAGCAGAAGGTGATGTCAGGAGCCTTAAGAACAGACGAGTGTGCATGACAAGAGTTATGAATGTCAAAGAGGCAAGTGAGGTGTGTAAGAATAAGCCTAAATGGCACTCTGTTGTTCGTGCCTACCCCGCAAGGGAACTGGCGTGAAGTTATGTATGTATGTATGTATGTATGTATTATTAGATGTGTATCTATAATATTACAAAATTCTAAACATGCCGTGTCTGTAAATTAAAGTTGTTTAAAAAAAACAACTGGAGTAAACTATATAAACAATGGAGAGCACGATGCATTGTTTTTTAGATTTCTTGTCTGCATGCATGCGGATAAAAATGCATAAAAATTGGCTTAATCCGAGACAGTTTTCACTAAAACGATAGCTTACATTCTTTTTTAAATGCTACGGTACTTTGTGTTCCGAGAATCCCGCGGGAATTTCAAGTCAAGCGTATGCGAAGTTGCGGGCATATCCTAGTATTATAATATAATTTTAATAAATAAAAACTTGTAATCAAACAATAAAAATAAACTATAGTTTATACAAATCAAGATAAATATGTATATATAGTATTGTATATGTAATGATGTGTGTGTAATTATGTTTTGGCGAGGCAAATATAGCCGACGTGCGCTCGGGAATTTTCGTTTGTTGTCGCAATATCGAACTCCGACGCACCGCAATACCCCGCCCGTAGCCGAGTCCTGGAGCACCGTTACCAGATGGATAGATTCCCTGCAAATTCGGGGTTTTTTTCGACTTTGGGAGGGAGATTCGGGGGGAGAAATTAAGTTGAGAGAAATTTTGGAGATTTTTTAAGTACCATTAATTCATTCACAAACACAATTCTCATCACTACAATTATATGTAACATATAATATAATAATACTACTACTTTACCTTAGAATTATATTCTAGTGAATCATACTTCAATTGAATCGTTCATTTTAATAATTCAATTTATTAGTTCGTTCGTTATTAATGTTATTTATTCGTTATCTACTCGTATATGTCGTATTCTATAGGCTACGTTCCATTAGAGACTCACAACGACCAGGTTCACAACCGCGATTATTCCCGTTCCACTTGTTTGTCGGCGTCACAATCGTAAATTCAAGTGGAACGGTTATTCGATCCACCTATTGACACGGGTTGTTGTTTTACGCGTCGCGTGCGGCGTTCCACAGGGGTCGGTCCTCGGGCCGATTCTTTGGAACGTAGGTTATGACTGGATCCTTCGGGTTCCGGTCCTACCCGGGGTAGGGCTGATCTGCTTTGCGGTCGACACCCTACTCACGGCACGCGCTGCGTCATTTGCGGAATCCGTGGACGTCGCTAACGCCGGGTTGGCGATTGTCGTAGATCGAATAGCTAGGCTGGGCTTGAGGGTCTCCCCCGCGAAAACGGAGGCCATCATGTTCCATAGGAAATTTCGCAATCCCCCCGCGGACTTGACCGTTTCGGTCCAAGGGGTGGCCATTAGAGTAGGGCCCCAGATGAAATATCTGGGGCTAGTTCTCGATGGGAAATGGCTGTTCAAAGCGCACTTTGAGCAGCTAGTTCCCAAACTCGTCAAATCCGCGGGCGCACTCTCGAGGCTGCTTCCCAACGTAGGGGGCCCGGGAGGTGCGACGCGGAAACTTTACTCTGGCATCCTGAGGAGTATGGCACTGTACGGTGCACCCGTCTGGTCCAATGCACTTCACCGCCACAACAGAACCCTGCTGCAACGGGCGCAGCAGGTTCTGGCCGTGAGGACCATACGGGGGTATCGCACAGTGTCGCGGACGGCGGCCACCCTCCTGGCAGGCGATCCGCCCTGGCATCTCCAGGCGGACGTCCTGACAGTGGTGCGCCGCACCCGGCAGGATGCCCTAGCTAGAGGCCTGACCTTCTGTCAGGTCGAAATCGAGGCGATCAGGAAGCGGGAAACCGCCTCCATGATCGCCGTCTGGTCTCAAGAGCTCGACAACCCTGCGGCCTATGGCGGCTACACGGTGGATGCAATCAGGCCACAGCTGACGGAATGGGTCAACCGCACCAGCGGCACCCTGACCTTCAGGACGACACAGATACTTACCGGACACGGATGTTTCGATAAGTATCTGTGTCGCATTGTGGGCTGCTTGCCTTCCCCGGACTGCCGCCAGTGCGGCGCGCCCGACACGGCGTTACACACGCTTGTCGAGTGCGCCGCATGGGCGCCGCAGCGTTTCGAACTTGAGACGCACGTAGGTCCAGTCGACTCGCTCTGCGACTTGGTCAAGGCCATGCTGCAGAGCAGCGACAATTGGGGGGCTGCGGTTACTTTTTGCGAGACAGTAATGTCACTCAAGGAGGCCGCAGAACGAGACAGGGAGAGAAGTCCTGCAGCGCGTGCCAATGCGTCTTCTCGAGGTCGCCGGCCTTCAGCTGGCACCCGGAGAGGCAGGTACGCGCATTACTTCCCTCCCTGAGTTAGGTTCCGTTTACCGCGGGGGGCCTTTAGCTTGCTAGGAAGAGCAAAGGACCTTCTACCCCCGCACAACGAAGTGGGGTGTGTTCTCCCAGGGCACACTCCAGGCACATTATTGCGCTGGATCGGCTGGGCGTAACTATGTTCTAAATCTCAGCCTTTCCAACACATTCAAAGCGCAGGGTCGTCAGGGAGGAGGGGGTTTTTAGTGGGTATTGGGGTTGCTCGCCCGTGCAGCAACGCTCGGAGTCTTCCACACTATTCTGTGACGTCGATCGCGGACGGAGCGCTGCCAAGAGCATACTATTGCTGCAGTGTTATCGCCCCCGACCGATGCGTGTCGTTCCCCTAGCAACGACCCAGTTTGTGCGTAAATCGGTTAAGCATTTTCCCTCGCCTCAAAACAAAAAAAGAAAAAAAGCTGGCTTTGTTTCTTTATTTCTCCTTTAAAATAAGTAAAAACAGTTTTGGAGGTTTTTTTTTCAAAAAGCTTACTTTTGGGGGTTTTCGAAAAAAGTTTGGAGGTAAATTGACATGGTCATCTGGCAACACTGTCCTGGAGGAGCGAGTCAGTCTTTGTTATACCGATAAGCCGTAAGGTCGCGCGCATTCGCTCCCACGGAACACGCCACGGAAGCTTTTATGTGAAACAAAACGACGCGACATTGTCGTCCATATCATTGTAGTTTAAGTACCTAAGGCTTATGTAGACAGTAATTTCTAATATAGACAATTCATTATAAATATATGATGGTTTTATTTTACCGACCCCCATAATGTAACAAACCTAGTGTCAGACCCCTGTCAGTTAGAACGTTCCTAAACCACTGACCGCATTCCCTCGTTGAATGACAACGATAAAGCGTGAGGTAACGTAACACGCACTTAATTGACGGCCTCTGTGGTTGAGCGGGCTAAGCCTTTGCCGGCCTCACTGCAACGCAGAGGTTCCGGGTTCGATTCCTGGTATAGTAAATTTCGGAAACGTATTTTCTCCGTTATTTACTATGGTCTGGGTGTCTGGGATCGGCCCCAGAGTAGTCCGTTGTATATTACCCATAACACAAGCGTAACTTGCTTAATTTGGGAATATACAATGTGTGTGTTTGTCTGCCGATTATTATTATTATTATTATACTGTATGTCTTTCGAGACCACGGGCCATAAAAATGGCCCGGACTTTTGGGGGGCTTGCGTGGGGCCATGGGACGGCCAACACGTAGAGGCCCCTTGACACATTTAATGTAAATGTGGCGTGACACTGACCGGCGATTATCCCTGTCTACACTATATAGTAATGGACCCAAGGACAAGCCCCGGCCAGTGTAGGACTATTGTGAGAAATGAGGACAAAAAGTACCGGGCTATAGTGGTGTTATTATTATTATTATTATAATTTTCTATTACTTTTTTACGAATTTGGAAGAGAAACCCCGAAATATTATTTACTAACGTAAATAAGAAATCATGGAAACATAGTCATGATTTTTTAAATCTTTCTAATGATATTTCGGAAGACTAGTTAGTTACACTGAAAAATATTATCATGATAAGATATTGAATACATTTTATACCAGATTATATTTGCCAATAGATTTTAAGAAAAAAATTCTACTAAAATAGAAACCGACTTCAAGAGTAAATACAAAAATGTTTTCTGCATCTTGAAGTTGGTGCGAGGTATATATAACATAAAAATGACCATTTTTTGAAAAATGGCTGTTGTTTTTATGTTTTATTTAGTACCGATTTCAAGATGTTGTAGATTTTTTTATATTTGCATTTTAGTTACTCCTAAAGTCAGTTTCTTTTTGGTAGATATTTTATATTTTTAATTTTTATGTTACGTACCTGTTATCCAACAACAATGAAGTTTATATGAATCTTGCAGCTGTACTTAAGCTAACGCATAAATAATCATCAAAATAATTAAAACAAGTTATGACTGAAAACCCGCAAAACTATACATACCTATCCGTACAGGAACGGAGAAAGAATACAATATCCTGCGGCCGGGCGGCCTGTCGTAACAGGCAACTTAACAACCCACAGCCAGGTGGTAGGGCATTTGCCCGACTGGATGGCTACCACCCCTGGTCTAAAGTATGTCGCCATAACAACCTCGAGTTGTGTTCCGGCATTAGTGGCCAGGTTCCAGTTTCCCTTAAGAGAGCAGCAGCGCGTTTGTAGCAACTTTGGTGTTGCAAATGTCCATAGGCGATGGTAACCGCTTTCCATCAAGTGGGCCGTTTGCCTGTCTGCTGATCTCCTGCAATAAAAAAAAATACATTTCCTATCTGATGTTATTGATTTTTATGTTGTATCTTCGGAAGCCAAAGTCCAATAGCAGTAATATTAATATGAATCATTTTCGATACTTTAACTGAGATATAAGGGTTCTAAGTCTGCTAGAATAGCTAGGGAACCACGATAAACCTTCTACGATCATTGGTTCCTTCCCACAAAAAAATGTATCCTAGATTAAAATCTCGTTACTAGTCACACAATGTCTTTAGATGTAATTAAGTACAACCTGTGAATGACTGCAGATAAGACATACATTGGACAAATACAGGCATTTACGATCCTTCGCAAGATACAGGCACTCGAGTGATATAAAGGATTTTATTTGTTCACGAAGGACGATATGAGGAGTACGTGTCCAATCGCCAAGGATTTGTGCTGTCATTTGGCAATATAGTGTAATATGTGAGATAAGTTTTATATATTGTTGTATTACGTACAGAAATACGGTTGTTTATTAGGTATTAGGGTGTTTTCCATTTATCTCTCGCTGTGCAGCGTAGTTTACCAGATGCTACACAGCGAGTCGAATTGGCTAGCAGTGGCTTTCTTCTGCGAAGACGTTACGTCCTAAGAGAGAAGGATGACGCAGACAGCGATGAGGGGTACGTCGGCGGCGCTTTGCTCATCTCCTCCCGATAACGTAGTGGGACTGCGGGATCTAGGGATGTTCTGGTCCCAGGGATACCCCTCCTTGTTGGTTTGCATCGACGTGTCACGGCAGTGATACCTATGATTGCGGTCCGGTGGCGCCTCATTATAATGCGGAGGGACGCTGAAAGGTTTAGTGGGTACTTGGGTGGTCGGTGCTTGCAAGTTCTAATATTTAACCACAAGCTTGTGTGTAACACCGGCAGTCGGGAGTCTCTTATACACCTTGGTGACCTCTGACCAATTCCCCAGCACTAATAAAAAAGGGTGTTTTCTATTTGCTTGTAAAAACATATTGTTTTTTAAATTAACATATCGTATTTTAATTTTGGGAAGATTAATCCAAGCTCGACATTCATTTATGTATATACTTGTCAGGTAGACTGTAGTAGTATTAGTTGCACATCATTTCAAAAACTCTTTTAAATTAACGTTTTATATGAACTAGTGGTCGCCCAGTGGTCGACATTCCACCATAATTAATTTAAATTATAAGTTTTCACCGAGGCTACGCTGTTAATTTGACTTTAACAATAAACAAAAGAGTATATATGCGTGTGTGTCAAATACATGGTATAGTGTGTGTAATGTTTTTTTTTATTGATTTAATGTATTTATTATGCATAATTTAAAATAAAAGTGTTAGCATTCTGCACTCCTTCTCTATATAAACTATAAGTGTGCGAAATTTCATACTCCACCGTCTGCGCAATTTTCGTACAAAGTTTTTGCTTCACGTATTAATATAATGATCTATAAACTGGAAAGAATGCATGATGAAAGAATGACTAAACAGATATACAATGCAAAAGTGGATGGATGCAGAAGTCGTGGAAAGCCACGACACACCTTCCATGATCAAATTGATCGTGTACTAGCAGAAGGTGATGTCAGGAGCCTTAAGAACAGACGAGCGTGCATGACAAGAGTCAAAGAAGCAAGTGAGGTGTGTATGAATAAGCCGGAATGGCGCTCTGTTGTTTGTGCCTACCCCGCAAGGGAACTGGCGTGAAGTTATGTATGTATGTGTATATAGATTAATCTAAAACAATAGGTATAGTATATGTGTACACATATTATAGTATAGCTATGCAAAGAACCTAAAAATATAGAATGCAACTACTTGATACAACAATACATCTCCAAAAAAAAATTGGATACTAGGTTACTGTCGGTGGGGAGGGAGCATTTGCAAAGTGCTGGCTGCTTCCCATGCTGTATAGCAAAGTAAATGTCCCACTGGTGGGCTCTGACCTTCCAATTTTATTTATAAACGTATATCGTCGTGCTTTATCGCAGATGGCGAAAGCGGCGTCTAGCATCAATTAATGTAGGATGCCGCTTCTAACATCGGATCGACGTTATATCGATGGTCATTCTGGAAATGTCTAAACGTGTAATTAACGTGAAAAACGCCTTGTCTTTGCGTTCGAATGATCAAGAATAACAGCAAACGCGGCGTATCACGTATGAACGTTGCGCACAGCGTATGTGCACCGCGTCTTGCGTTTTAGAGAGACGTGCATTTTCATAACAGGCAATCGTCGGCTACGTACAACGTCAGACATTATTATGTTCATGACACCCAAACCATCGTCATTATTAGATACATTTTCGTGCTTGGCTCGAATTTTTACATCCCATATAAAAATTATTAATCGCAAACAATAATTTTAGGAGAAAAATATCCCTCAATGTAGGGTATCTATCTGAACGCATAAGAATATCTTTTCTCTGTAGTGAGCTATACGTGTTTTACCTACGTATTTTGAAACAGAGGTGTAATATACGTATATATTTATATCAAACGCTAACTTGAAGGGCAATAAAGGCTAAAGGGGTTCCAATCGGTTAACAATACGTTTATATTGATTGAACTCTCGGAATGTTCATTGGTTTGAAGATGCAGGCTTGTCTAATATTATCTGTTAACAGGATTCCAATAAAGGCTTAAGTCTAGACCACAATAGGAAAGTGATAGGTTTATATTTAAATTTAGAAGAACCCATAGAAGACAGTGATCTAGGCTCAGTATTCTAATTATAGTCTTGAGGGACTATGAGTAGAATACAATACAAATAAGTTAAGTTCTCTTTTATTGTATTAGATTATTACTACTTATATTAGTTTGTAATTTGTAAATAATAAATTAAAATAATAAGAGTTTAAATTTGTATTAATCAGGTTTGGGCAATTTGCTGTTGAGACGTTATATATAAAGATTACCAAAGGTGCTACATCTAAAATCCTATACGCAGAGCCAGTTACGCGACAAGCATCTACGCCGTCGTATGAAATACTAATTTTATGTGGCCAAAAGTATGAATAATGATACGTTAAATTTTAATATTCGTTAATAGTCCACCTGGGATGCATGTTTACAAGAGATGGAAAGCATGAGAGTGATATTGGAAGGAGAGTGATAGCAGGTAATAAGGTGAATGGAGTGTTTAATGCTTGTATGAACAGCCGGAAGGTATCTGTAAAGACATACCTGACTGTCCATCAAGGAGTGTTACTACCATTTATTTTATTTTTTTTTGGCCAGCGGAAATCCGTTTGAGGACTAAGCCGCGACAGGCACAGAAGCCTGGGGGGATGTTCGCGACCCGTGTGAGTGTGTGGGATTCGCCAGATCGGGGGTGGCACTAGCGTGCCCGGTCAGAACCGGTGCCACGCTATTGCTACGCCCCAGTTAGGGATACCCACTAAAACCCCTGGGTGTTCCGTCCTGCGCCTTATGCCAGGGCTACGTGAATGCGGGCTTCCCAACTCCGCGTGCCCTGGCAGGCGTGGGCCCCCCTCACTGGGCCTCTTCCTATGCCAGGGGACGTGTCCCCTGGCTACTTCTAGGTCTGATCCGTGTGTGGGGCGGTCTGTAACACGCCCCACGGGAAGAGAGATGAGCGCGCGCGGAACACTCGCGCTCTCATCTCGACGGCATGTGCGGGTGAGTGAGAACCCCTATACCCCTAGGGGCCCCACCCGCGCCGCCCGCTTACGGAGGCCGAAGGTCACTATCCGACCTCCGACGTCGGCGCGTCCTCCTTTGGCGGGAGCGGAGCAGGGAATTACGCTCACGCTCCCGTTCCGCCTCCTCCTTCGCAAACATAACCTGCTCGCAAAAGGAGGAGACGGCGTCCCATCCGGTGGAGCTCCCGACCATGGTGCGTACCACGGCCGGGAGCGAGGTGTCAAATCCGGTATGGGCGACGAGCTCCCGGCGCTGCTCCGTCCAGGCTGGACACTCCCGGAGTGTGTGCAACGCCGTGTCCTCGTCGCCCGTGTCACAATGATGGCACCCTGACGTGGCCTCGCGGCCGAGGCGACACAGGTACCTTCCGAAGCAACCATGCCCCGTCAGGACCTGCGTCAGCCTGAACGTCAGGGTGCCGTGACGTCGTCCAAACCATTCTTGCAGGACGGGTCTCACCGCCTCAATCGTGGCGGGGCCCGCGCTGGGGCGTCTTAGGCGTTCTTCCCAGACCCCAAGGAGTGTTACTACCAACGCTAATGTATGGCGGTGAAAGTTGGGTATAGCAGAAGAAGCAGGAAAGTAGGATAAACGCAGGTGAAATGAGAGGTTTGAGAAGTATATGTAAGGTTAAATAAATGATAATAATAATTATAAGAAAGTGTGATAAGGGATTATTGTGAATTGAAAGAGGATGTAGTGACATGAGTTGAAAAAGGAATGTTAAGGTGGTTTGGGCATGTAGAGGGAACAAAAATTTTTCCTATTCCTATTTAAGCTTTTATTAATATTAAAGTATGATGTGATTTAAAATAAAGTTGTTTAATTGGAAATCACCTAATCTGGTTTTATCAAAAACCGATATAACCAGTTGGTTTGGTCAGTAACCGATATATCCATTTTCCTTTTTTTTATAACTCATCAGGTACCACAGTCACGAATGCAGTATTTAGGTTTCCAAACAGTGACGCTAACACCAATAAATTGATAGATTTTGTTTAACTCTAAATTAGAAAACCATGAACTTGGCCATATTTTTACACTTTTCCAAAAAAAAAACAACAATATGATTTATTGGTTTTTGTTCCGACGCTCCTCAAATGAAAGCAGAAATACAAAAGAAGTATATGACAGCAATGTGAGTTGTAGATGTGGTATATTAATATATTGTAATGTAGGTAGTTACTAATAAAAGTCAGTCTTGGTCGAACCTGTGTTTTATTCACTACATGGTGGCAGCGGTCGCGAATAAATATTAAAATTTATGTAATTTGGAACGTTTATATGGTGAAAGTGTGCATCAAAAGGACGTTGCAGTGTAAATATATGTTTTGTAAACATGGAACACGCACGTCCTCCGTCCGAACTGTGTTTACAAGGTGGACCCGCGGACCGTGCCGACGCGTGGCGGAGATGGTTCAAACAGTTTGAGGTATTTCTCAAGGCTTCTGGAGTGCACAGAGAATCGTCAGACGTGAAAGCGAGTTTGTTAATTAATCTAATTGGAACAGAAGGCTACGATGTTTACACGACATTTAAGTTCGCAAAAGGCGAAAATAAAGAAGATTTTGCTTTATTGGTGAACAAATTTAATGAACATTTTGGAACAAAGCAAAATACTACGCTCATCCGTTTTAAGTTCTTCACAAGGAACCAAGAAATTGGAGAATCGATCGACGAATACGTCACAGTTCTCAAACTACTTGCCCAGCAGTGTGAGTTTGAACATCTTGAGGAAGGATTGATACGCGATCGAATAGTATGTGGCGTTTTGAATAGTAGACTGCGCGATAGATTGCTGAGAACTGATGACCTCGATTTAAATAAAACAATGAAAATATCTCAAGCCAGTGAAATGTCCAGTGAAGAAAAGAGGCAGATTGAAGCGACCAAAGTAGAAAAAAGTGACCAAGGTGAGTCGTCGGGAATAGATGTCATAAGAAGAGAACGCAGTGGTGGACGTCGAGAGCGCCCATGGACGACGGCGGCGGGTGGAGCGGCCACCGCCAGCGCGGGGCGTTCGCGAGCGCCGCGGGGAGCGAGCGCAAGCGGCGGCAGCGGCGCCTATTCCGAGGGCTCCTATTCTCGCCGTGGAAACACACGACGTGAAATCGATGCGTTTAGGCAGTGCGCGTCATGTGGCGGTTATCGTTGCAATGGTTTTCGGTGTCCGGCTCAAGAAGTTAAGTGTTATCTGTGTAGTGAAATGGGCCATTTTAAAAAAATGTGTTTAAAGTTAAAAAAGCGTATATATCAATTACAAGAAAGTGAAGAAGAAGAGGAAGTGTACTTCGTTTCTACAGTAGATAACCTAGCGGGTATTGAGGACTCTAAATGGTATGAAAAATTAAAATTATTTACTTCTGAAATATATGTTACGTTTAAATTAGATTGTGGTTCTGATTTCAATGTTTTGTCATTGTACAATTATAAGAAGCTAGGGCTTTCAGTCATGAATTTAACACCCAACTTTTCAAAAGCAAAATCCTTTTGCGGCAATTATATACCAATTGTAGGCTCTTGTTTTATCGATTGGTTGTATAAAAATAAATTATATAGTTTACATTTTGTTGTTGCCGATTGTAAATGTGAGAGTATCTTGGGAAAAAATGCTTGTGAAGAGTTGGGAATGATTAAGCGTATATTTGCTTTAAATATTGAGCAATATGGAGATTTATTTAAAGGTTTAGGTAAGTTACCTGGAAAATACAGAATTACTGTTGAAAGTGGAGCACAGCCGTCTGTCTGTCCCGTTCGAAAGATTCCTTTAGGAATTCGGGAGAATTTATTACTAGAGTTAAATCGCATGGAGAAAGCTGGAGTCATACGTAAAGTGTCACATCCGACTCCTTGGGTGAATGCTATAGTTGTTGCCGCGAAAAAAGATGGCAACCTTCGGATCTGCCTCGACCCGCGCCCCCTGAACCGCGTAGTGCGCCGTTCACACTACCCACTTCCGTCACTCACAGAAATTGCATCAAAGTTACAAGACGCGCGCTATTTTAGCAAATTAGACGCCAGGTCTAGTTTCTGGATGATTCAACTAGACGATGAAAGTGCAGATCTGTGTACATTTGGGACTCCATTCGGGAGGTATCAATTTTTGCGACTACCATACGGAATTAACTGTGCATCAGAAGTCTTCCATTCGAAAATGCGTCAAATTTTGGAAGACCTCGAAGGAGTAGATTCCTTTGTTGATGACGTCATCTTGTGGGCGTCGTCTAAGCAGGAACATGATTATAGATTAGGGCGGCTGCTGGAAAGGGCCCGAGAGGCCGGCATAAAGTTCAATAAGGATAAATGTCAATTCTGTGTCCAGGAAGTTACTTATTTAGGGCATACGTTTAGTGCTAATGGTATGCGAATAGACGATACCAAATTAAAAGCTATAATTGAGATGCCGATACCTAATGATAGGCAGGCTTTAGAACGTTTTTTGGGTATGATAAACTACTTATCAAAATTTATTCCAAATTATTCAGATATAGCGTCACCTTTACGATCCTTATTAAAAAAAGACGTGGAGTGGCTATGGCAGGATATACATATTGAATCTTTTAACAAATTAAAACACCTAGTGTGCAACGCGCCTATTTTGGCTTTGTATTCGACCCGAGAACCGGTTCTGTTATCAGTCGATGCTAGTTCGAGGGCGCTAGGCGCTGTGTTAATGCAGGCCGACCGGCCCGTGGAATACGCGTCATGCACTATGACTGATACGCAATGTAGGTACGCACAGATCGAAAAAGAACTATTAGCCATTGTATTTGCTTTAGAAAAATTTCATCAGTACATTTTTGGTAGACAAGACGTTACGGTAGAAACGGACCATAAGCCGCTCGAGGCATTATTTAAAAAATCATTGGATTCGATTCCAGCCAGGTTACAAAGAATGATGTTACGCATTCAATGTTACGATTTCAAAGTTGTATACAAACCCGGAAAATATATGTACATTGCCGACACCTTATCTCGAGCCCCTTTAACCGATTTAATGCCAGAAAACGTTTCCCACCGTGAACAAACTTGTTTCTTATTGGAGAATGTTCGATTTAGTAATTGATCAAAATTGAAACAAGAGCAGATATTGAATGTCAGTTAATAATACGGTATATACGTGACGGGTGGCCAGCTTTTAAACATGAAACGGATGAAAAAGTGCGAGGGTTATGGTCGTATCAGACTAGTTTTGAATATGTCGATGGTATAATTTTTAAGGACAATTTAGTTTATATTCCAATATCTTTACGCAAGGATATGGTTAAGCGAGTCCACGACGGACATCTAGGCATTGATCGTTGCAAACGAAATGCCAGAGAAGTTATGTACTGGCCAGGCATGTCGCGGGACATTGAGGCGGCCGTACGTAAATGTGTTACATGTAAAGAACAGGCACCACGTCCGGCACGCGAGCCTCTAATTTCACACTATATCCCAGATATCCCATGGGCTAAAGTAGGTTCAGATATATTCCAACATGCAGGAAAATCGTTTTTGCTTCTGGTAGATTATTTTTCTAATTTTATAGAAGTTAGCCCGTTAAAAGCAATCGGCTCCAAGAGTGTTATAGCCGCGATGAAGGATCAGTTCGCAAGGCACGGGATCCCGATAGAGTTAGTAACCGATAATGGACCAGCATATTTTTCTAGAGAATTTTTTAATTTTGCAAAAGAATGGGGCTTCAAACACACCACAAATTACCCACAATCCAACGGCAGAACCGAGAGAAGTGTGCAAACCATTAAAAACATTCTTAAAAAATGTATTAAATCGCATTCTGACTTTTATCTCGGTTTGTTAAACTTCAGAGTCACTCCAAGACATGGTATTAGCAGCCCGTCCGAGCTGCTGATGGGCCGTAGGCTTAATACAAGACTTCCGTCACATATAATCAAGTTGAAGCCTAGTCGCAATAACGATATAGACTATAAAAACATATTAAGTAGACAACAATATTCAAAGTCTCATTACGACACTCGTGCGCGTCCACTTAGGCCGCTGCATACAGGCGATGACGTCATCATAGCTGATGCTAACAGGCGTAGGCAGGGGCGCGTCCAGGGAGAAGCGCAACAGCCGCGATCGTACTTTGTAACAGATCGCACGGGTAAACGTTATAGACGAAATAGGCGCCATCTTATCAAGTTACCTTCTGAGGATTTAGAAGGACATAATAATAAACAACCTAATGCTGATTCGGAACATTCACATATCCAAGAAGAATGGTCTTCTGCGGACAGTGAAATATCCTCGGAAGAGGACACCCTTTGCTTGGACGACGATCTGCGTAATGACGAAGAACTGCTTAACAATCAGAATCCTAACTTAAATGTAAACGAACGGATGTCTAGACCGGCGGCTATAAAAGCTCAAAAGAATATTAGAAAATTTTTGAATAAGGATTAAAATTAATTTTAGTTTCTTAATGATTTTATATGTTTGCAGTTTACTCATAAAAAAAATGTACGTTAAATAAATAAAAAAAACTAAAAAACATAAAAAACAAATAAATTATTTTTTATTTTCATGTATAAAATAGGTATGTATACTATGTATGAAATATTGTATGCTCATTATTTATCGGTACGGCTTTATTTCAAAATTGAAATAATTCTCGTAACTAATGTCGTATTAAAATATGTTATAATAAAATGAATAAATGGCAAATGATTATTACGTAGATAATAGTAAAAATAAATTTGTTATATGCGTAGAAATATATTCTCTTTTTATATATTTTTTTCTTTGTAGGGGAAGATGTGGTATATTAATATATTGTAATGTAGGTAGTTACTAATAAAAGTCAGTCTTGGTCGAACCTGTGTTTTATTCACAACAGTAGAGTCGGGGCCGGTCGACCGAGACGTACCTACCATGATCAAATCTATACTTTAATATTATAAAGCTGAAGAGTTTGTTTGTTTGTTTAAACGCGCTAATCTCAGGAACCGCTGGTCCGATTTGAAAAATTCTTTCAGTGTTGAATAGTACATTTATCGAGGAAGGCTATATTATATATATTTTTTAAATTAGGGATCCTTACTAAAAGTCCAATAATGTAACCCAAGGTGTAAAAAATGAACCGAAAAAATCCTTACACGGCATGCGCTGTTAAAACTATTGATTATAGAACAAAACAATGTACTACCACTTTGCAGAACATATAATTGTCTACAAAAAATATTGCCTAACCATATGTCTAACTATTGTAGTTATCTCACAATAAGTGTTTTATTTTATTTTTTTAAATAATTAAAATGCTGTCGCTTCAAAAACTCTTTATTCTGTACCTTGGTATTAATGCTTATCAAAATAAATTACTTCATATTCAAGACGAATTCAATAGCTTTCTAGAACTTTTTGAATGATTCAATTCGGACGTTTCATTCAAAAGATATCGCGATATTTCAAATGTAAGTATTAGTGTTGTAGCCAAACATACTGATATATTGTTTGATTGAACGGGCTAATCTCAGGAACTACTGGTCTGATTTGAAAAATTCTTTCAGTGTTGGATAGCCCATTTATCGAGGAAGGCTATAGGCTATATATTATTACGCTACGAACAATATGAGCGGACCACCAATGAAGAATGTTTCAAAATCGGAGGATTTTGAAAGCAAATTCCACGCGGACGACGTCGCGGGCACAGCTAGTCGAAGATATTTTGAAGATAGGTCGTGTGAAAAGCACTTGCTTCTTTGAAATTCATAGCTCTTGTCATGCACGCTCGTCTGTTCTTAAGGCTCCTGACATCACCTTCTGCTAGTACACGATCAATTTGATCATGGAAGGTGTGTCGTGGCCTTCCACGACTTCTGCATCCATCCACTTTTGCATTGTATATCTGTTTAGTCATTCTTTCATCATGCATTCTTTCCACATGCCCGAATCACCGGAGCATTTCTTTCCTTACCTTCACCCCGACACTCTATTTCAGACCAACTTTCTTTCTTACTTCGATATTACGAACGCGGTCCGCGAGCGTCACTCCGCAGATTTTGCGCAGTGCTCGCATCTCGACCGCGTTTACTCTACTTTCATGCTCTCTCTTCCATACCCAATTCTCGCTTCCATACCATAAATTTAACTTGACGGCGCTTTTCACACTTTGGTGCTCTTTTGCGCCGCACGATCTTGCCCATATGGACGGCGCGTCCCTGGCATGCGGAGAGCGTAACACAAAATATATAGAACTAATATTTCAAACTAATGATAACACAGATATGTTTTTTATTCTTGTAAATTTGTATTTAAGTATGTATTACACTCGCTCAATGAAAGGAACGAAAGGAGAAAGTAAATTCCTGATTTTAGGTTCCAACAAAAATAATTTTCTGAATTTTATGGTCTGTTACGAAAAACGTTTAATACAAATCTTATTTGAAATACTTTCAGGATGTGTGTTGCCTTTACAAATAACCCTAATTTCAAAGGCACGTACTCAAGTTGTAAATTTACAATTTTATAACAGAAAAGTTAACGTTTACAATGTTCAGTCTGAGTTTTATATTGTTACTAGCTTCTGCCCGCGCCTTCGTTCGCTTGAAATAGTTAAAAAACCTCCTCGATTTTGAAACATTCTTCATTACTGCTCCGCTCCTATTGGTCTCAGGATGATGATATTTACCATATAGCCTTCCTCGATAAATGGGCTATCTAACACTGAAAGAATTTTTCAAATCAGACCAGTAGTTCCTGAGATAAGCGCGTTCAAGCAAACAAACAATCAAACTCTTCAGCTTTGTATAAAATAATAAAACTAAGTTTTAACGGTTTTAAGCGCGGTAATTTTATTTGATTTTGGTTTTTCCGACGTTTCGGCCACTTTTCAGTGGCCGTGATCACGGAAGACAAAGATGTCAAGTTGACATCTATCTCTATCTATCTAGTTCCTGAGATTAGCAACTTCAAACAAACAAACAAACTTTTCAGCTTTATATTTTATGTTCTTATACTAATATATAAAGCTGAACAGTTTGTTTGTTTGTTTGTTTAAACGCGCTAATCTCAGGAACTACTCGTCTGATTTGAAAAATTATTTCAGTGTTGTATAGCCTATTTATCGAGGAAGGCTATAGGCTATATATCATCATGCTAAGACCAATAGAAGCGGAGCAGCAATGAAATCTGTTTCAAAATCGGGGGACTTTGTAAACAAATACCACGCGGACAGCGTCGCGGGCTAAGCTAGTATTAGTATAAGATACACTACTTATAATTTCTATCGACAAGTTTTCGTCTGCGCAGAAAAGTTCAGATCGGTTTCCGACATGTAAATAATCTATATTGAAATGCAGTGTTGTTTGCTATGCATTCTTATCTATATTCCGCTTACACGATTCGCACACTATCGCGCGCTACTAAAATTGGTTTACTGCGCATGTACATCGGGAAGAATTATCAGTTGTGTAAAACTATAATAATCTTTGCATCAAAACAACGCTCTCTCTTGTATATTGTTATTGAATTTATTATCAGTGTAAATAATACCGGATCGTGTACCTAAAATTTAGATAGACTTCATGGAATAATGATGCGAACTATAATATCCTTATCACTACTACTATCCCAAACATTGTTAAATGTGTAGTAATATATAGCTACGTTAGTGTACAACATACTATATTTGTCAATTTTTAACGTCATCAATGATATCGCATCACGAGTCTATAATGTTATAAAATTCTAAACATGCCGTGTCTGTACATTGAAGCTATTAAAAAAAAATACAACTGGAATAGACTATAACTATATAAACGACGGAGAACATGATGCATTTTTTTTAGATTTCTTGTCTGTTTGTTCGAGATTCACGTAAAAACTACCGGGCCGATTTCGATGCGGATTTCGCTGGTTGACAGCTAATTCTTAGACTTAAAATATGCGCTACTTTTTAACCCGGGAATCCCGCGGGCATTTTTCTGAGAATAATTTAAAATCCCAGATAGAAAAATAAATCAAATTCCAATGCGATTTTTTTACTGAAGCAAATTATATGTAATAAAATATATAATAACTTTTACCCCGGGAATCCCGGGAGCGATTTGAAGTTGTTCGGATGCATAAAAATCAGCTTACTCCACTAAAACGATAGCTTACATTCTTTTTTTTTTAAATGCTGCGATTCTTTTAGTCCCGGAAATCCCGCGGGAATTTCAAGTCAAGCGTGGATGAAGTCGCGGGCATATACCATTTGTTCCAAAAAATATAAGTTCTTACGTTCGAATTTCATGCGACGACGGTCGCGTGGTCAGGCCGGCTTATTATTATACGTCTAATTTAAACGGAATAGATAATTATTAATCACACATACAATAACGAAATTAATCTGCACTCCCCATTTTAGGAGCATTATGAAATTATGACAACAGTGAAAATGTTTTATTTTCATTGAACTTTGAATTGAATGTAATCAGTACGGTACGGGACACAGCGGAGGGACGTCGCGTCGCGTTTTCCCAATTGCCCATTTTCCGCTGCGAAAAGTTGAACTGTTTTGAAATGTTTGTTTGAATTCTATTGTTGTATAATTCAGTGTAAAGTGATTCATTAGTGCCCTTTGAATTAGAAACAAGGATTTTAATTAATGGAGTAGTTAGTTTAGTATTTATGGTAAGTTTTCTGAATTACCTTTCTACGTTTCATTTTAAATTTATTTATGTGTTATATGATTAATTTGAAAAAGAATCGCCAAAATCGGAGCAAATATCTCAGCACTCATATTCATCCCAAAACAATTTTTGTAATATATATAATAAAAATAAATAATATATATATATATATATATATATATATATATATATATATATATATATATATATATATATATATATAAAACACGTTAAAAAAAATTGTTTTGGGATGAATATGAGTGCTGAGATATTATATCCAGCCATAATTCAATATATATATATATATATTGAATTATGGCTGGTTCCTATATCTTACTATTTATGCCTTACCAAATGAATGGTCGGTAAGATATAGTAACCGGCCATTAAATAAAAGTCATTAGTAAAAATATTTATGACTATAGTCTTTCTAAACATTTATTTTACTTTTGACAGCTCTATGACGGATCAATTAGTAATCTCCTAATGCGTTACCAACTCGATTTGTTATAAAAATCGACTTCACTTATAAATAAGTTTTAATCAATTTAACTTATCTATGTATCTTTGCTAAAAATATTATATCGTTAGTCTCGCTAAAATTCGAGAATGGCTGGACTGATTTGGCTAATTTTGGTTTTGAATTATTTGTGGAAGTCCAGGGAAGGACTAGATATGAAAAAAATGCTTGGTATACAGAAAAACAACAATTTCGCTTTCCCTTAGAAACTAATCCTACCTATCAAACATATTTTGATGTTCGTCCCGTCGTTTAGAAATCAATTAAATTTAAAAGTGGTTCAGAAAACAAATAAAATTTTAAGTGAAGTTTGTTTTCATTTTTATGGTTTTGAATGTCAAATGTCTGATGTTCGTTCTGTCGTTCAGAAATCAACGTTTTTTATTTGTTGATTCTTGCACTTATAATAATTGCGGTATTATTTTTCTTAAAGTAGAACATTTTTTATCTTATATCGATTACTTTTGATTTATTTACGTATTACGATGACTTAATACTCGGTGAGTACTCACAGAACATCACTATTACGTCACTCACAACAATAAATTACGACAATTATGTCATTTGTTTCATATGGGCTTTACTGTCAAGAAATATGTAACTCGATAGACGTGCAAACGTTAAAATTTCGATTCGCCTAAAGTTTTTATACACGCACACATAAATTATTACATCATGGATTATATATATATATATATGTATATATATATATATATATATATATATATATATATATATATATATATATATATATATATATATATAATTTATAACAATATTTAAGAACATGACAAAAAAGCACTACCTGCAACATAGTGATATTATCAGCGGGGTAAAATGTATAGAGTGAAGATGAACTCGTGATGTAATTATTAAAATTTAAGTAAATAGTATTTCGTGGGTAAACAATGACATAGCGTTGGTGTAAACAAGTGCCTACCTATGTAATTAATTGCTTGTGGCGGTAGTCTTTACACCAACTCTACACCGATTTTATGTGGAAATCGTCTATTGCGAAGCTTACCCCTAAGAGTGATAATACAGTTTTGTAACGACTGTAAAAGCGTTCTACAAGAATCAAAAACAAACTGGTAGATTAAATCAGCACATACGGTATGACTAAATAAAAGAAAAAAATATATGGAATAATTTTGAACCAGATTATTATTTTAATAGAAAAATACAATTAAATACTAAAACTCTTATCCGTGCAGGAACGGAGAAAGAATACAATTTCCTGCGGCCGGGCGGCCTGTCGTAAGAGGCGACTTAACAACCCACAGCTAGGTGGTAGGGCATTTGCCTGACTGGATGGCTACCACCCCTGGTCTAAAGTATGTCGCCATAACAACCTTGAGTTGTGTTCCGGCATTAGTGACCAGGTTCCAGTTTCCCTTAAGAGAGCAGCAGCGCATTTGCAGCAACTTGGTGTTGTAAATGTCCATAGGCGATGGTAACCGCTTTCCATCAAGTGGGCCGTCTGCCTGTCTGCTGATCTCCTGCAATAAAAAAAAAAAAAAAAACTATAGTATGAAAAATAACCCTAAAATTAAAAACTAGAACTAAATAAAAAAGGAGAGCATAATTATAGATAAATTATTGGTCCCGAACCACTGTCACTTACCGAACTTGTGGAATATTAATAGGTCGCTCGAAAAAATCAAAACCCTTAAAATTCAAATTTGGAACTGAAACTTTCAGACATTAGTAAATTAAAAAAAATATGAGCGATCTGTTGCTCGTGCCTACCCTGCAAGGGAACTGGCGTGAAGTTATGTATGTATGTATGTTTTAAATTTCAAATTATTAACTGAAACTTTCAGAAACTTATTTTTTATTTTTTTGTGTATAAAATTATACCGTAACGAGAAAAAAATTTTGGCGATTTTTGAAATCTTAAAAAATTTGGAGCTACCTTTAATTTTTTTTTGAGCTGTCCTTTGGAGGAGTTCTTAAAACATCAACAACTAACACTTTTTTACTCGAGACTCAAAAAAATGACTGTTTTTTGCGCCACCCTAATAAATATATAAATATTACAAACAGGTAAAGTTTGTGATGTTGTAGGGGGTAATCTCTGGATCTACTAAACCGATTTTAAAAATTCTTTTACTGTTGGAAAGCTATATTAACAGGGAGTGTCATAGGCTATATAACATGACGCTATATACCACGGGAGCGGCACAGAGCGCGGGTGATTCCGCGCTGGGCCGCTAGTAAATATATATAATTATGTCAAGTATTCATAAATTGACATTAGCTAGATTCCCAAATTTTACAATAATAAAGAAAGAAAATTGATGTGCTTTTTCTATTTTTCATCGATTTTCATTGTATTGAACTTCTATATCGTACGATTATAAACAAGTTGATTTGAGCATAACGCACGATAATGGCTGATAAGTTAATATTGAATAGATATTGTATCTAATTGTTACGGTTTATGCAGTAATTGAGTTATTTATGCCACCAATAATTTTCTATTACGATAATTTTCCGCTCCTTTATATCAATGTCAGAGAATAAAGTTAATTAATTATTGATTACATTAATCTATATATTATATTTTTATTGACGGTATCGAGTTTTTACAATGATTTTAAATGTGAGAAGAAATCACGGCGGCCAATTTGGATCAGCAGAATTGGAAAATGCAGCTTTAAAATTTTTTGTCTATCTGTTTGACTTTAGAGCTTCACGTGAAAACTACTAAAAGATAGATAGTAGTAGTATAGATAGATAACACTTGAATGTACACCATTCCAAAAAAACTTACGAACTAGTTTTATTCTGATTGTGTACAAGGGACGGTCTTATTGCTAGAAAGCGATCTCTTCCAGAAAACCCGTGGCAGAAATATTAGTGATATGAAGTGGCGATGGTGGTATATATAATTATAGTATGATTATTTACTGTATGGGTCCCGCTCTGCTGTTGTAGTTTGGTTTTCAAGGTAAACACGCAAGTCTGATGAATATGTATTGTTACACACCGACAAAGAAATGCGCACACCTACCGGTCGTAAAAGCGCGGTTTATTGCCTTCCCGGATTTAGGAATTCTTTTGTTTGCTTTGTGTTTAAAATTTGTAATTAAAAAAACATGCTATTGTTTTTCTACTTGTTTCATGGCCATCATTAGTGTCGAACTAATCCTTATTGTTATTGTTTTCGACTTTGTTGGGCGTTCGCAGGTGTGCAAATTATATTTTCTTGGAAGAACTCAGCCCACGAGCTTCCATTGTGTATTGTATAGCTGAGTATAAAGGAATGCCCGAACAGAGAGATCGGCAGTCGAGCGAAGATTACGATACGAGTAAGACGTACATTCGACAAGCGATATTGTGACGGACTTTGCGTGTGTTATTGAATCGTGCAGTTTGTACTAGTAGTGTCTAGTTATATTTGTATCTATGTTATACGTGTTTGTATAGTTCTAATAAATTCTTATAGTAACTCCAACGGCATTTTAATTCGAGTCCTGCGTAACTCGTAACAGTATTTTACTGAGTTTGCGAACTGATTTGATACAGTACATAAAATAATGTGGTTATAATAAAAGTGCTGACAATAGGGAAATGTGCGGTTGTAAACCGTACACTTCACTTAATAATAAATATATACAACTATACTATACCTTTTCCAAGCATTTATTTTACTTTTGAAAGCTCCAGTACGGATCAATTAATAATGTCCAAATGCGTTAGCGACTCGATTTGTTATAAAAAAACGACTTCATTTATAAATAAGTTTTAATCAATTTTACTTTGGATTCACGTAAAAACTACTGGGCAGATTTCGATGCGGGTTTCGCTGAGCGACAGCACATGCTTAGACTTAAAATGTCGTGTACTGTTTATCCCGGAAATCCCGCGGGATTTTTTCTAGGAATGATGATAGCCAGGTGGTAGGGCATTTGCCCGACTGGATGGCTACCACCCCTGGTCTAGAGTATGCCGTCATAACAACTTTGAGTTGTGTTCCAGCATTAGTGGCCAGGTTCCAGGCTCCCTTAAGAGAGCAGCAGCGCATTTGTAGCACCTTTGGTGTTGCAAATGTCCATAGGCGATGGTAACCGCTTTACATCAAGTGGGCCGTCTGCTTGTCTGCTAAACTTCTACAATAAAAAAAAATATATTTTTTGTCCCAGGAATCCTACGGGAATTTTTCCAGGACCGGTTTGTTGTTGTTCCGGTGCATAAAAATTACCATATGCCGACACAGTTTTCACTAAAACGATACTATATACGATACTTTGTGTCCCGGGAATGCCGGGGTATTTCAAATCAAGCGTGGACGAAGCCGTGGACATATCCTAGTTTCAGCATAAAAACATGCAAATTAATACGAGTGATACAATATTACAATTTGATACGTATACAGCCAATTAAATTAGAAAGGTTTCCACACTGGATCTGTGAAATTAACAAAACAATAAAAAAAAATGTTTTATTAAATTTTGTTAGGTTTTCCTTTAATTAATTTTACTGTAATAACAAAGGACCTTTGTGAATTGACAAGGCTTCGGACCAGCTGTAGGCAAAGATTTAAGTTTGCTACCCTGCGGGTTGTATGCTTAGAAGTGTCTTGAGGTTTCTTTAACCGGTTTCGGTTACAGCAACCTCTGTTTGTTATGAATAATTGAGCTCTAGTTTTAGAGATATTGTCGTGAAGAATGATGGAACATTCTAGTTGGTTTAAGGAGTTTCAGAAAAATGTATAAGATTTTGGAAGAAAAAGACAAGGACGAATACATGTTAGAAAGGGATAGATGATGAACAAAAAAACGAAATAACGAAATGAAAATCCAAATTCTAGAATAGAGGGAACACGTCACTAATAACGTCGTTATTTTCGATCACACAACGCTCAAAACGACCTATGTCAAGAGGTAGGTCGGCTAACCGTTCCACTTGGGTTTACAATTGTAACGCCGGCAAGCCTGTTCCACTTGAACGGGGAAAATAGTGGTCGTGAGCATGGTCGTTGTGAGTCCCTAATGGAACGTAGCTTAAGAACGCTACGACATCTTTTTTTTTGTTTATTATTAAACCTCGCACTGCAGTGGTATACCGTTAGGCATTATTTCACTGATGCAGCTGGGAAGAGAGCGATTTTTTTCTTTCAATTTCGTCACGAGCTTTTTTGGACATAATTTCTGTCATCATGTTGTTGACGTTGTCCCAATTTTCTTAATTTTTTTGCATTATATCCAATATTGTAGTTGCTGTTATGTTGGCACCTAAATTTGTTTGGGCTGTCCTTCTCGGCTCTTCCCATCTTTCGCATTCTAAAATAGTATGCGACGCGGTGTCCACTTTTTCGCAGTATGGGCATGTGTCTACTTTCCTAATCCTGAATAAGTAGTCCTGGAAGCAGCCATGGCCAAGCCACGGGATCTAAAACAGAGTTACTGCACCATGAAGTTCTAGTATGCAAAATTAGTACAAACCCAGGGAAGCAGGGCTGTATCACTACGTAAAGCAGAGGTGAACCCCCGTAAACAGCGGCCCTCTACCACTCTAATATTAATACTGATACAACCTAGGCACCGACAAAGACAAATTCCACGTACAGATTTGTAGAAGCATATTTATTACCCGTCGGCATTTGAACTAATAACTAGTAACATTGAAACTATTGTAATTCTTTTATGATCGTCTTCTTTTGTTTACTTATTTATTGGCATACGTTTCTAGAAAACAGTCTATTGTTGTATTGTAATCATTAGCCAGGTGTTACGGATTTTAAAGTACAAGCTGATTCTAAGAAATTCACATTGCATTTGTGCAGTATAAAACGATGGCCTGATTGAGGGAGGGGTGGCAGTCGAGCGGGAACCACGACCAAAGCGAGACGTGTGTACTACAACCGGGTATCTAATAGTGACGGACTTTGCGCGTTTTATTGAATTACGACCTTCTTATACGTGTTTGTATAGTTCTAATAAAGTCTATAGTAATTCTAACGGTATTTTAATTTGAGTCTCGCAAGTCGTTACAATACTGTCCCAGGTGTAACAGGGTCATACAAGAAAGGGATAACTAAGATAAGTATCCAACTTATCGCTTATGGATGAGATACGTGTTCGATGCAATCATTTATCTGTCAACCACATGACTCTAACGTGGCGATAAGTGTGTATTTATACATTGGAAAAATTGGAAAATACTTTTTTCTTTGACTCATGACAACAGTGGATACTTTTATTAGATATCTCGACGTAAGTCGATAGTTTAGATGGCAGACAGTGTTTTTGATAAGTTGCGATAAGTTATGATAAGTAGTTGGCAGATTTGCTGTTACGAACAAACATTCTTTTGCCTTTTAGAAGTAGTGGATGTATGATGTATGGATGTACTAAAACATATAAATATGACATCCAGAAGAAAAAATAATTTCAATTAAGTCCACCACGAACAAATTACGGGAAAAAATATCATGTTTAAAGATGTGTAATAATAATAATAATAACCCGCAGGGGGGCTTTGTGGCGAAGCCTTAGGTGAGTAGCGACACCTCTTACCTGACTCCGAGGGCCTTGCCTTGGCCAGCCGGCTCGGAGTGGAGATCGCTAGAGCTAAGACTCAAGCTCCAGGGGTGGAAGTGATAAATGGCCTAACGTCGGAAGTAGCTTCGGTGAACCTGCAGCCCACCTCTCGACACCCCTTAGCCACTCACACCCATGTTGCCCCTGTCTTTATGGCATTTTTTAGGGCCCATGCAGGGAGTGGTGAGTCACCGTCTGCCCATTTTTCCATGTTCCCTGAACATGGCGACAGGCAGACGCCATAATCCCCATATTCCCAGACCCCTAATACCATTAGCAGTTCACCACAATAAACCGGTACTTTTTTGTCCTCATTTTCCACAATAGTCCTACACTGGCCGGGGCTTGTCCTTGGGTGCATTACTATATGGTGTAGACAGGGATAATCGCCGGTCAGTGTCACGCTACTTTTACATCAAATTTGTCAAGGGGCCTCTACGTATTGGCCTTCCCATGGCCCCACGCAAGCCCCCCAAAAGTCCGGGCCATTTTTAGGGCCCGTGGTCTTGAAAGACATAGAGTATAATAATAATATTTTTATATTGACACCTAAACTAGGCCAAGCCCGTCTCTTAGCCTGTGTCAGTCCCTTCCAGCGACTTAAGAACTACCACGTGAGTGTGTAACAATTTTAGTAAGTAAGTTAAGTAATCGAAAACAGAGAGTTACAAAGATAATGTGTAGTTATTTAATAAATTGCCAAACGAGTTACAAAAATGTATTTTTTTTTTTCAATATTAAAGTCGAAAACTTAATTGACGACAGACGACTGCATAGCGCCACATTAGTTTTAAGATTTGCATTGTGTTAGTTAATCATTATTTTTAATCTCATTGTAAATGAACTCATGTTCTTGTGGGACATAGAAGTTCTTTAAACCTATTCACATCTATAATATTGTTACGAGTCGCGAGACTCGAATTAAAATGCCGTTAGAATGACTATAGAGTTTATGAGAACTATACAAACACGTATAACACAGGTACAAATAAAACCGAACACAACAAGTCCAAACGTAATGCAGAAGGTCGTAATTCAATAGAACGCGCAAAGTCCGTCACTCATTAGATTCCCGATTGCAGTACAGACGTCTCGCTTCGCTCCTGGTTATCGCTCGACTGCCTCCCGCCTCCATCAGGTCATCGTTTTATACTGTGCAACTGCAATGTCCTCGTATCTAAGTCGAATTAATCCGACACACCTAGCTAATGACCGCCATAAGAGATTACAATACAACAATGGGCTGTTTGCCAATAAGTAAACAAAAGAAGACGACCATAAAATAATTTCAATGGTATTAGTTTAAATGCCGACGGGTAATAAATGTGCTTTGTTTCAGATATGCTGGTGGATTTTGTTTTTGTCGGGACCTGAGTCGTAACAATATTATAAAAATCTAAACAGGTCGTGTCTGTCTATTGAAGCAATCTAAGGTAAACAACTGGAACAGACTATGTAAAAGATGAAGAACATGATGCAATTATTTTAGATTTCTTGTCTATTTGTTCGAGCAAGAGGACATAACGTATGGTTTTCATTTTTCATTCATTATTTGTAATATTTGTAATCATTGTTGTAAGCACCTTGCTTTATGTGTATGATGCCGTGCTTTTAGCCGAATCGCCATCAGAACTGCAAACACTAGTCACAATGATGAAAGATGACTGTCAGTCAAGAGGCTTACATTTGAATGCGAAGAAAACAAAGGTTATGGTTTTTGAAAGAGAAGAAACCAGAACGAATGCAAGGATAATGGTCGATGATGTTATGCTGGAGCATGTGAGTGAGTTTGTATATCTTGGATGTGCGTTTAGCAGGGATGGAAGGTACACCGCTGATATAGAAAGAAGAGTGAATTTAGGGAATAGTGTGAATGTAGCGTTAGGTAAACTTCTAGGCGCTAAGAACCTCAGCCAGAAGGCCCAGCTTGCCATACACCACGCGGTGCTGGTACCTACGCTCGCGTATGGAAGAGAGAGCATGAAAGTAGAGTAAACGCGGTTGAGATGCGAGCACTGCGCAAAATCTGCGGAGTGCCTCTCGCGGACCGCGTTCGTAATACCGAAATAAGAAAGAGAGTTGGTCTGAAAGAGAGTGTCGGGGTGAAGGTAAGGAAAGGAATGCTCCCGTGGTTCGGGCATGTGGAAAGAATGCATGATAAAAGAATGACTAAACAGATATACAATGCAAAAGTGGATGGATGCAGATGTCGTGGAAGGCCACGACACACCTTCCATGCTCAAATTGATCGTGTACTAGCAGAAGGTGATGTCAGGAGCCTTAAGAACAGACGAGCGTGCATGACAAGAGTTATGAATGTCAAAGAAGCAAGTGAGGTGTGTAAGAATAAGCCTAAATGGCGCTCTGCTGTTCGTGCCTACCCCGCAAGGGAACTGGCGTGAAGTTATGTATGTATGTATTTGTAATATGCTGAAAACACTTTTTTTTTTCATTTTACTTAAATGTACTGCTCGAGTCGTTTCTGGTACCGCTGTTTTCGTGTATTTTTAGATCAGCCGTAATTGAGAATAAAATATTAATGAAGGTCTTCCCTTATGAACTTAGTTAAATGAAATTTTTTTATGGCTTTGGGGTTCGCTTTCAGTTAACAAACTCACTAAATTATTGCTATTATTCATAACTTTATTAGTCTCATTTGGAAATACTACTTTCCATTAGAACATAGTACAGGTTAATTACCTTTGAGACGCTTTTGCGGTTGTAGTTGTATTTATATATTTACAAAACTTCTAAACTTGAAATTTAAATTTCCTTAAAATTTAGCATTAAAAATTATATTTAATTTTGTTAGGAGCTACAAGGGTCGAATTAAAATGCCGTTGGAAACAGTTCCAACGGCATAGTATATATAGCAACGGCATTTATAGTAATATAGAATTTATTAGAACTATACGAACACGTATAACACACCGTACAAATATAATAACCAGTGCAAACTGCACGATTCAATAACACGCGCAAAGTCCGTCACTATATAGCTTATCGAATGTACACACGTCTTACTAGTAGTAGTAGTAGTATCGTAATCGTCGCTTGACTACCCCCCCCCCCCCCGTTCGGGCATTGTTTTACACTAATCTGTACAATACAACAATAGACCGCGTGGACTAAAGTTTCCGACAAACCGTAATCCCCACACCTGCGGCCATAAACAAGTAGATAGATAGATAGATAGATAACTCTTTTTGTACACCAATACAAATATGAACTTAAAGACTAAAATTATATCTAGTTATGTACAAAGGGCGGTCTTATCGCTAAAAAGCGATCTCTTCCAGACAAACCCAGGAATGAATTGAGATGATAATGGCGATGGTGGTATACGTAGCATATAGTACAAAATACTTACATTTTAATAATAAATACATAAATGATATATATATATGCAGAAATTTTATATATTACATAGATATATACTTAATATACATACCATACAAATACATATCTACAAAATATATAAATGTTTATAAGTGAATTTAAATATCATATTCCAACGGCAGGTAGTATTTTTTGATCATAGTTTTAAATATCGCTAGCGATTTTGCTTGTCTGATTGTAACAGGAAGCGCGTTCCAGAGCTGTATAGCTTTAACAGTAAAAGAATTGTTATAAAAAGTTGAGTTATGCGCAGGAGTGTTCAATTTAAGTTTAGTAGAACTGCGTAAATTATGAGAGCACGAAAGAAATTCAAAATTTTGTTTAAGGTAATCAGGAGTATTAGGGACAAAGTACAATAACAATAGGCTATTGTCTAATTGCAAATTTTAAACACACAGTAAACAAAAGAAGTCCAAATGCGGGAAAGGTAATAAACCAGGTGTGCATTCACTTTGTCGCCATGTAACAATATTAATATTCATTATTTTAATATCGTTCAATATTATTTGTTTCATATTAATTATCTGCCTATAAAAATATATAAAAAGTGTTCGTTTATTTATTTATGTGCTGACAGTACACATTTGTAATAACAAACGCAAAAACGTCACGAAGCTAATTTATCTGTGATATCTAATTAATTAATTATGTGTTTTTTGTAATTATTATAATACTTATAAATACATACATACATACATACATAACTTCACGCTAGTTCCCTTGCGGGGTAGGCACGAACAACAGAGTGCCATTTAGGCTTATTCTTACACACCTCACTTGCCTCTTTGACATTCATAACTCTTGTCATGCGCGCTCGTCTGTTCTTAAGGCTCCTGACATCACCTTCCGCTAGTACACGATCAATTTGATCATGGAAGGTGTGTCGTGGCCTTCCACGACTTCTGCATCCATCCACTTTTGCATTGTATATCTGTTTAGTCATTCTTTCATCATGCATTCTTTCCACATGCCCGAACCACAAATACAATACAATACAATATAAATACAAATAAAATATAATTGTTTGTATGCAAATCTTTATCATGTCAAGCACCAGACACTATTCAAAGTCACATAATTCTAGCCAAGGGTTGTTTAGTATTTTCTAAGCTTTCGTGACTAGTACCTACACATAATACTACTAGGCAGACGGCCCGCCTGATGGAAGGCGGTTACCCTCGCGTATGGACACTTGCAACACCAAAGGTGCAACACATGCACTGCTCCTCTATAAAGGGAGACTAGAACCTGGCCTTTAATGCCGGAACACAACTTACGCTGGTTATAGCGGTATACACTAGATCAGGGGTGGTAGCCATCCAGACAAGCAAATACCCTACCACCTGGAAAACGTTTTAACAGTTGTAAGCGCGGCTTCTCTTCAAGCTACAACATGTTGCGACGCGGTGTTAAATTCGATTAGGTTTACATAGAGTAAATAATAACCATAAACAAATATTGAAACTAAATAATTAAAATGAAAAGTTAGCAGTAGGGTAAATAAAAACCTTAATATTACTCATTGACATTTGACATCTTTGTTTTCCGTGATCACGGCTACTGAAAAGTGGCCGAAACGTCGGAATAAAAAAAATCAAATAAATTACCGCGCTTAAAGCCGTTAAAACGTAGTTTTTATTATGTATACTAGTCGTGAAAACTTAAGAAAATATTACACAGTCATATGTCAAAATTTTAAAAAGTAACTAAAATAATAAATTAATAAAAAATTGAAAAAAGGAAGTAAGTATAAAAAGTCATTTCATTATTTTAAATTACATTTTTTAATTTGAGTTTTAAATTGATATGACCTATGAAAGGGTCTATTAGTAAATAGTGCAATTTATTGGTGACAAGCGCGGTATAAAAATTGCTTCTTCAGGCTTGTGCGGGCCTGTGCAACGTATTTGTTCAACCACGAGTAAAGACCGCTCGCCTACATGAATTGCAAGAACTAATACATTACTAGGATAACCTCGTGACTTCGTCCGCCCTTGACTTGCATGCCCGCGGGATTCCCGGGATACACAGTACCGCAGCATTTAAAGAAGAATGTAAGTTATCGTTTTAATGAAAACTGTGTCGGAATAAGATAATTTTTATACACCGGAACAAATACGAGCCGCTCCCGGGAAAATTCCCTCGTGATTCCCGGGATAAAAAGCCGTCAGATTCTAAGTCTAACAATTTGCTGTCTATCAGCGAAAACCGCATCGAAATCGGCCCATAGTTTTTACGTGAATCCCCTAAACAAACAAGAAATCTATTCCAGTTGCTTATTTTTAAATAGCTCCAATGTATAGACACAGCATGTTTAGAATTTTATAATATTATTAATAGTAGATATTGCTTCTGCTTTAATAGTATAAAAAAATCAATGTTATAAGTTGACACATCCTAATGAGACTGTGGCGCTGACATTCGCTTTTCTATAAAACTTCGTTATTAGCTAATTCAAGTCAAATTATAAAATAATACGGGCAAGAACTTTGAGTTTAAGGCTCCAATAAAACAAGTTCGGAAATTTTAGGATTCTTCTTTAAGGTTTGCTGAACTTGTATTAAATATCGAAGATTTTAATAGCTTTTGAATACCTAAATGTAAAAATAAATCTTAATAGTCTAATTCCTTCCTAAGTCTGTCTGTTTGTCTGTCAGTGTTGATCATCTAAGGAACTAGTATTTTTTTTTATTTTTTTTATTGCAGGAGATCAGCGGACAGGCAGACGGCCTGCTTGATGGATAGCGGTTACCATCGCCTATGGACATTTGCAACACCAAAGTTGTTACAAATGCGCTGCTGCTCTCTTAAGGGAGACTGGAGCCTGGTCACTAATGCCGGAACACAACTCAAGGTTATTATGGCGACATACTTTAGACCAGGGGTGATAGCCATCCAGTCGGGCAAATGCCCTACCACCTGGCTGTGGGTTGTAAAGTCGCCTCTTACGACAGGCCGCCCGGCCGCAGGAAATTGTATTGTAATTGTACAAAAAAGTAATACGGTGCATTTCAGTTATCACGACCTCAGTTGTAAAGATTTTTGGGTATTGTCAACGCGGCACCCCAGTATTAGGAACTGCACCTGCTTCCGAAATGGCGGTGGTAGGATTACTGGTATGGATAGAAGGTAAGACTAACTGTACTGACTATGCGTGCTGATCACCAAGTCGTGAGCCTTGCAGCAAATCTTCTGCCTTGTCTCCTTCTTGCGGCCTTCGATACTATATGTACACACGCGACGCGGTATAATTGTACTTGTAGACAATTGGTGGTAGAAAGATATGCGGCTTGTCGTAGTAGGATCGACAGCAGACTGACTCGTAAAGACGAGCATAATCTAGAATAGAAAAGAATACGTCAAGGATAGTCATAATGGAACGGAAGATGGCGGCTGAAAAAAGGTGATTGGTTAACGCGGTTAGGAAAGGCGGGTAGTTATGGAAATTTTGACAGGACTGGATTTTAAACTAAGCGACGGGAACAGGTATGCGATGTAATACTTCAGCCCCATGAATTTAGAGTGTACTTACTTGTAGACGATAATAATTTGGCTATAGCAACTTCGGATGTGACACCGACTTCGGATATAGCGACAACTGTTTATGAACTAGTGTAAAAAGTTTCTAGAAATCACTTGTAGATATTGCGACCGAGTCAACAAACAAATACACAAATGTTCGTTCGTAGGATCATGAAGTTTTCTCATCATTTGTTTACATCCACGATGATGAGCAGTTGTAAGAAGACATTATTTTATAAATGTACAAATAAGTAATGTACTAAGGTACAATAAGATTCACATTTTCACATCTCTTATGAGTTTTTGACTGATTATAGTAATTTATAGTATTTCGATAAAATTTTATAAATCATAAATACAATGCTAACCTCACGCTGCGTACTTAAGTACCGGATCCCGAGTCTATATAGTAATAGCGGCCAGCGAGTGTCATACTCAAACTTGAAAAAATAAATTCGACTAATTTAATTTTTGATAAGAGATATAGGAATTAATATCCGTTTTGCATTTTATACAGGAGTCCTCCACGCATAAGCCCGACTCTGACACGGCTGCTTTATAAATTTTAAATAATCTAAATAATTACAGTGAATTCGTATAGAGAGTAATTTACACATGAATTAAGTCGTTAACAAATTTTGTTCTATTTGAAACAAACCATTTCAATAGCTATATTATTCAAAAAAAAATATGAAAATTAACTTTACAAAGATTTTTGGCATTTGAATAGATCATATTGGCATACAAGGAGTTTGCGCAAAACGCTGTCGTTTTGAGTGAATTGACTAAGGGCGAATAAAATGTATTTTTTTTAGATTACTTATTCTGCGTTCTTTACAACGGGGTCTTCTTTGTTCTGATAAACGTATAATATTTTGAATTAGTTGAGTTTGCAATTTTATTAACCTTGGCACACATTCAAGAGAAATGGCTTTCACTTGTTTTTTAAGTTGAATCTTAACAGACTTTAAGATGTTGTAGAAAATATTTATTTTATGCTTTTCACTTACTCTTAAAATCGGTTTATTTTATGCCAGACAACTTTTGTTTTTCACTTTTAAGTAGTGTTGGATCCGGACATGATTACAAAATAAGTTTGTAAAAGTAACATGACATTTTGTATTGAACCAGTACAATGTACCACTTTAAATGAGGAGAGGAGATTTGTACGGTTAGAGTACATTTGAAGCGATAAGGCCGGTGAGGTGGTGAGCGTCATTCCCTCATTTGTGCCGTTCAAGACTTTTAGTTTGGAAATGTTTGTTAAGAATCGGATGTGATCGGCCTCGGTCACCTCATTTAACTAGCAGTCGTACTATGACATGTCATGTTATGTCTCTCTCTTTGTCATGTGAATATTCTATAGTCCTTCCTCTTACATTTAAGGCGTGAGTAGTAGTGTGAAAAAAGTCTTACATTTTCAAATTTTGAGCTGTGTCAGTATAAATGTATTTTATACGAGACAAATGTACTAGTTCACACGTGTATTACTCAGCACTACTTTTAAGTGACGTATATGATATCCAATAACAATGAAATTTATACGAAACTATTTTAAATATTCAATCCAACAGAAAATAATTATCAAAATTAGTTCCGAAAAAAAAGTTATGGCTAGGGCATAGATAAAAAATATCTCCACGACTTCCTCTGCTTTGTTCAAGGCGGTTGAAAACTGCACAGAAAAACGCCATTTGTTACGTTTAAGAACGAATCATTGCACAAGTCAATCTGCGTTTTAAATTCGCATGTTTGTAATATAAAGCTTATTCAAACACAACGAGATTTGTTTGCCGATATAACAAATACCGTGGGTAAACATCGTTCTGATGTGTGAATCCTGAGTCGACATATAGAATAGATGTTCAACGTATGTACAGTCGTGGTATGAAAAGGTTCGCCAGTTTTCAAATAGACTCATTTAACGTTCCGCGAGCACATGTTACCTTTTCAAACTAAGTTGCAAAGCAGACTGTTCCACAGAAAATTATGTTTACTGTTTGACAATAAAGTTTAAAATGACTTAGAAAACTCCCGGAATAAAAAATATCACACATTTTATTACATAAAATTTGTTATCGATCAGTAAATTAATCACGTTGCAATTAGATTTTTTTTAAATCTGGCCATTTTGTCATTCCCAGAAAAGTTGCCTCGGGATTACCAGAATAAAAAGTACCGCAGATGTTAAATCTAAGAATTCTTTGTCGATCAACGAACGCTGCGTCCAAACCGAAAAGTGCATATATTGGAAATCTTATTCAAAGCTTTAATTTACTCAGCATTGCATAAGGATAGGTGTATAAAATTGTAACTATCGACCATTATAATTTTTACAGTCAGCTCTGACAATAGCCGGCCGCCATTACGGAACACTATCCCGGGATATCGTAAAAACTTTAGCGCGTTCAAGTAATTACCGTATATTTTTTATTTATTACTTAGTTTTGTGCCTTACACATCTGTCTGTTTACGTCTAACTCTTTAGTGCTCGGCAGTGCAATTATAAAACCTAGCAACTGACATCGTTGGTAAATGAATGTTTGCGCGTTTATCGTTCTGCATTCGTTGATGTATTGTTCTTGCCAAAACATGTAAAGGCTGTATCGAAATATGATATCGCCCTCTACAATCTTGTGTTGGTTGCCGCCAAATACCAACCAAAGTCTATATAATACTAGCTGTGCCCGCGACGTCGTCCGCGTGGAATTTGCTTTCAAAACCCTCCGATTTTGAAACATTCTTCATTGGTGCTCCGCTTTTATTGGTCTTAGCGTGATGATATATAGCTATAGCCTTCCTCGATAAATGGGCTATCTAACACTGAAAGAATTTTTCAAATCAGACCAGTAGTTTCTGAGATTAGCGCGTTCGATCAAACAATATTAGTATATTTGGCTACAACACTAATACTTACACTTTAAATATCGCGATATCTTTTGAATAAAACGTCCGAATTGAATAATTCAGAAAGTTCTAGAAAGGTATTGAATTCCTCTTGAATATAGAGTAATTAATTTTGATAAGGATTAATACCAAGGTACAAAATAAAGAATTTTTGAAGCGACGGCATTTTAATTATTGAAAAAAATAAAAGAAAACACTTATTGTGAGATAACTACAATAGTTAGACATATAGTTACGCAATATTTTTTGTAGACAATTATATGTTCTGCAAAGTGGTAGTACATTATTTTGTTCTATAATCAATAGTTTTAGCAGCGCACGCCGTGTAAGGATTTTTTCGGGTCATTTTTTTACACCTGATTCTACTTTTATGCATTCTCTCTACATGTCCAATCCACCCTAACATTCCTTTTTCAACTCTTGTTATTACATCTCACAATCCACAACATTCCCTTATTACACAGTTTCTTACCTTACATATCATTTAAGCTAACCGCACATATACTTCTCGAAGCTCCCATTTCAACTGCGTTTATCCTATAGGAAGAATTAAGCATAATTATTTAATGAAAAGTTATGGTTTCTGAGTTCTTAAATGTAGGCAATGTTTTGGCCTCTCTGACTCTTTGCCTCTTAGGCAGCGCATTCCAAAGTTTAACAGCTTGCACTGTAAAGGAGTTATCATAAAAATAAGAAGTGTGTGCAGGTGTAGCCAGTTTACGATACGTATGAGTGCGCAAATTGTAGGAAGTAGAAAGGCGAAGGAATTCAAAACGATCTTTAAGGTAATGAGGACTAATAGGATTAAATAATCCCTATCCCTATTAATATTATAAATGCGAAAGTAACTCTGTCTGTCTGTCTGTTCCGTTTTCACGTAAAAACTACTGGACCGATTTGGCTGAAACTCAGTATACATATATTTTCGATGCCGAGAATGAACATAGGATACTTTTTATCCCGGAAAATGGGATAGTTTCCGTGATAAAAGTATATTTGTCTCTCTGTTTGTTATCCTTTTATGGAAAGACTATTGGACCGATTTAGTTGATACTCGGTACATATGTAATTTGAATACCGAGGGTGGCCAAGGGATACTTTTCATCCCGGATACTAGGATAGATTTTGGGATAGATTTATGTAAAGTTTATCCCGGAAACTAGTATGTTATAAAGAAGTGCGAGTATTCCGGCGAAAAGTGAGCAATTTGAGTCTTTCACGAAAACAGATGTTCTTTCTGTTTATTTGTCAACTTTGCGATATTCAAAAATACTAAAGACCAATGCTGAAATACGGTGTTTTTTTTATTACATAAAGAACAAAGTGAGTGAACGCATTTGCGGTGGTCTTCGTACAAACATTGCGAAAGTATTTTGTGTATACAAAGATTTTTAAAATAGAACAGTTGGTTGTAAAAAAAAAAGAATCGTGTGTAGTTTTAACATTGAACTATGATTGATATGTAGTAACACGTATTCGCAAAAATGTTGTAGTTAAAAAAATAGACGACATCGAAATTGTTTAATAATCGTTTAGGTATGTGGTCTAAATGTTTATTTTACTTTTCAAGTTTGCGACGTCTATCAAGTTAGGTATTTCTCAATAGTAAATTCCATATTAAACAAATTTCATAATTGAAATAATTGACATGAAAAATAAATAAGCATTAAATTTATTGAAAACTAGCTGTCCCGGCAGATGTTGTCATGCCCTGAAAAAGTAAAAATATAGGCCCCGATTCTAGTGCTACCTATCGGTACCAATTGTGAATCTAAACCATCCAGGGACCCACCCAAACGCACATAAAATGCTTAATCAAAATCGGTAAAGTCGTTCTCAAGTTATGTGAGTACATACATTCCTACGATTCATTTTTATATATAAGATTATTAAAAAAGAGAAGGTAATACCGAAGTAAGAAAGAGAGTTGGTCTGAAAGAGAGTGTCGGGGTGAAGGTAAGGAAAGGAATGCTCCGGTGGTTCGGGCATGTGGAAAGAATGCATGATGAAAGAATGACTAAACAGATATACAATGCAAAAGTGGATGGATGCAGAAGTCGTGGAAGGCCACGACACACCTTCCATGATCAAATTGATCGTGTACTAGCGGAGGGTGATGTCAGGAGCCTTAAGAACAGACGAGCGTGCTTGACAAGAGTTATGAATGTCAAAGAAGCAAGTGAGGTATGTAAGAATAAGCCTGAATGGCGCTCTGTTGTTCGTGCCTTCCCCGCAAGGGAACTGGCATGAAGTTGTGTATGTATTATTAAAAAAAACTCGATTTTGTAGTAGTAGTAAGTAACAAAAATATCTTCATGCTACACCTGGGATAATGTTAATAACTCTGTCAGGCTGATGTAGCCAAGAGTTTAATGCATTATTTAAGATACGACATTGTTAATGACGTTAAAAATTGACAGATTACCCATTTAGGTTACGGGCAATTTGATAAGTCTGATCACTATGAGCGCTGGTCTGCATACATAACGTCCGTGTGGCAACTTGGCCTTAAGAGCGACTCACACTTGACCGCGCTCGCACAGGACCACGATCCTGCGGAGCGCGGTCCAGTGTAAAAGAAGTCGAAGTAATACGTGAAGCAAAAACTTTGTACCCCTTTTTACGAAAATTGCTGCGCGGATGGAGGAGTATGAAATTTCGCACACTTATAGTTTATATAGAGAAGAAGCGACGAATGCTAATTTTTTTTAAAATTAAGCATTAAATCAATAAAAAAAAATATTACACACACTACCATGTATTTGACACACACACGCATATATACTCTTTTTTTACAGTTCAAGTCAAAATAGCAATGTAGCCTTGGCGAAATCTGTGATTATAGAAGTATAGTGTTTGACAAAAAAATTATTATGGTCGAATTTCGACCACGGGCGTCCACTAGTTTTTATTATATCGCGTAACACCAATCATTCTGTTGTGCTTTTTTAGTATCAATAGAGTCAATAGTGTTACCTACGTAATATTAAATATAAACTATAAAGTCGTTCTTTTAATTAGATTAAAACAACAACAACGCCTCACCACCACAGTCCGTTTTAAGTGGGCAATATAAATAAAGCTGCATTATTTATAAGTTTTCGCAGTTAGTATGAATAATGACTACCCTATCTTGAGCAATATAATAAACCAGACGAACTGTAGTTTTGTTTGTTTATTAAATGAAATTAAGCTTACATAATTCTTATTGAGTAGTCGTCGTAGCGTAATGGATAGAGCACGCGTCCCATACTCAAAAGGGCGCGGGTTTGATCCTGGTCGGAAATGCGTCACTTAGGCGGTTTTCTGACCCTGTTTGTATATTGTTACAATTACTACGTGCCAACAATGGCGAGGGGAAAACATCCTGATACAACCTGCACATTGAGATAACCGATGTGTCAAACCTGCCAAGCCACCTTCGACAAGCGTGGCGGGTATACTCTCCGTTTCCCTTCCCCTCCTTTCCGCGCCTGTAATGGGAGGCCCGAGCTCAGCACTGGAATATTTATGAGCTGTTATTATAATATTATATTATAATTCTTATTATTGAAAAAAAAAAAACAATTTGCTGTCACTTTTTTTACTTTATGGCTTGGCAAACAAAGTTTAGAGATGTCATTACGATAAATATTAACAAATCGACGTGTCAATAATATAGATTTTTAAATGCGAAAGTCGTTAGGGGCCGTCGAAGGTCACGACCAGTGATCAGAACATTTTGGTTAGGTTAGCTTCAGAGCAAAGCGCACGAGCCGAGCGAGCGTGCCGCGGCAACGGCTTGCGATTACCAGAGCATATTGGTCACCATTTACTCATTGATAAATTTATTAAATTGACCGATGCTCTTGGTCATTATTCATAATAATGGTCCATATTAATAATGCCCGATTAATCAAATTACCCGTAACGTATACAGTTATACGTTACGGGTAATTTGATTAAACGGGCCACGACACACCTTCCATGATCAAATTGATCGTGTACTAGCGGAGGGTGATGTCAGGAGCCTTAAGAACAGACGAGTGTGCATGACAAGAGTTATGAATGTCAAAGAAGTAAGTGAGGTGTGTAAGAATGGGCCTAAATGGCGCTCTGTTGTTCGAGCCTACCCCGCAAGGGAACTGGCGTGAAGTTATGTATGTATGTATACAGTTATACACTAATGCAGCTAATATTTTTTATTTATTTTTTACTGTAGGAGTTCAGCAGATAATCAGACGGCCCACTTGATGGAAAGCGGTTATCATCGCCTATGGACATTTGCAACACCAAAGGTGCTACAAATGCGCTGCAGCTCTCTTAAGGGAGACTGGAACCTGGTCACTAATGTCGGGACACAACTCAATAAGGTTGTTATGGCGACATAGTTTAGACCAGGGCTGGTAGCCATCCAGTCGGGCAAATGCCCTACCACCTGACTGTGGGTTGTTTTGTCGCCGCCTACGACAGACCGCCCGGCCGCAGCAAATTGTATTCTTTCTCCGTTCACGGATAGCTAATAATTAACACTGTAAGTGAGTCGTATTTGGACACTGTCATTACCGCTAACATAATCCCAGGTGTAGCAGGGTAATACTGCTTCTTAAACATCAAAACGTAATTTTAAATTTAGAACAATTATTTCTGTTGTTTGATATAAACGACGTTATCGGGTATGAGCGACACTTGAGATTGATAAAATGATAACACCTTCGACTTATAAACAACTTATCTTTGTAGTATTTCGAAAAACTAAGATATTTGTGTTTCAAAATCTGTATTTATAGTTTTTAATAATAAAGATAGTCTATAGAGTTCCGTAGCGAAATAGCAGAATGGATTGCGTTATATAATTTTAACACGGTTGTCTGCTTATCTTTTTTGTGTAAGAGTAGGTATATATAATTATACATACTAATGATTGCCTGTGGTCGAAATTCGACTATAATAATTAATGTCAAAGACTATATATACTTCTATAATCACCGATTTCACCAAGGCTACACTGTTAATTTGGCTTTAACAATAAACAAAAGAATATACCTATATATATGCGTATGTGTGTCAAATACATGGTAGTGTGTGTAATGTTTTGTTTTATTGATTTAATGTATTTTTTATGCATAATTAAAAAAAAAATATTAGCATTCTGCACTCCTTCTCTATATAAACTATAAGTGTGCGAAATTTCATACTCCTCCGTACGAGCAATTTTCGTAAAAAGGGGTAGAAAGATTATGCTAAGTTTTGCGTCACGTATTAATATATAGATTATGTATACGTTTTTAACCGACTTCAAAAAAAGGAGGAGGTTCTCAATTTGTCGGGATCTTGTTTTTTATTTTTTATTTTTTTTATGTAGGTTCACCGGTTACTCCGAGATTTATGATCCGATTTACGTGATTATTTTTTTGTTCGACGCGGAATAGCTGCCATTTGGTCCCCTAAAAATTTTACATAGTTTGGCCGAGTAGTTTTCATTTTATGAACATTTTTTATGAAAAAATTTCCATTCCGTTCCATATGTACACCGATTACTCTGAGAGTTATGATCCGATTTACGTGATTATTGTTTAGTTTGATGCGGAATACTTGCCATTTGGTCCCCTAAAAATTTAACATACTTTGGCCCAGTAGTTTTTATTTTCCAAACATTTTTTGTTCCCGTTTCTTGGGACCTATATTTTTTTAAGGAGCGCGGCACCTTTCATAGGTCTACCCATACATAGCTAGAAACTAAAAAGTAACAAATAAAACTTGAGTCGGTGCAAAGTAAAACATACAAATTACTATTTTTTTTTTTAAATTACTAAGCACCGACCTTAAGATGTTTTAGATAATATATATTAATAATAATAGCTTTAGAAATAAGTTATTTTATACTTTTTAGTTTTTGAAGTCGGTTTTTTTAAACGAAGTTTTTTCTATATGACGTTATACAATGATGTAGGGGAAATTGAAAAAAAAACCAAAAGTTAGGGATAGCAACAACATTTATATATAACTCTCTTTCTTCACCGAATTATTTGGATTGGCACAAAATGTCTTTTCCTTCTACATTCCTCTATTCTGACATATGAGTACATCCTCTGTCACACCACAAATCATCATATCATCTTTCACACAATCTATCCGTCTCTTTTTTGCTCTACCTTTACATTTGTATTAACTACACTAACACTACATGTATAACTGAAAAATTAAAAAACCGATTCGAACATTTTCGAATTACATACATACATAACTTCACGCCAGTTCCCTTGCGGGGTAGGCACGAACAACAGAGCGTCATTCAGGCTTATTCTTACACACCTCACTTGCTTCTTTGACATTCATAACTCTTCATAACATTTTCGAATCAAGTTTTAAAAATCTTAATTAGTTAGTTAATAAATATTAAATGTATTTAAATAATAAACAAATAAATATTAATTAAATGTTAATTTAAATACGTGGTAGCGTAATGTCTAGCGCACATGTCCCAAACTCAAAGGGTTCGGGTTCTAGCCGGAACGCATGTACGATTTTGGCAGTTATCTGACCTGATGTGCATATTGTTACAATTATCACATGAGGTGAAGGAAAACATCGTGGTTAAACCTGTACATCGAAATAACCGATGTGTCAAACCTACCAAGCCGCCTTGGACAAGCGTCGTGGATATACTACCATTCTCCTGAGGAGGAGGCCCGAGCTCAGCAGCGGGACTTTATGGGCTGTTACTATTGCTAAGTTATTATTACTATTATTATTACTAATAGGGGAATAGTGTGAATGGAGCGTTAGGTAAACTTCTAGGCGTTAAGAACCTCAGCCAGAAGGCCCAGCTTGCCATACACAACGTGGTGCTGGTACCTACGCTCACGTATGGAAGTGAGAGTTGGGTATAGAAGAGAGAGCATGAAAGTAGAGTAAACGCGGTCGAGATGGGAGCACTGCGCAAAATCTGCGGAGTGACGCTCGCGGACCGCGTTCGTAATACCGAAGTAAGAAAGAGAGTTGGTCTGAAAGAGAGTGTCGGGGTGAAGGTAAGGAAAGGACTGCTCCGGTGGTTCGGGCATGTGGAAAGAATGCATGATGAAAGAATGACAAAACAGATATACAATGCAAAAGTGGATGGATGCAGAAGTCGTGGAAGGCCACGACACACCTTCCATGATCAAATTGATCGTATACTAGCAGAAGGTGATGTTAGGAGCCTTAAGAACAGACGAGCTTGCATGACAAGAGCTATGAATGTCAAAGAAGCAACCCCGCAAGGGAACTGGCGTGAAGCTATGTATGTATGTATTATTACGAAGTTTGTAGGCTTCTTTAAGGTTCTTAAAGAAGCCTACGAATTGACTCTAATTCAATATTAATAACATAGTTATTGTTTAAATAGGGTTTTATCCATCCGTGCAAGAACGGAAAAAGAACACAATTTCCTGCGGCCAGGCGGCCTGTTGTAAGTATTTTGTCCGTCTGGATAGCTACCACTCCTGGTCTAGAGTATGCCGCCATAAAAACCTTGAGTTGTGTTCCGGTATTAGTGACCAGGTTCCAGTGTCCCTTTAGATAGCGGCAGCACATCAGTAGCGCCTTTGGTGTTACAAATGTCTATAGGCGACGGTAACCGCTTTTCATTAGGTGGGCTATCTTCCAGTCTGCTGAGCTCGTGCAATAAAAAACAAACGCGTACGTCTCGAGACGCCCGACAGAAGTGATAACTTAAACTAATCTAAGTTGAACTATTTAATAATGAAATTGTTTAACTTGAGAATAGCTTAGGTTATTACTTAAATTTTATGTATAATTAATATGATAATGTAAGGAAAGGTTATTTATTAATAAAATGTTTTATTGATTATAAAATATATTTTATTCTTAGTTATAATTCTTGAATATGTATGTATGTACATTATATGTACATTATTAGTATTATTATTTAATCTAATTACCGAAATACGGCTAGCGCTGTGGGTTAGAGTGAGAGAGAAGGAGTCTGCCTACCGCCGCCGTATGCGTGAGAGAAAGGGAAGCCAGACAGACTGGTGCCGTAACGCGTTACGTAACAAAGCGGTTTACCCTCCCATAAGAAGTTATCACTTAAAAAATGAATTTAAAAAATCACTTTGTGATAATGTCAAAATGAGTAAGATTTGACGGAATCTTAGACCCATTTTTGTTTACTTCAAATATGTACACAGTCATAACAATTAAACCAGTACGTAGTCTGGCCAGTTTTTTGGTATTTTATTATTTTCTTTTAATGAAAACCATTTTATTTCAAAATTATTATTAGTATGAATTCGATAATTTATGCTCTATAGTCTATGCATTAGATTACAGAACTTCACTGTTAGGTTTTTTTTGGCGGAAACTGAAAGGAGATGCTGTGCTGTGCAGTTTTATTTTCTAGAAATGTGTAAAATTACTCTAAAATGAACAATAGTTGTAGGATATTGATAGCTTTTGAGTAGTAATTATGTGTTTTGTGAGAAATGTGAACTGTATAGTCAAATGTGGCCTTTTGAGTTGTCACAAGAACTCCGTTGAATGGCACTAGTTGATTACCTACAGCTCAGCTGTGCTACACATAGGCTTAAGAAAATGAATAAACTATATTGTGAACTAAGATCTGGCTTAAAGACCTAACTGCCAAGCCATAAAGCTAAATAAATAAATAACTTCACTGTTACGAGTACGTCGCCTGAAACAAATGACATTTGTAGCATGTAAAATTTACTGTTAAGAAATTCATAATATACAGCGCCTTCTTTTAGTAGTTTACAACGCCGAAAATGCTCCGTCAGCCGTTCCACCTGTAGACCGCGGTCGTTGTGGTCGTGGCGAAAACGTCCCTAATAATATCATCATTTTCAATCAAACAACGCTCATAAATACCCATATCAAGAGGTGAGTCAAATAACCGTTCCACTTGGGTTTACGATTGTAACGCCTGCAAGCGAGTGGAACGGGAAAATCGCGGTCGTGAACGTGGTCGTTGTGAGTCTCTAATGGAACGTAGTCTTGATAGGCGAACAACCGTCAAAACTAAATTGTTGGAAAAAGTATAGGTATTTGTTTTATGATATTGTTACGACCTAGACGCCGACAAAGACAAATTCACACCTGCATACCTGTAGAAATACATTTTATTACCTTTCGGCAATTGGAATTCTTTTGTTTACTATGTGTTTAAAATTTGTGATTAGAAAACAGCCCATTGTGTATTGTAATCTTTTATAGCAGTCATTAGCCAGGTGTGTCAGATTTAAAGTACAGACTGATTCTAGGAAATTCGGTCCACGCGGCCGGGCAGACATATTGCGTCTGTGCAGTATAAAGCAATGCCTCAATTGAGGGACGAGGCAGTCGAGCGATAACCACGAGCAAAGCAAGGCTTGTGTACATTCGGTAATCTATTTAGTGACGGACTTTGCGTGTGTTATTGAATCGTGCATTACGTTTACACTGGTTGCGTTCAGTTATATTTATACCTATGTTATACGTGTTTGTATAGTTCTAATAAACTCTGTAATAATTCCAACGGTATTGTAATTCGAGTCCTGCAACTCGTAACAATATGTCCTTTTACTCACCGTCATCCCGAACCAATTGTCTTTAAAAATAGATGGTTGATAGTTTGACAGTTTGAATAAATATAGGATAATTTTTGTCTCGTAAATAAAGATTTCACAGTGGAAATACTTATTTGGAAATAGAGTTATTGGAAATGTGTTTCAGATATTAAATAAAGTAGAAATAGAAAATTATTAAGTATCCGTTCTAGATATTAAAAACGAATTAAAGAAGTTATTTCTGTACTCAAAATATTGCCTCTGATAGCTGATAGATCTCATTTCCTAACCCTTTACTTCGAAAATGAAATTCGTGTTGGAATTTATTTGCGTTGGATATTCTGCGAGTTGAAGATTCATTGACGTTTATTCACTGCGAGTAGGTCTCGTAATCTACTTCTGAAGGGCATTCTTGAATTTTTCAAGATGTCATATCACATTATTCACGTGTCGAAAGATTATCGATCCTTTTTTTTATCTAAAATGACTGTAATTGACAATAATAAAACTACGTTTTCACGGTTTTAAGCGCTTTAATTTATTTGATTTTGGTTATTCCGACGTTTCGGCCACTTTTTAGTGGCCGTCATCACGGGAGATCACGGCCACTGAAAAGTGCCCGAAACGTCTGAAACCGTGAAAACGTAGTTTTTTATGTATACAAGTCGCGAAAACTTAAGAAAATATTATGTAATTGACAAGCCTAACGAGACACTGTCATGAGGGTCGGGGCCTATATACCTCTCTACGTGTGTATTTCATTGAACTCCTAAACCGCTGTGCCGATTATGATGTAACTTTTTGCAATTCTAGGAAATTTTCTCTAGTTTTATATTGTAATAGATATTTTTTTATCATAAAATGACTCAGAAAGGAGATATTGTCCAAAAACTGCTATTAGGCGCCATTTTTCCAAAATGGCGGCGAGACCAGCAAAGGTACGAGGTGGCAAAGTTGAAATACAGAAAGAGAACATCGAAATTTATAAAATTATCCATTCTCAAAACTCCAGATAATCCCTTTTTGTCGAACCAAATAACTGTACTATAAACTGAAAATATAATTATATAATTATGTTTAAAATACAACGTCAGTCTGCTGTCATCAAGCCTAAATCTTTTCAAAATGCTATAACCTTATAATTACATTACCCTCTTTCGCCCTATGTTTACCCATTTCGGGCTTTTCCTTGATCCTTCAAATTGCTCCAGAAATCGCATAAAACGACTTAAGGTACTCAAAGACGTCAGCAAATGTTTGGGACTCTCTTTAGCAGACTAAGCCTTTAAAAGCTTTCAAAAGTATGTATTTACTTGACGGCCTTTCAAGAACGTTTAATGTTAAACTAAACTAATAAGTAAAAAATATCTCACATTAAGGGTCTTAAGAGTTTTGTTTTTGGCCAAAGAGGAAAAATACAAAAAGGATGTGAGGTAAATTATTTAAATCACGATTAAAAAAGTAATAACAAGAAAAAGCTGCTACAGTGTAACTGAGTTCCTTAATGATAAGATTTAAATATAAGTGATAAGTTAGAATATTAAGTGTTTAAATATATTTATAATATTTGTACCATATAAATATTGTTACATGCCGTCAAAGGAATGCGCACATCTGCCTATCGTAAAACGCAGTATATTACCTTTCCCGCATTCTGATTTCTTTTGTTAATTTGTGTTTAGAATTTGTAATTAAGAAAAACATGCTATTGTTTTTCTACTTGTTTCATGACCATCATTAGTGTCCAACTAATCCTTATTGTTTTCGACTTTGTTGGCCGTTCACAGGTGTGCAAATTACATTTTCGTGGAAGAACCGGCCCACGCAGTCGATTGTGTATTGTACAGTTTACTATAAAACAATGCCCGAACGGAGGGGTGAGCAGTCGAGCGAGGATTACGATACTAGTAAGACGTACATTCGGCAAGCGATATAGTGACGGACTCTGCGCGTGTTATTGAATCGTGCACTTTGTACTAGTAGAGTCTAGTTATATTTGTACCTATGTTATACGTGTTTGTATAGTTCTAATAAATTCTATAGTAATTCCAACGGCATTTTAATTCGAGTCCCACACTCGTAACAATATCATTAGAAACAGATCTAAATTTAAATTGGGCGTCATTTAGTATTTGTTAAATTTAAGGCTATATAGGCATAATTTTAAGATTAAAATATTAGTGATAATAATTAAAACCAAATAAGTACCTATGTACCTTTATAAGTAAAAAAAAAAATTGTACGCCCAACCGGCAAAACACATGTGCTCAGTATATAACAACAAGACCTACTGTATAAACATGTTTTAATGCAATAAATTATTTTGATTTGATTTGATTTGAGGTAATGCTGATCTTAGAAGGATCAACTAAACTGACTCAAATTGGTTGAAATGCGCTGAAAGTATACGGTGGTATCCAATGACATTAAATGATTCAAATTTACGTTTTTTTATTCATAACTAACTGTTATCCTCGACTTCGACCCTAATTTTAAAAGTAGTGTTACGAGTTTAGCGGGACTCTAATTAAAATGCCGTTGGAATTATTATACAGTTTATTAGAAGTATACAAACACGTATAACACAGGTACAAATATAACCGCACACAACAAATCCAAACGTAATGCAGAAGGTCGTAATTCAATAAAACGCACAAAGTCCGTCACTAATAGATTACCGAATATACATACGTCTCGCCTGGATCGTGGTTCTTGCTCGACTGCCTTCCTCTCTCCATCAGGCCGTCCTTTTATGCTCCACAAATGCAAATGTATGTTCGCCCGGCAACAGACTTCAAGTTAAAACTTTGTTGCGATTCGTTTTTCAACTTGTCCGTTGACGTTTCACTTCTACTATGTGTCCCAGCACACATTTTGATTTTTTTATTGGACTTGACTTTATGTTGTTGGTCCGCAGACCCCACGGGGTCTTTTACCGGGGTTTTCGGGGCGAGCGCCTTCGCCTGGCGGAGGCGCTCCAGCCGGGGGGTTATGCGTGTTGTGCATTCTACACCCGCTTATATTAACCCGTGTTCGAAATAGAACCTTCATGTTTGTGCCATAGTGTTTAATCATTTTGACATTTATAATTTTAGCGTTGAATTCGAAATATAGAAATGAAAAATAACACGTATTTTTTTCTCTTCATAAAATTATATGTTAATATTAATAAATCATAGCTTCGATAGGTATTGCCAATCGATTTTTTAAAATGGCGACCGTAGGAATAAATTCAAATAATAAGCAAAGATCCGTTTTGCGGGATTATTTTCAAAGAATGCCAACTGTTTAGAAGAGCTTCTAAAGAGGCAGCAAACGGACTTCATAGAAATAAAATCTGCAAAGAGGCAGTTAAAGCAATATCGTGAAGCTATACAAATAATTGACGGAAAGATAAAGGATATAATTACATTTAGCCCGGATATTTCGGAAGACCAACTGGGGAAAGTATTGGAAGAAATTGTTTAATTGTCGAGCAAGTTTGCATTGCATATTTTATAACAATCAACAATTTTATTTCTTTTAGTGTTAGGTAGATGTTCGGAATGAGTCTTTTTCATTTAGCGTTAGGAGGATGTTTGTAATCGAACCTCTATCTTTGTACCATAGTATCTTATAGTTTGACATTTGTAATTATCGTTGGATTCATACATACATACATAACTTCACGCCAGTTCCCCTGCGGGGTAGGCACGAACAACAAAGCGCCATTTAGGCTTATTCTTACACACCTCACTTGCTTCTTTGACATTCATCACTCTTGTCATGCACGCTCGTCTGTTCTTAAGGCTCCTGACATCACCTTCTTTTTTTATTTTTTTTTATTGCAGGAGTTCAGCTGACAGGCAGACGGCCCACTGGATGGAAAGCGGTTACCATCGCCTATAGACATTTGCAACACCAAAGGTGCTACAAATGCGCTGCTGCTCTCTTAAGGGAGACTGGAACCTGGTCACTAATGCCGGAACACAACTCAAAGTTGTTATGGCGGCATGCTCTAGACCAGGGGTGGTAGCCATCCAGTCGGGAAAACGCCCTACCACCTAGCTGTGGGTTGTTTAGTCGCCTCTTACGACAGGCCGCCTGGCCGCAGGAAATTGTATTCTTTCTCCGTTCCTGCACGGATAAAACTTCTGCTAGTACACGAAGAATTTGCTCATGGAAGGTGTGTCGTAACCTTCCACGACTTCTGCATCCATCCACTTTTGCATTGTAGATCTGTTTAGTCATTCTTTCATCATGCATTCTTTTCACATGCCCGAACCACCGGAGCATTCCTTTCCTTACCTTCACCCCGACACTCTCGTTGGATTCGAAATATAGAAATGTAAAATAAAACACGTATATTTTCTCTTCATAAAATTACATCTATTTTATCCAAGCCAATCGATTTTTAACAACATGCATGCTGGAAGGTACCCGATGTGCCTTACCCACCGGGTCCACTCGTCGAAGGAACCGCAAAACGTGAAGAAAGGATCAAGAGGAAGACGCGCCTGCCGCTGCAAAGCCTGCATAGTTTGTAGCTTGTCTGGTGTGGCGACCTATCCTCTAAGTCCTTTCCTTCTTACTTATTCCCGCTCTCCCCTGCGCTGTTTTTACCTACGTTTAGCACCTGGTACATGTAAATTGGTCGTTTGAACTAAACTAACAGATATGCATACACTTAAAGTTTATATTAACACTCCTTTACCCCATATATTTTATTTGTGAGAATATAGGCAAGGTCTGGGCAGTGGCGTAGCTTGCCTTAGACGGGCTCTGTATCAACATGTATTGGGGAGCCCAAAGGGAGAATAAAGTTTTTTATTAAAAAAAACTTGTATACTAATATATAAAGCTGTACAATTTGTTTGTTTGTTTAAACGCGCTAATCTCCGGAACTATTGGTCTGATTTGAAAAATTCTTCCAGTGTTGGATAGCCTATTTATCGAGGAAGGCTATAGGCTATATATTATCACGCTAAGACCAATAGGAACGGAGCAGCAATGAAAAATGATTCAAAATCGGGGGTCTTTGAAAACAAATTCCACGCGGACGGCGTCGCGGGCACAGCTAGTGATCTTATATAATTAAAATAATTATATATTGATTATAAGTCATTCCTTATACTGAATACTCCTAGGAGCTAAGTTAGACAAACAATTCAAAACAAAGATATACTTTTCTTGTCCCATTTTTCGGCAAACTCATTTATTAAATCTTCCATAGCTGAAGGCGATTTCAGTTTTTCTAGATTTTCTGCCTCTATAGACAATAATGACTAGTCTGATAGCCGTTCCTTTTCGCGCAGTAGTTATACTCAAAAATGTTATTAATCTATAAAAGATTTTGGATAGCATTTTGCTTACACACTTTCGGGCCCTGTAGCCTGGGGGCCCCGTATCATTTTAACGGCTGATGCGGCGGTAGCTACGCCCCTGGGTCTGGGGACCTTGGGATCTTAGTCTATTAGTTTGCGATTACTTTTGAAGTCGGTTTCTTTTTTGCTAGATTTTTTTTTATAAAACATTGACAATGCCTTATTTGCATCGAAATTGAAAGATGGGGGACTATCGCTAATTATCGGAAATAAGTTTTTGACGACTGCTTGCTGAGAAAGGACTATTTTTAGAGATGTGCCGATTGTGACTAGCCGACTAGCCGATTAGGCGGTTGTAAAGAGGCCGACTAGTCGGCCAAGCCGATCACGGTTTCAGGGGTTTACGTGACGCTTCGTTTATAGCTGATTCGCGCGAAGTTGCAGCCACCACATCGGAACCTGTTCTGTTTACTTCGCATTGTTTCTTGTTTTTTACTTTTATACGGGTCTCAGGCCGGTGGTTTTGTGTAAAAAAAATACATACATACATACATAACTTCACGCCAGTTCCCTTGCGGGATAGGCACGAGCATCATAGCGTCATTCAGGCTTATTCTTACACACCTCACTTGCTTCTTTGACATTCATAACTCTTGTCATGCACGCTCGTCTGTTCTTAAGGCTCCTGACATCACGTACTGCTAGTACACGATCAATTTGATCATGGAAGGTGTGTCGTGCCTTCCACGACTTCTGCATCCATCCACTTTTGCATTGTATATCTGTTTAGTCATTCTTTCATCATGCATTCTTTCCACATGCCCGAACAACCGGAGCATTCCGTTCCTCACCTTCACACCGACACTCTCTTTCATACCAACTATCTTTCTTAGTTCGGTATTACGAACGCGGTCCGCGAGCGTTATAATATTTAAAAAAATATTTAAAGATAATAGTGTTATTGGTCATTAAAGTGAAACAGCTGAATTAAAATTTAATCGTGTGAAAAAGAAAGTCTCGTGTATGGATTACAATGTATTAGTAAATAAAGTATAGATTATAAACTACAAAGTATTTTGCCGAATAGTCGCCGATTAGGGTAGTGGCCAGATAGTCGGATTTACCGACTAGTCGGCACAGCTCTCCTATTTTTTGCACTGATAAGATGTTTAAGACTTGTTGAGATATTGTCGATTGCCTTTTAACTTTTCTCACAAATAGCTTTCATTTAACATCACAGCAAAATGTCGACTATTGCAACGTCGGAAGCTTTCATTTGAAAGTAAGCTTTTGAGAAGATTGTAAATGTATTTTGAATATAGCCTTCTATTTTAACAAATTACAAAGGTACTTTTGAAATATCTAAAAAAAATTAATGATAAAAAGGAGAGCTGTCAAAAATAATAGAGTAGAAGACCTGTGTCAGACTTACTCAAAGGGCTACAATGAAAAATTGTTTTGTTTTTTGTAATTTATACTTTCGTTGTCGTTCCCTTTTTTTCAGAGAAAGCGAGGCTAGAATGGATTAGACATTTTATTTAATGTGTAAAAGTAATTTATATGTGGATTGGATTCCGACGTTTCGGCCACTTTTCATTAGCCGTGATCACGGAAGACAAAGATGTCAAGTGTCAATGAGTATTGTTAAAGTTTATTTAGCCTACCGGCCTACCGCCAACTTGTTCATTTAAACTATTTAGTTTTAATTTGTTTATGGTTACACACTTCGTAACGTGATCACGGCTACTGAAAAGTTGCTGAAACGTCGAAATAATTCAAATCAAATAAATTATCGCGCTTAATTGTGTACTTTTTAAGCACATTCTTAGAAGCTATTAAGCTTACAAGTTGAGAATTTCATGGAATAGTGGGCATGTTGCTAGGAGGCCATTTCTATTTTACAATTAGGTCGGTCAGTCGGAATTGAGTTAGTTAAGTTTCAGTACACAGTATACTTTCATTACGATATTCTGCTTTATGGTTGGGATTTGTTGCAATCAGTTTAGTTTGTAAGAACTGTTTGTAGTGTGACTTAAATGTGTGCATTTCTAATAAATATTGTGCTAATTCCAACGGCATTTTAAATTCGTAACAGTATATAAAACTTTATTGTTGTCAGAGTTTCCAACACGTACTAACGATACCTACTCAATTCGAATGTGTATAGTGCATTTCAAAAAATTCAACCTTGATCATCATTTTCATAATTTGACTACATCAATGTGTAGCGGGCATGTATATATAATATTACATTTTTCAACAAAATTTCGTTAATGTAGACCCAGTAGAATCCAAAAAATATTTCTGTGATATACACAGACAAACAAACCGACAGATTTGCGGATTTTATAACGTCTCCATTTTTTTCAAAATGGTTACCATTTTAGAAATAAACCAGTTTATATATAACTTTGCAACATTAGAATTAGAAAGTTTAACAATATCAAAACTTTTTATCCTTGAAAACGGTTTAGATCCAGCACGGAACGCTGCAAGGTACCTTCAACACTGAAGGTTAGCGTGTAAACTTGTTATTATTTTAATTTTCAGGTTACACTGCCTACACAATCACGAAAATCTAGATTATACGGAGTTGTCTGGGTTAAATTAGATTGCTTATTTACGTACACCCCAACATTTCTGCAGTTTTCATCTTGGTTGAAATTCATATCATGAAAACTCAGGCACAAAATATACAGAATCATCACATCCTCTGACAATAAAAAGATATATAATCGTTTGTATATGTCTGCGCGTGTGGGTGGGTTGCGGTGTGAACCATAATACACTATATTCAAAATAGATGAGCCTCTCTGGAATAAAATATTAAAATATAATTTACCCTGTCCGATAGATGGCGCTACAATTGGTATTATATTTCCATATATACGGTATTCCTGGCACGATGGCACTACAGACTACAATCACTAATTCTATAAATTCGACTAGATGGTACTAATAAGTTATAACTTGTTTTAGTTTGGAAAAAAACTTATATATTATACTATAATTTATGCCAAAAGTAAAAAACGGTTCAAATAAAACTTCATCTAAAAGTATGCGAGATTCATCAAATATCAACATAAGCTTATGGTTTGATTTTTGCTCTTAAGATCTCGTCAGCGCGATGTGTTTATTCAACGATATTGCATAGCGCCATCTTCAGTGAAGTTAAGTGGATTAAATGGAAACTAATTATAATTTATGATGTTCCTGGACCACTTGATGGCGCTAGTTTCCGTACATTTTTTATTTTTCGATTATGTAGGGGAGATCCACGGGGATAGTGTGAACGTTTTAAATTATTTACTAAGCTAAGAAATTATTGGTTGCCCATATAAGTTTGACTTTACAAACAAAACTATGAAAAGAATATTAACAACACAAAAAACAACGGAAAGACTTTTTCTGGGACTCAAGAAAATTCACAAAATGAGGAGTGATACTATCAGGCATACAACAAAAGTATTCGATGCATTTTTTAAAATATTTTTTATTGCATGAATGAATGAATGAATGAATGAATGAAAACTATTTACTCGTATTGTTCACCATAACTTAAACCTAAACAATTTAATATGAAAACGTTTCCATAAGAAAAATGCACTAGTGTTATTTTTTTATTCTTTTATTGCAGGAGATAAGCAGACAGGCAGACGGCCCACTTGATGGAAAGCGGTTACCATCGCCTATGGACATTTTTTTATTTTTTATTATAATTATTAATATCTCTACGGACTCGAGTTCCGTATCCTTTTTTACTACTTAATTTCTATGAAAAATTTTAGACTCCATACACGCTTATTGTTTATTTTTGTTACTGTGTGTGACATTAATTTAGTGATTTTTATGTTGTGGTGTACCTTAAGAATAACTTATTATATTAATTTATTCTAATTTTAATACTAAACTTATACTAATGTAGAGTGTATCTGTTACATGCTGGTGTTGTGAGGAAGTGCATGTGCAGTGTTGGCCTTATATCTATACTTATATATAGTCCTATCTAGTGCCATGTGTGTTGTTTTTTTATTTTCTGTGCTTGGGTTATTAATTTTTAGGCTCTTTGTGTGTCTTGGTTTGTTTGTGGAGTGTGCGTGTAATGCAATGCGATGGTAGTGAGCGTAGGTTTGAGTATGTGTATAAGTTTTATTGTTAGTGCCTATGGACATTTGCAACAGCAAAGTTGCTACAAATGCGCTGCTGCTCTCTTAAGGGAAACTGGAACCTGGTCACTAATGCCGGAACACAACTCAAGGATGTTATGGCGACATACTTTAGATCAGGGGTGGGTTGTTAAGTCGCCTCTTACGACAGGCCACCCGGCCGCAGGAAATTGTATTCTTTCTCCGTTCCTGCACGGATAAAAGCAGAGATTTCCCCGATATGTCGTCTATGCTTTCTGTGTGTGATTTTTGTTAATGAAAAGCAATTTCAATATAACCAAAAAGCAGATTCAAAAATAAATTACCTATGTATTGAAATAGCTTAATAAAAACCCATATAAGTATTATAAATATTCTATATTCTACAGCAACACGTGTCCTGCGGTTTTGTTTTGTCTAGAAATTTTACTATATATAATAAAACTACGTTTTAACGGTTTTAAGCGCGGTAATTTTATTTGATTTTGGGTTTTCCGACGTTTCGGCCACTTTTCAGTGGCCGTGATCACGGAAGACAAAGATGTCAAGTGTCAACGAGTATTGTTAAAGTTTTATTTAGCCTACCGCCAACTTATTAATTTTAATTATTTAATTTTAATTTTGTTTATAGTTATTATTTAATCTATGGGAGCCTAATCTAATTTACTACCGCTTCGCAACATGTTATGGCTTGAAGAGAAGAAGCGGCGCAAGAAACTCTTCAGCAAACATGCCTAGCTCTAATAATTTTATATAATATTAAAATGGGGGGAAGGAAAAATAAAAGTAATTATCAGTCAAGTTGGTTTGTGTTCCGTTGTACGCAGAAAGAGCTCACAGTGTCTTGAGGTCTGGCAGCTGGTTTTTGCTGGGTTTGGGTCTTAATAGTTTTGATAATTGGATCCCAAACAGGTGGTACTTGCCAACCATCTTCTCTATTGAAATTTGGGTGTTTTTTGATTTCAATAGCCTCACGCATCATTCTAGGTATGAAATGATTCTCTTTCGCGAGGATTTGTGGGTTATCGAATCTGATGTAGTGGTTGGGTTTATCCAGCGTGTGTTCACTGATCGCAGACTTCGTAGACCTTGTGTGTTTCATGTCAGCAATGTGTTCTTTTACTCGTGTTTTTATGCTCCTCTTTGTTTGCCCAATGTATGACAATCCACACTCACAATCAAGCTTGTAAACGTCGGAAAAACCAAAATCAAATAAAATTACCGCGCTTAAAACCGTTAAAACGTAGTTTTATTATGTATACAGGTCGCGAAAACTTAAGAATTTTTTTTACTATATTTTGACAGATGACTGTTAAAGTAGTAATATGTGATGATATTTCGTCTACGCGTGTCTTGAAATTCCCGCGGGATTTCCGGGATAAAAAATACCGCAGCATTGAAAAAGAATGTAAGAAATAAGCTAATTTTTACGCACCAGAAAAAGTATCACAAATAAGTCTAAGAATTTTCCGTCGATCAGCGAAAACCGCATCAAAATTGGCCTAGTAGTTTTTACGTGAATCCCGAACAAACAGACAAGAAATCTAAAAAAAAATGCCATCGTATTCTCTGTCGTTTGTATAGTCTTCTCCAGTTGTTTTTTTTTTAATAATTTCAATGTACAGACACGATACGTTTAGAATTTTGTAATATTGTAGATTGATATAGATCTAGAAAATTATTTCAAACGCAAAATAATTTATTGGAACCTTTTCAATCTCTATGTAGAGTATTTCATTTTGAATATATATTAAGCTAGTTTCACATGAGTGAACTTTAATTCCATTCATATCTTTTGTGATTTGGTTATGGAGATTTTATTTTTACATATTGTGTTATTCGAATTTTGTAAATAAATTTTAGTGTTTGTGTTGAATTTTTATGAGTAAATTATGAATTAGTACAATGAAGAAAACATATCCTAAATACATTTTCTTCAAGTCTATTTGTTATATTAAATTAATTAACAAAAACATGATATATTACAATGAAAGAAACTTAACTTATATTGTATTCTACCTATAAGCCCTTAAAGACTAAGTAGAATACTGAGCCTACGTCAGTTTATATTATACTTTTCTATGCGTAGGATGAAGGAATAAAAGTGTAGACGGAATCTACGCGAACAGAAGCGTCAAATGAAGAGTATATTTTTTTTAACTTATGTGTGTAAATTAATGTAGTAAAACGTGGTTTGGGACTATGTAGGTAATAATAATGTATCCATTGCAAACTATTTCATCTTTGTATAGACAAATTAGTATAGACTAATTCAATTATTTAATATTAAGTGGCACTGCTGCGCGATCTCCTTTCTTTTTTTTAACAATTTAACCTCTGTCTTGGTGCATGAAAGAGGTAACTTTGGATCTAGAAGATATTTACTTATACACACACACACTCATATATATATGTATGCCCAGCCCTTAAAAAATAAAAAATTAGTATCCAATTGTAGCGCCATCGACCGGGACCAATTATTGATTTAAATCATTCTCGAATCCACTTGAAAAAAACACAAAAAATGACATCAAAATTGATCCGGCAGTTCAGGAGTTTAGCGGTGCCATCTACCGGGTCTAATCGTGAATCTAAACCATCCAAGAACCCATTTGAACACACAAAAAATAATTTCACCTAAATCCTGGAACTCGCTTAAATTCTTATACATATTATTTAATATAATAAATACACTGTTTGTATTTATTTATATGAGATTATATACATATATAATTGTATACATATAATAATTATTCTTAATTTTCCGAAACGCAGATCGACTTTATCTAACATCTAAACAATCCTACCTTTAGCTGGTCTCATTCTAAGCTCGAGGCTTTGTCTAACAATTTTGTTCGTTTGAGACTGTACTAACGGCGGCTTTCAATATTCAATCTCAATCTTTAATCTCTAATCCAAAATCGATATTTTCAATCCATTTCCTACTTTTGTGATTTCAATATTCGATCCACAGATCGTTTCTTTGATCTGTTTTACGAATACAACGTTGGGAGGGCGATCGGGTATTTTGCATTGCCACTTGTATGAAAGTGACAGTTAGGCTACCATCTTTTACATAAGATGCACACAAGCTGGCAATGTTGTCTTGTTGAATCGCGATACTGATCTGCTTCATAATTGTTTATATTTTTTTTATATAATCAGCACCCCGCCTTACATTAGCTCACACGTGAACCACTATTTGCTTTGATAAACCTATTTGATGAGCCAAGGCCTGCTTCGGATTGTAAGCGGATAAATATGTGTTGGTCATAAATACTGACAAGTTGCGAGGTAAAAATGGTGAATATGAATTTCTTATTTTTTTGCGAAGTTGGCATACAGACAGACAACTTAACTAACGGTAAGTTAGCTATATACCTTTATAACTATAGACCTTTGTAACATCAGTGGCGAAACCAACGCGTTGCCAGCTTTCAGGATTATGATGATATAAGAGAGGGATAGAATAAAAGGTGGATAAAAAAACTTTATTTCGTAGCCAACTACTATACAGAAAAATGTCTGAAAGTATATACGGAACTAAGAACAAAAGATCTATTTTTAAAATTTTTGTTGTCTGTCTGGATGTTCCGGCTAATCTCTGAAACAGCTGGACCAATTTTGAAGGGAGTTTCACTGGCAGCTGATGTTATAAGGAGTAACTTAGGCTACTTTTTTAAACTTTTTGTTTGGGTCCCGCGAAAAATAATTCTACGCGGACGAAGTCGCGGGCACAGCTAGAACGACATAATTACGTACACGTAAAAGGTATAAAAAAGACAAAATTGTATAAAGAAAACTGTGTGGTCAGGTGCTTGCCAATACCCCGTACTAAGATCAAACTCATCAAACCTGCATTACAGTTACCATTGGCAAGAAAATTCTTATAGCTAAAGGCTAACTAACATATTACATAAAATAGGATAGGTGTCCTAGATGAACTAATTTGCTCTATTAAACTAAACACACTTGCTCACTTGGTGCACTGGTTTATTGAACTGAACTATGATATAGTTACAACCTAAGTGCCGACAAAGACAAATTCCACGTACAGATCTGTAGAGGCACATTTCATTACCTGTCGGCATTTGAACTAATTGTAATCCTTTTATGATCCTCTTCTTTTGTTCACTTATTTATTGGCATACGTTTCTAATTATTGTGGAGAATAGCCTATTGTCATATTGTACTCGCTCATTAGCATCATTAGCCAGGTGTTGCGTATTCTTTGGCATTTGTGAAGTATAAAACGACGGCCTGATGGAGAGAGGGGGGCAGTTGAGGTTCGACTACGATACGGGCGTGACTTGTGTACATTCTGAATCTAATAGTGACGGACTTTGCGCGTTTTATTGAATTACGACCTTCTGCATTACGTTTGCATTTGTTGTGTTCGGTTATATTTGTACCTGTGTTATACGTGTTTGTATAGTTCTAATAAACTCTATAATAATTCTAACGGCATTTTACCCTGTATGTGCCAAACAATAGTATGTTTAATTAGGAGAGAGGGCCCTCTAGTTTTGTACTGGTTGAACTATGAAACTAAATATGGCGCTACCTCCGAAAATGGGATATGAGATAAAAAGGGAATAGATAGGAGGAATGGATAGAGGGATCAAAGCAGGAGGAATGGGATAGGGCAATGGAATAGGGGAGAAGCAAGTGTGCTAGTAGAACTCACCCTGATCGCACAAAACAGGATTAGCTCAATGCTAACAACTTCACGTCGATATTCTGTAAGAGCGTGGTATCACACCGATAGAGCCGGCCCATAGAGTAACTTTTTACTACAACAACTGTGAATTTATCAAATTAAAAATTCCTATATATTTTTTATAGTCGTGGTAGGGTAATATGGCTCGCGTACGCGTCCCAAAGTCAAAGGCCGCGGGTTCGAATACTGGCCGGAACGTATGCACTGCTTAGACAGTTTTCTGACCTAATGTACATATTGATACCATTACCACGTGCTAACAACGGTGAAGGAACACATCGTGATAAAACCTGCACATTGAGATAACCGATGTGTCAAATCTGCCAAAGCGCCTTGGACAAGGGCGGGTATACTGTCTGTTCTCTCTCCCCTTATAGTTTGAAGCCCGAGCCCAGCAGTGGGACGGTTATGGGCCATTATTATTAATGTATTTTAATTGTGTTTTCATAACTTTGTTAAAAAATGCGAGTTAAATCATTTTACTAACACATCTCTAGTTCAAACAGGTAAGTATAAGATAATAGTCTAAAATAGCCGACCATTTAACGGTTTGTTATCTTAATATGAAATTTAACGTTCATCATAATACGCGCAGGTGTGTATTTATATTCTCTGGTATGTCTAAACGGTTAAAGTATAAACGTAATGACGATTTCTGGTTAAAATAGTTCATGTGTTAACCAAAAACAGAACCGATGTCAAATGTACACACTACTTGCTTCGCTTGTGGTTATCCCTTGACTGCCACATCTCTCCATTGGGGCATTGCTTTAAACTGTACAAATCCAATATATCTATTCGGCCGCGTGGACCGAAATTCCTAGAATCACACCTGGCTAATGACCACCATAAAGATTACAATACACAATGGGCTGTATTTCTAATCACAAATTTTAAACACACAGTAAACAAAAGAAGTCTAAATGCCAAAAAGATAATAAAATGTGTTTTTACAGACCTGTAATTCACACCGGCAGGGCTGCCGGTGTGAATTTCTCTTTGTCGGCACCTAGATCGTGACAATATTTTACAAATTTGGCACCGGCTTCAAAATATTATAGGAAATGTTTATTTTTGCTCTTTAGTTAGGTACTTTCGAAACCGGTTTTGTTTTTTCAAAAAAAAAAATTGTCTACATTTTAGTTACGCAAATATTTGAATAGATTTGGATAAAAAATTAAAAACATTATACATGATAAAACTACGTTTTATCGGTTTTAAGCGCGGTAATTTATTTGATTTTTGTTATTCCGACGTTTCAGTCACTTTTCAGTGGCCGTGATCACGAAAGACAAAGATGTCAAGTGTCAACGAGTATTGCTAAAGTTTTATTTAGCCTACCGCCAACTTTAACTACTAACAACTAAATTAGATTAGGCTCCCATAGAGTAAATAATAACCATATACAATATTAAAACTAAATAATTAATATGTACTAGTTGGCGGTAGGCTAAATATAACTTTAACAATATTCGTTGACACTTGATATCTTTGTCTTCCGTGATCACGGCCACTGAAAAGTGGCCGAAACGTCGGAATAACAAAAATCAAATAAATTACCGCGCTTAAAACCGTTAAAACGTAGTTTTATTACGTATAAAAGTCGCGAAAACTTAAGAAAATATTACGTTATACATGCCTGTGATATTCGAGGGTTATACTCAATTTCCATGGGATTCACACATTAGATCCTGACTTGGTGATAATGGGACTACCTCAGGAGTACCTCTTTCGAATAAACATTTTCGAACAAATTTCTATCACCGTACCGCTCGCCATCGGCTGGGCGTTCATCCCCAATTCCTTGAGCCGCTTCGTTCATGTACGCAGCGGGTTTCTAAAACGTTTCTCTTGGGTACCGTGGGGATTTAAAATGAGCTCCCAGCTGAGGTTTTCTCACAGCGCTGTGATAAGGAGTTTTTCAAAAAGGGCGTCATAAAATTTCTTAGAGACCGCGTTAGTAACTTCTCTGGTGGTGCAAACGTCCATAGGTAACTGCTTTCCATCAGCTGGACGGGCAGCCTGTCTGCTGTACTCCAGCTATAAAAAATAAATATAAATAAACAAAAAAATAAACAAACAACAAGAACAGACGAGCTTGCATGACAAGAGTTATGAATGTCAAAGAGGCAAGTGAGGTGTGTAAGAATAAGCCTAAATGGCACTCTGTTGTTCGTGCCTACCCCGCAAGGGAACTGGCGTGAAGTTATGTATGTATGTATGTATGTATGTAAAAAAATTATGAAAATCGGTTCACAATTGACAGAGAAATCGCCTAAGAAACATAAAAAACATATTGCCGGATTGAGAACCTTCAAAATTTTGAAGTAGACTATAAGTAACATCTTGTTTTTATTGCAGGAGTTCAGCAGACAGGCAGACGGCCCACTTGATGGAAAGCGGTTACCATCGCCTATGGACATTTGCAACACTGAATGTGCTACAAATCCGCTGCTGCTCTCTTAAGGGAGACTGGAACCTGGTCACTAATGCCGGAACACAACACAAGGTTGTTATGGCGGCATACTCTAGACCAGGAGTGGTAGCCATCCAGTGGGGCAAATGCCCCACCACCTGGCTGTGGATTGTTTTATCGCCTCTTACGACAGGCCGCCCGGCCGCAGGAAATTGTATTCTTTCTCCGTTCCTACACGGATAAAATTCTTACTATCTGCCTTTAATTAAATATGTCTTATATTATAAGTATTAACTTATTTACCTATTGTAATATATCTATACTAATATATAAAGCTAAAGAGTTTGTTTGTTTGCTCGAACGCGCTAATCTCAGGAACTACTAGTCTGATTTGAAAAATTCTTTCAGTGTTAGATAGCACATTTATCGAGGAAGGCTATAGGCTCTATAAAATCACGTTAAGACCAATAGGAGCGGAGCGCCAATGAAGAATGTTTCAAAACTGGGGTTTTTTTTAACTTACTTTTTTTAAAACTATTCTACGTGCCGAAGTCGCGGGAAGAAGCTAGTGTTAATATAAAATACTTGTCATATATAAATTAAATATATATATATATATATTTATTTAGATAATTTTGTATATACTGGTATATTATAAATGTGTATTGATTTATGCGTGTATTAAATTTATATATATTTTTTAAGTATGTATGTTTAAATTGTACATTCGTATTTCTTTTTCTGCTCCACCTATATCGCTAGATTAGTTAAGAATTTATTTTAAGCTAGATTGCCTGGACGAGATAGCTTTTAGCGATAAGGCCGCCTGTTGTGTTGCCAAGAAGTATTGTAACTATGCATTTTGTTTTGTAATTGTTTTTGGTGAGCAATATAGTGTTATCTAATCTAATCTATATTAATCATCTATTAACACAATTTAAATAAAACTTTGCCCAAAAAATTATTTTGTAAGAAAAAGCAAGGTATATGTACAATTACACCTAGGTATTATTTCTACTAATACTATTCATTGTAGGGTTTTCCCTTGTTTTTACTAAAACGTTTTAAAGAGACAATATAGTTATAAAAAGGATTTAAGGCGATTATGAAATCCCGAAAATAACTAAACACAGTACATATCTATCTATTCCACATGTCAATATATAGATAATTGAATTATTTTAGTCTTTGATTCCACTTTAAATCATAAAGATACAGTACAATAATAACGTGTTATCAATAAGCTGTCAAGTGAGGCGTTTCATGATAACGAGATAACTTGTTGATACTGTCATACAGCAATTGACAGTTTGACAACGCAGACGATTTCGTATGATAAGTATCATAAGAAAGTCGACTACGTTGGTACGTTGTCACGTTTTGAGAAATCTGGCAAACGTAGAAAGAGAAACACGTTTACTGCGAAACGGGGTCTTAAGACTGAGGCTCCTATATATGTAACGATTGGAAGAAAATCGCGATGATCCATCGCGTCGAATAACCGCTCAACACACAAAACGATTGGGCGTTGCGATCGTTCGTTTACGATCATTCGTACGCGACAAAAGACGTGTGTCATCACAGAAATTCAATACGTGCCCTCTTTGAAAATGGATAACAAACTTCTGTTCATTACCTATTGTTGCGGAGAGAGAGCACCCCCTGACCCGCCCGCCGGAGCACAGCTTCTCTCCACGCTCCGCATACCGCCGACGCTCATAGCTCGTACAGTTAGCAGCTAGGGGCGGACGGAACGGGGGATAAAACAGGCGGGCTTGGAGGCCGAAAATTGCTCACTTGTTCACATTGCTCACATACATAAGGCACCAATATGCACTACTTTACTCTCTGCCATTCATCATTCTCTCTGTATCTCGTCTATGTATAGTTTTGATTTTATTGTAAATAACGCCAGTAATAAGTCAACCAGTGCACATCGAGTTTTATTTGAAAGAAGCAACTGCCACCAATACCTATGTAGCGGTAACTATAATCCAGCTACAAAAGAAAAGAAAACCTATAAAAGTAGGGGTTAGTTAACAAATGGCTATTAAAGCGAAATCAATATTCACATGTAAGTAAATATTTTAAACAAATTAAGATTCCATCCAAAACAATGGCATAACTCGTCGGTTCGTACCCATCGAGTTTTCGTCAAGCATTACACCAAAAAATATTAAAAATAAACTTAAAATGCACTTTTTAACATACTGTAACTAATTTAAACATAATGTAACTAATTATAAATAAACTTAATTAAACAGCGCATTAAGATAGATAGATACCACTTTATTGCACATCAAAATAAACAAGATATAAAAAAATCTATACTTACAATACTTTCTAGTCAATACAATAGGCAGCTTTATGGCGTAAAGCGATCTCTTCCAGGCAACTGAAATCAAAGGAATTTAATAGAAACAAATAACCAGTCATGTTATACGGGTCCGAATTTTGGGCCACTAAAGTCCACAGTGACCACAAACGTCTCTACTCAGCTGAGATGAGAATGTTGAGATGAATGTGTTTCATGAATGGATAATATATAAGGCGAGAAACGAGTACATAAGTGGATCTCTGAAAGTTGCACTTGTGACTGAAAAATTGAGAGGAAGAAGATTAAGGTGAGATGTATGTGTTACATGAATGCGTGAAATATAATGTGAAAAACGAGTACATAAGTGGATCTTTGAAAGTTGCACCCGTGACTGAAAAATTGAGGGGAAGAAGATTAAGGTGAGATGGATATGTTACATGAATGCGTGAAATACAATATGAGAAATGAGTACATAAGTGGATCTCTGAAAGTTGCACTTGTGACTGAAAAATTGAGAGGAAGAAGATTAAGGTGAGATGGGTGTGTTACATGAATGCGTGAAATATAATGTGAGAAACGAGTACATAAGTGGATCTTTGAAAGTTGCACCCGTGACTGAAAAATTGAGGGGAAGAAGATTAAGGTGAGATGGATATGTTACATGAATGCGTGAAATACAATATGAGAAATGAGTACATAAGTGGATCTCTGAAAGTTGCACTTGTGACTGAAAAATTGAGAGGAAGAAGATTAAGGTGAGATGGATGTGTTACATGAATGCGTGAAATATAATGTGAGAAACGAGTACATAAGTGGATCTTTGAAAGTTGCACCCGTGACTGAAAAATTGAGGGGAAGAAGATTAAGGTGAGATGGATATGTTACATGAATGCGTGAAATACAATATGAGAAATGAGTACATAAGTGGATCTCTGAAAGTTGCACTTGTGACTGAAAAATTGAGAGGAAGAAGATTAAGGTGAGATGGATGTGTTACTTGAATGCGTGAAATATAATGTGAGAAACGAGTACATAAGTGGATCTTTGAAAGCTGCACACGTGACTGAAAAATTAAGATAAGGAAGATTAAGGTGGTCATGAAAGCCATGTGACAAAAAAATTTTAAACTGCGAGATTGATGGGTACAAATGTAAAGGTAGACCAAAAAAGAGATGCATGGGTTGTGTGAAGTATAATATGTAGTGTAACAGAGGATGTATGTCAGAATAGAGAGGTGTGGAAGGAAAAGGCATATTGTACCGACCTCAACTTATTGGGAGAAACAGAAAGAAAGGAACGAATAGAAACAATTAATTTATAAAAATATCTTATAAGTAATAAAATAATGCGTTTGTTAAGTCAGACCTCTTTTTCCTCAAAGAGATGATTAAAAATCCCTAGTAAAATACATGAAATATTACATTCAGAAAATTAAGTTCTTTTTAATGCTTTATTTGATACACAATTTCCTTGTTAATTATTCTTTTTAGAGGAAAATGTACTTTGTTCTATTTACTTAATATTAGAATACAGCAAGTAGCTTTGAAACTAGATATGAAAATGAATTATTACATTAACATGTTAAGAATTCAGTTTATAATGACAGCCCATAAAAATCTCACAGCTGGCTTCGGGTCTACCATTATAGGGGAACGGACAGTTTACAGCTACGCTTGTCCAAGGCGGATTTGCGGGTTTGACACATCGGTTATCTCGATGTTTAGGTTCATCATTAGTGTAGTATTTTTTTAAGTACACATTTATTTTTCGTAGAATAAAAGAGCAATATCGACTAAAGTAACTTTAAATACAATTAAATATTAAAAATAAACTAAGTTCTAAGTAAATTAATATAAATTAAAAATGAACTTATTATATTATTTACTTATAGAGACTACTAAAATAAAACTATCCTCTACATAAAACTAACTAAAAAATCTATACAAAAAAAAACCTTATACTAAGGCCCGCCCAGACCACTGTCGCTGGGCAGTGTATCGTGCGCGTGTGTGTGTGTGTGCGCGTGTGTGTGAGTGTGCGTGTGCGTGTGTGTGTGTGTGTGTGTGTGTGTGTGTGTGTGTGTGTGTGTGTGTGTGTGTGTGCGCGTGTGCGTGTGCGTGTGCGTGTGCGTGTGTGTGTGTGCGTGTGTGTGTGCGTGTTGTGTGCGCGTGTGTGTGTGTGTGTGTGTTATTGTTACATGTCGACAAAAGCAAGCAAATGCACACCTGCCTGCCATAAAGAACAGTTTATTACATTCCCGCATTTGGACTTCTTTTGTTTACTTTGTGTTTAAAATTTGTAATTAAGGGAAACAGTCTATTGTGTATTGTAATCTTTTATGGCAGTCATTAGACAGGTGGAAATTTAATTCTTGGAAATTATTGTTTTGCGTCGAGACATATTGTATTTATACAGGATAAAAGGAATGCCCGAACGGAGGAGTGAGGCAGTCAAGCGACGATTACGATACAAGCAAGACGTGTGTACATTCGATAAGGTGTATAGTCACGGATTTTGCGCGTGTTATTGAATCGTGCAGTTTGCACTGGTTGTGTCCAGTTATATAATTCTATAGTAATTCCAACGGCATTTTTAATTCGAGTCCCGCACTCGTAACATTATTTAAGATTCTACCATCATGCTTTTCAATGATGTAACGTCTGCCGTGACAGTACCTTAAGGACTCAGCGGAAGATCAGCGCTGGTTTTAAAAGACCAGCATTATGCTGAGTCTGATGCCCCTTTCAGGACAAGATTATGTTGTTAGTTTGAAATTTGTTAACACTACACCAATGTCCTGAATACAATGATTTTCTTTCTTCTTTCTTCTTTCTTTCTTTCGTTAATACTCGTACTCTCAAAGACAGGATTCGAGAGAAGAACTCAATATTAAATAATCGAATTAGTGCGTATAAAAGTGGAATCGTGTCCACTGGATACATTACTATTAACCACACAGAGGCAAACCACGTGTATGCTATCTGACCCATGCACTTCACTGGGTGTATAAAAAATATTATTGATCACAATTAAATATAGCCTATATCTAGGGTTGCCACCTTTTTGGATGAAAATAAAGTATTTTTGTTTTTAAGCTGTAAATATATAGTGCTTTTGGAAAATTTAGATGAAAAAAGAGTACACATTTATTTTTCACTAGCTGACCCGGCAAACTTTGTACCGCCTCAGAATCAGTAAATAAAAAAACTGAATGATAATTGCAGAATGTTTCAACTTTAGCAAAATTGTGGTCAAAACTTAACCGGAACGAACATCAAACGTTTGACATAGGAAACTAAAAGAATGAAAAAAAAAACTTCACTTTTAAATTTAATTTTATTTATGAACGACTTTAAAATTTTAAATTTTATTGATTTCTAAACGACTGGACGAACATCAAATGTTTGACAGGTAGGAATAGTTTTTAAAGGAAAGCGAAATTGTTGTTTTTAATATATTCCAAGCATTTTTTTCATATTTACCCACCTTTTAAACCTTCCCTGGACTTTCACAAATAATTCAAAATAAAAATTAGCCAAATCAGTCAAGCCGTTCTCGATATATATATATATATATATATATAGATTATTTAATAAGTATATATTTCAATATTGCATTTTCCATGTGCATTTATTACTACTTTTTGCTTTGACCAGCAAAGATCTATTATTATTTTTAAAATAACAATAAGTATCTTATATATTTTTTCTATAATATATAGTACAATTGGATAAAATATGGTACGAAACTATAACATATTATAGTACTGTTGGCAACCCTATATATATCACACAAGAATAATGTAGCTTTCTACTGATGAAAGAATTTTCAAAATCAGTTTAGTAGTTCAAAAGATTACTTCCTACAAAAAAACTCACAAACTTTAACTTTATAATATGAGTATAGATTAGTTTACGCACACAATTTTATAAACTGCTTGACTATAATACCATTATTTCTTCTGAACCTTATATAAATTATCCGTGCAGGAACGGCGAAAGAATACAATTTCCTGCGGCTGGGCGGCCTGTCGTAAGAGGCGATAAAACAACCCACAGCCGGGTGGTAGGGCATTTGCCCGACTGGATGGTTACCACCCCTGGTCATACTTTAGAGCCTTGTGTTGTGTTTTGGCATTAGTAACCAGGTTCCAGTCTCCCTTGAGAGAGCAGTAGCGCATTTGTAGTACCTTTCGTGTTGCAAATGTCCATAGGCTATAGTAACCGCTTTCCATCAAATGGGCCGTCTGCCTGTCTGTTGAACTCATGCAATAAAAAAAATTTAGATTCTCTTGTAAAATATGTCGCGTGACAAATTATGATGGAGGAAAATAAATACCTAATTGCAATATAATATTTTCTTTGTTTCAGATCGCCCAAGGGACTAAAAATGTAGTGATTTCGCAATAAGAATGTCGTTGAAGTGATACCAAAATCATGAAGTGCTTTGTGTTAGTGTTGTTCTATGTGTTTAAGTTCGGCGTGTGTTTCAATTGTCGCGGTGATGAGCCAAAGTGGCGTGATTGTGACAAGCTATGCGATGTGCACGGCAACTGCAAAATCAAGGCTGCATTGCTGCTGCCCAAAAACACCACATACGACGCTTGTTTAGGTGCTGTAAGTATTGATTTTCAATTTATACCGTTCTATCAGTTCTTTCGCCTTCTCACAATTGTAGGGGGTCGGCACAATATCTTTTATAATTTATTTAATATCGACGGCCTCTGTGGTTGAGCGGGCTAAGCCTTTGCCGGCCTACGTTACTGCAACGCATAGGCTCCGGGTTCAATTCCTGGTATAGTAAATTTCGGAAACGTATTTTCTCCGTTATTTACTATGGTCTGGGTGTCTGGGATCGGCCCCAGAGTAGTACGTTGTATATTACCCATAACACAAGCGTAACTTGCTTAATTTGGGGATATACAATATGTGTGTTTGTCTGCCGATTATTATTATTATTTACATATATATTTTATTTCCAAATTTTTTACATTTTTCTTATAAAAAAATACAAATTTATTTATAAAAAAATTATAAAAAACTGATCTTCGCCGGCAGTGGGGCCTAGGGTCCAGGCTACCGGTGGTTAAGGCTCCAGACACAGGAATCTCCTCACAATACGGGCCGTGTCCAAAAGAGCTGCCTTCTGCATCCGACCCTTCAACCAGATACCAAGCGAGAGCCTTTCAAGGTGGCGATCAAGGCTCTTCGCTATTATTATTATTATTATTATTTTATGTTATTTTATTAGAATCTCCAACAACCTTAAATTTTTAATCAATGTGCTCCTTCAATTACTGGAGACCACGACATGCGTAAAAACTAAACATAATATAAATTTAATGTGTAATATATAATACAGTAATACTTATATAAAAAGCTTAACAATATAATCTAATATATAATATTCTAGGCAAGTGAGGTGTGTAAGAATAAGCCTAAATGGCACTCTGTTGTTCGTGCCTACCCCGCAAGGGAACTAGCGTGAAGTTATGTATGTATGTATGTATGTATAATATTCTAGTGTCACGGTGTTAGTTACCAAACCCCTCCGAAACGGCTGAACCGATTTGTTTGAAATTTTGTGTCCATATCGAGTAAGTCTGAGAATCGGCCAACATCTATTTTTCACCATCCCTCTGAATGTTAAAGGTAGTCCACCCCTATTTTTATTTTTATTTTTAGGATTAATTTATTTTTTATACAGCATTAAAAATACATACAACCCTAAAGTTTCACCCCTCTACGATCAGCCCCTATTTTGTATTTGTTAATTATAAACTTTAATCTTTTGGCAAGATTTTTAATCATATTTTGTCATGACTTCGAATATTTTTTTTTATATTACTCTTAATTTTCCACCTCTCTACTATCAACCCCTATTTTTCCATCGCAATTTTTTTTTTAACTATCAGTCGATCAGTTATCCCCGCTAGATGTCTACCGTTGTCACCTCTCATCCAGCAAACATCACGGAGTAGGGATGAGTGGGTTCCCGGATGGTTTAGATTCACAATTAGAACCGGTAGGTGGCGCTGAGATCGGGTTCTGGAATCCTCCTAACCACCTGGAGCGATTTTGGTGATTTTGTTTTTGTGTGTATGAGTGGGTACCCGGATGGTTTAGATTCGCAATTAGAACCGGTAGGTGGCTCTGGGATCGGGTTCTAGAATTTTATTTTTTAAAGACAGAACAACGTCTGCCGGGGCCGCTAGTATTATATATTCATGATAGAATACATAATTACTAGACATCGGATTATATGCATTTGCATGTTTGCATATGCCAATGCATATAAATCTATTTTTATAGCGTTATTGCATATTTTGGTACTTTTTCATTGACAGTGCTTATTTCGGTAGTTATACGTGTTAGACGTCTTGTATTATGCTGAAGACACGACGAAAAAATGATTGAACAGAGTAACGCCCTTCCGAGTTCACTATCGCAGGTTTGTGGCAAATTAAATGCAGTTTTGTATAAAAACCCCGGTCTTGAAAGAATAAAGAAAATTGAGGCATTTATTAACGGCACTGGACAAACTCTACCTGAAGAAGTCTCTGCAGAAATGGCGCCAAATTTCAAGTTCTGTCCGGTGACGTCGAAAGGTCATTTTCAGCCTATAATAATAATAAGTGACAAGCGTCACAAGTTTGCTGCAGAAAACCTGGAAAAATATGTTATTGTTTACTGCCACAAGAATTATAATAATTAAATTATACATATATACATACATACATAACTTCACGCCAGTTCCCTTGCGGGGTAGGCACGAACAACAGAGCGCCATTTAGGCTTATTCTTACACACCTCACTTGCTTCTTTGACATTCATAACTCTTGACATGCACGCTCGTCTGTTCTTAAGGCTCCTAACATCACCTTCTGCTAGTACACGATCAATTTGATCATGGAAAGTGTGTCGTGGCCTTCCACGACCTCTGCATCCATCCACTTTTGCATTGTATATCTGTTTATTCATTCTTTCATCATGCATTCTTTCCACATGCCCGAACCACCGGAGCATTCCTATCCTTACCTTCACCCCGACACTCTCTTTCAGACCAACTCTCTTTCTTACTTCGGTATTACGAACGCGGTCCGCGAGCGTCACTCCGCAGATTTTGCGCAGTGCTCGCATCTCGACCGCGTTTACTCTACTTTAATTAAATTATAATAATAATAATTTATAACTAATATTAAGATATGTTTAATATATAAATATAATGTGAAAATAAACTTAAATTCTAATTAATCTAATAATAAATGGTTTATTGATTGTGCATATTTCGCCCCTTTTTAGTGCATATTTGCATGCATGTTTTGCCATATTGTTATTATTATTATAATCCGATGTCTAATAATTACATATATAGATAAATTAGTTTATTAATAAAAATAAAAAATTGTATATGTCATAGGTACACAGTTATTTTTTATTTTCCTTCCATACTTCTCTATTCTGACATACGCCTTCTGACACACTACAAATCATCATGTCATCCTTCACGCAATCCGTCCATTTGTTTAGTCTACCTTTACATTCTTCCATTTTTACATTATTTTTGTCACGTGACTTTCATTCCTCCTCATTACATGCCCATACCATCTTGTCTTCTTTCTTTCCATTTTTTAGTCACAGGTGCAACTCTCAATTATATGGTTAGGTACCTGCAATCTCAATAGCCGTGTTAACTTGGTGGTTAACGCACACGCGTTGCAAACTTCAAGCATGCAAATTTGAATCCTGCCCGGAAAAGCAGTAGGATTTTCACATTATTTGTATGGAGCTTGTGTCAAATTTTATTATTTATTTATTTAGGTTTATGGCTTGGCAGATAGGCCTTTAAGCCAGATCTTAGTTTACAATATAGCTTCTTCATTTTCTTAAGCCTATGTGTAGCACAGCTGAACTGTACGTAATCAGCTAGTGCCATTCATCGGAGTTCTTGTGACAATTCAAAAGGCCACATTTGACTATACAGTTCATATTTCTCATAAAACACATAATTACTACTCAAAAACTATCAATATCCTACAACTATTGTTCATTTTAGAGTAATTTTACACATTTTTAGAAAATAAAACTGCACAGCGCAACATCTCCTTTCAGTTCCCGTCAAAAACTCTGTGTCAAATTTTAATCGACGATGGTAAGGCAAATAAATGAATAGTAAGACATAGTCACAGAGTATATTAATATAATAGTAGAGATATAGTGAACGGCCATTAGTCAGCTTTTCTTTATTTATTTATTTTCTCCATGCAGGGAACACTAATTTCTGAGGCAGGGCGGCCTGTCGTAAGAGGTGACAAAATAACACACAGCCAGGTGGTAGGGCATTTGCCCGACTGGATGTGTTGTGACCAAATAAGTAATGATATCGATCGCATATATTTATTATGTTTTGAACAAAGACAAATACAACAAAAACATTCAAATATATTTTTTCAAGCTGGGAACACTCAATGGCCCACCGCCATTTTGTGTTTGTTTTAATCTGTCACTCGCAACAAGACGGTCGTGCTATATAGTCACTACATTTCTGTTCGCTGAGTTTTTTCACATTATCCATACGTTACGTTGTGTATTTTGTGTTCCTCCGTGTTGATTGCTGCCCAGCTGTCAAATATCAAAATGCCTAAAGGATCTGTTCTGAAAAGGCAGGCGAGAGAACTGGTGATCAAGGTTCGTAATTACTTTGAAGCAGAGTATCAAAATGGTGGCCCGCTATTACCACTGTCGCAAGTGCGAGAGCGTGTTGCGGCCGCATTAGGAATTAGTGGACCTACTGTTTCAAAAATTACTACCGAAGCTTACGGTACAAGCGGCATGCAGGAAAATAAGCTTCGTACGCCGAAGAAAAAACGCCAACCACGTCGTGTGACATCGGTTGACAACTTCGACGCTGACGCTATTCGCCGTCATATATATGACTATTACTTGCGCAAAGAAATTCCAACACTTAAAAAACTTGTTGTTTCTTTACGTGAATGTGGTTTGTTCCATGGCCAAAAATCGTCATTAAGCTTCGTTGAAAGAAATTGGATTTTCTTGTAAAAAAATCGGACAAACGTAAAATATTGATGGAGCGTCACGACGTTGCTATGGCTCGCTGCGAATTTTTGATCGAAGCCAAAAAGATATCAGATTGGTCAAATGTTATTTTCACTGACGAGACTTGGTTAAATGCAAACCACACAGTATCTAAGAACTGGACTGACGACACCGCCGCTTCCACTAGTTCAGTGCCAATGGGAAAAGGTGAACGCCTTATCATATGCCATGCAGGGTCTACGAAAGGATTCGTGTCAGATGCTTTACTGGCCTTTAAATCCAAGAAAACAGTGGACTACCACGAAGAAATGAACGCGGAGATTTACGAAGGATGGTTTAAAGAAATGGTGCAATCTCTGGAAGAACCGTCGATAATTATTATGGACAACGCTACATATCACTCCAGACAAATTGATAAAATGCCGACGCAGGCCAATAAAAAACAAGAGATAATTGACTGGCTCCAACGTCATGGCGAAAATGTGGATAATACTTTATTAAAAGTACAATTAGTGAATATTTTAAAATCGAAAAAAAGCCTCCCTAAAAGATATATTACCGACGAAATAGCTGCCGAATGTGGTCATTGGGTTCTTCGACTTCCGCCGTATCATTGCCAGTACAATGCTATAGAACTAATATGGGCACAAATTGTCTAGGCTCCTCCCTGGCTGGTATGGGTTCTTGTAGTAATCCCTTTTACGGCAAACAAGATGTTAGATTTATTAAAAAATGCATTGGCGGCTCCCCTCCTCCTGTCATCCCCCTTTTACGGCAAACAAGATGTTAGATTTATTAAAAAATGTGAAGAAGTAACCGCCCAACAGTGGGAAAAAATTGGGAGAAGAATCCAAAACATTATAGCGTCGGATTGGGAAATCCATGTGGCATTCGATAATATAGAAGTACAGGAACTTATAATAAACGTTGGAGAGCTCATCGAGTGACAGTGAGGACTCATCAGATTTTGATTAAAATAAATAAATAAATAATCAATATAATATAATTACATCTTGTAATGAAATGTAATATTAGTTAATAAATTTGTACAAAATTATCCGGCAATAGTTTAGTTTCTTACACTTTGGAAAAAAATATCGGGTCTGTTATCGTGTTACGTTTATCGATAGCTCCATCCCTATCAGTTTCTCTGACTCTGCTATGACCTTGTACGTGCATAAGCGTCATATTTTTATTAAATAATGTATACATAATGTACAAAAGACGCTCGTTCAAGTATCCACAGAAGCTGTCATCGAGAAAATAAAGAAATGGAAATAGTATAAGTTGTGTATGCGTTCCAGCCAGGATCGAACCCGCGCCTTTTGAGTTTGGGACGCGTGCGCTAGTCATTACGCTACCACGACTTGGTGGTAGCGTAATGGGTTTTGTCTAAAGTAAATCAATCTGAATTAGACAAGTATGGCCGTTAATCACCCATGATGTTTATGAGCTGATAATGTATTTATATGTTTATTTTGGTATTTGCACCAAACATAGATAAGTATTTGATTTTACACACAATGCTGTTATCACGAGCAGTCTATGTCGATGCTGTCTATCTTTTAAGATTAGATATGATGTAATCAGATCGCTAAACGGAACTGTTTCTGTTCTTTTTTTTATTGCAAAACTGGCAAACAGGCAGACGGCTCCACTGGTGGAAAGTGGTTACCGCCGCCTATAGATTTTTGCAACGCCAATTCTGCTATCATTATTTCGTAAAAAAATCTTCGGACACTATCGTCTCAATCGTAGGTTTGCCTGATTTCGGTATTCTGTTAATTCCAATAGCATGTCCGTGGCACGCCACTTTATAAATGTTGAAAAACCGTGAAATAAATGTTTAAAATTTTGGTAGGTAGCTTTTCAATATTCATTTCGGCTAACGTCATTTCTGCAGGTGGTACAGTAAAATCTCTTTTAGTCGAACCTCGATAAGTTGAAAACCTCTCAAACTCGAAAAAAAATTGTGTCCCTTCCCTTCAACCTCAAAACGTTCGTTGCTCGAAATCTGAACCCTCTATAAGTCGAAATAATAAGTGAGTCCCTATAAGAAAATTAAAGACCTATTTTCCCTCTATAACTCGAAATATATTGGACCTCTTAACACACACACACACACACACACACACACACGCACACACACACACGCACGCACACACACACACACGCACGCACGCACACACGCACACACGCACACACGCACGCACGCACGCACGCACGCACGCACGCACACACATATACACACACACATACACACACACACATATATATATATGTGTGTGTGTATGTATATATATATATATATATATATATATATATATATATATATATGTATATATATATATATGTATACATACATACATACATACATAACTTCACGCCAGTTCCCTTGCGGGGTAGGCAAGAACAACAGAGTGCCATTTAGGCTTATTCTTACACACCTCACTTGCCTCTTTGACATTCATAACTCTTGTCATGCACACTCGTCTGTTCTTAAGGCTCCTGACATCACCTTCTGCTAGTATACGATCAATTTGATCATGGAAGGTGTGTCGTGGCCTTCCACGACTTCTGCATCCATCCACTTTTGCATTGTATATCTGTTTAGTCATTCTTTCATATATATATATATATATATATATATATATATATATATATATATATATATATACTTATTTATCAATTGTAATATATGTTAATATAAAATGCTTGTTATATATAATGTTAATAAATATATTTATTTAAATTACTTCGTATATACTTATATATTGGTATTTTATAAATTACTGTATGTATATTTAAATTGTACAGTCCTATCTTTTTTCTGCTCCAAATTTTGCAGATTGTTTTTGTATTTGTTTATTTTGGTGAGCAATAAAGTGTTATCTATCTGTCTAAGTTCTCGTAACGTACTGTGGCGTGATGAGCTTCCTATTTGAAAATCCACTAGCCAGCTTATTATCCTATCTTTTTTCTGCTCCACCTACATCGCCAGGTTAGTTAGAATTTCTTTTAAGCTAGGTTGCCTGGAAGTGATCGCTTTTAGTGATAAGGCTACAATACAATAATTACAAAATTTTGCAGATTGTTTTTGTATTTGTTTATTTTGATGAGGAATAAAGTGTTATCTATCTGTCTAAGTTCTGGTAACGTACTGTGGCGTGATCAGCTTCCTATTTGAAAATCCATTAGCCAGCTTCAGTTGTAGAACTCGGGCTGCGGTCTACCTAGACCGACTTACCATGTATTGCTCTGTTAATAAAATTTACTTAACCATTTCTAAATGCTGTTATATAAATTTTACAAAAGCTATAAACATAATTCAGTTTCCTTATACTCTCTGTCATACTTCATTATTGAAGTTATCCACTCTCAGAGACTTAGGTGTTCAGTTAGACGCGAAGCTAAGTCTTAATACACATATTGACACTATAATTAATAAAGCTTTTAAGATGTATGGATTTGTGATGAGGACCGCAGTAAATTTTAAACGTGTTTCCACTTACCTATACCTCTACAAATGTTTGGTTCGATCTCAACTGGAATACGCTGTACCAATCTGGAATCCTTATTATCATAAATATAGAGAATGCATTGAGAATGTTCAGATAAAATTCCTACGTGCTATGCATTACATGTGTAACAAACGATATTTGACATACACTTTACTATTGGATAACTATAAAATGCTAACTCGAATCTAGGCGACGGTATTTGGAAGTTATGACTGTTTACAAGATAGTAAACAACTACTTCGATTGCATAAACCTTGTAAGAAACATATGCTATGCTGTACTTAGGACTGTAACAATACGGGAGGTGCGGAAATGTCACTTATTTGCTCTGGGTAATTGTCGTACTAATGCTGGATTACGCGCACCTCTTCGTCGAATGTTAGATTCTTACAATAAATATTTTAATGAAATTGACATATTTTCTATGGCAATTGGTAAATTCAAACATAATATATTAAACAAACTTTTAAGCACATCGTCTCCACCTTAATGCTGTATTTGTATTATATTTTATCATTATTTTTGTTACTACATGTAAGTTGCGTGGTTAGCGGTATAAAAAAAACATTGTTATATGTCCTAAAATAAAATGTGACAAGTGCTGTTGGATACCATATTATTAACATACAGATTATCACATTAGTTATAAAATATATATTGTATATGTTTGCTTTTCTGATAAATAAATTTTAAAAAAAACCTCTTATGTAGTATTCTCCGATATCTTGCGCTAGTAGTTTCGCCATGAAAAATCAACAACATAGTTAAACAAAAACTCTACAATTTTATCACGCTATTAAGAAAATTAAACAAAGAGTAATTTAGCATTTGACTGACAAAAACCAAGCTACCCGCCGTTTATTATTTTCTCGCTGAGAATCGAACACATAAAATTTTACTATCGACCGTTTTTAGCGCTGTTCCTTAGCAGATTTACGCAAATTTTATGCGAAAAGTTGTCTGCTCAGGGCTCAATCTTTGCGAGCTTCCAATATAATTCACATATACGCGGAATGGCGCAGAATGAACATTACATTATTTAGTTACTATATTTACCAAATTACCATAATAATTAATTTAAATTATAATTTTGAACATTATTAAGGTTCTGTTGTCAAATACTATAACTTCTATAATCACAAATTTGGCCAAGGCTACACTGTTAATTTGACTTTAACAATAAACAAAAGAGTATATATGCGTGTGTGTGTTAAATACGTGGTCGTGTGTGTAATGTCTTTTTTATTGATTTAATGTATTTTTTATGTATAATTAAAAAAAAATATATTAGCATTCGTTGCTTCTTCTCTATATAAACTATAAGGGTGCGAAATTTCATACTCCTCTGTCCGCGCAATTTTCGTAAAAAGGGGTACAAAGTTTTTGCTGTGTTATTGCTTCACGTATTAATATATAGATATTTATTGTATAATATGCTAGTAAAATTTTACTTAACTATTTTGTAGTTAGATCGTTTTAGGCAGCGCGTTAGAAGCGAGGTTTGCACTGAAAATCAACCCTGTGTCGGATGAAATTACGACATTATTGTTTTATTTATTATATTATTTATTATTTTATATTAAGTCTTTTATTATATTTATTTATTTATAATAAGTCGTGGTAGCGTAATGGCTAGCACACGCGTCCCAAACTCAAAGGGCGCGGGTTCGATCCTGGCCGGAACGCATGCACCACTTAGTCAGTTTTCTGATCTAATGTGCATATTGTTACAATTACCACGTGCTAACAACGGTGAAGGAAAACATCGTGATGCAACCTGCACATCGAGATAACCGTTGTGTCATACCTGCCAAGCCGCCTCGGACAAGCGTGGCGGGTACACTGTCCGTTCCTCCTGTAATGGGAGGCCCGAGCCCAGCAGTGGGACATTTATGGGCTGATATTATTATTTTATTTATTAATTTACTTATTCTTGGAATGTTTCATATTATTTATTGTCCTCACCGCCACTGTTGTTTTAATATTTTCCTTAGTTTAGGGGGTTGCCTGGAAGAGGTCGCTTTAAGCGATAAGGCCGCCCTTTATTCAACATTTACTGTACCTAGTGTAAGAACGTAGTTTTAATTTTTGGTGGACAATAAAGTGTTTTTATTCATTCATTCAATGTCATGGTACTAATAAATTTTCCCTTGTCAGGTACAACCGGTGATCGAGCTAGCAATGGAGCACCAAGACGTGAAGGAGGCCTTCCCCTCGTGGCTGGGCTTTGAATGGAAGACATACGACGTGGAGGATTGTGACGCCGCCTACGCCGTTATATCAGCCATTGATGCTTACAATGATTGCTCCCATGTTTTTTTTGGACCAGCTTGCGATTTTGCGCTTGGTAAGTAAACGTTTCATGATATTTACAAACTATACCACAACGAACATTTGTTTTACGTATTTTTAGAGTAGAGTGTAAGAATACGCCAGTCTGTTTTTCCTGACAAATACAATCTTGAAGTTTTCAAGTCACGAGCGAATAAGTATCTTCTAGATTGCGTCATCACTCAACATCAGGTGAGAGAGTGGTCAAACACAAACCTATACTTCCATAAAATATACATACATACATACATGCATACATACATACATACATACATACATAACTTCACGCCAGTTCCCTTGCGGGGTAGGCACGAATAACACACACACACACATATATATATATATATATATATATATATTAGCGGTCCCGGCAGACTTTGTCCTGCCCTGAAAAAATAAAATCTAGAACCCGATTCCAGCACCATCTACCGGGTCTAATTGTGAATCTACACCATCCTCTGACCCACCTCAACACTAATATTTTTATACCTTGGGTTACATTATTGAAATTTTAGTAGGGATCCTTAATTTTTTTCTAGTAATAAATATGGCCTATATTAATCTGGGATAATGTAGCATTCTAATGGTGAAAGAAGTTTTGAAATCGGTTTAGTAGTTTTTGAGTTTATTCGTTACAAACATACAAAAATACAAATCCATCCCCTTTATAATATTAGTATAGATATGTGGCCGCGTGTCATTAGAGATATTGACAATGATCGATGCTGTTGATTTGAAACTCGATTATTTGTGACCCGAAGTATTGTTAGCCGCCTTGCTTTCCTATTGTAGTCAGCAGTGACGCGGCATGGAAATTTGGCTAGGGTAAGCCGGTTGAAAAAATATATCGTATAATACAAGCTCCGACTACAATACTGTTGTTGAAATTAAGGCCCCAATATCAACATACAAAGAAGCACAGGATTTGATGACAGTGACTTTGATGTATGCTAAAAGTGGCTTTTAAAAAAGCCTCTTTAGACGTGCGCACTGCGCATGGAGTTATTAGTTGCTATTACGTCAAATACTCGTATAAACCGCCGAGCGTAAGAAATAGTAATACAGTAATAATATATGCACGAATTTTTTATCCGTGCAGGAATAGATAAAGGGAGACTGGAACACAACTCAAGGTTGTTATGGCGACATATTTTAGACCAGGGGTGGTAGCCATCCAGTCGGGCAAATGCCCTACCACCTGGCTGTGGGTTGTTTTGTCGCCTCTTACGACAGGCCGCCCGGCTGCAGGAAATTGTATTCTTTCTCCGTTCCTGCACGGATGTAAAGTGCAGGGTTCTCTCCAATTTAACATGTCTCACTAATAATAATAATACGACCTTATAACCTAAACCTGTTGAAATGTAACTTCTCAATCTCAATTTTAATAACTTTGTCAACATGTTTTGAGTATCAATTTACAAAGTTTAAGTCTTATACCGATAATTCGATAGTTGACTTCATATTATCTACATCAAATTGTTTGGAACAAACCCAATTATATTTTATTGGATGTCGAGTATCGCTACCGGTCTCGATATTGAAGTAATTTGCCTATAAGCTTACTTTTTCTTATACTTTACTTTGTCTAAAGCCTCGGTCACACACAGCGAATACTTGCTATGATTAGGCACTCGAAGCGAGAACTCGCTGTGTGTGACAAACAGGCTATTCGCTGCAAATAGATATATTCATCGCAAGTTGAATTCGCTGCGATTTGAATTGAGAATTTTTTTTTTAATTTTTTGATGCACAAAATAAGTTACAAGGAATATAAATTAAAAGATTAAATTAGTAACAATCTGGATTGGAATTCAAAACAGATGCATATGGAAAACACATAAAATTAAACAAGTGTAAATGCTTTTATGTATACATACGTGGTCTAGAGTATGCTGTCATAACAACTTTGAGTTGTCTTTCGGCATCAGAGGCCAGGTTCCAGTTTCTCCTTAAAGGCCGGCAGCACATTGGAAGCACCTCTGGTATTGCTAATATCCATAGGCGACGGTAACCATTTTCCATCACAATTGGGCCGTAAGCCTATCTGCTGTGCTTCAGCAATAAAAAAAAGTACATATACACATTCACGTGTTCAATTCTACTGCGAACTGCTACTGCGAATGCGCATTCGTAGAGAGTAAATTGAACGTGCGCTCTCAGCGCGACAATTCGCTGCGTGTGACAGTGTACTCGCTGCGAGTAGCCATTCCGCTCAGCGCGCCACTCCAGGCTATACATACGTGCTACAGATGATTTCGCGGCTGCATAGATAAGTGTGTGTATGTATATATATACGACGAATCAAGGGTATTAGAAGCCCCAAACTGATCTCTGCGTTCAATCCATTTACGAACCCATTTTTGTATTTTGTGAGTTGTGAGCTTAATGTGCAATTTGGTTTGTTAATTCTGCACATGACGAATAGACGACATATTTGTGTTTGAGATACAAACAAACTGTTGAAATTCACGTGTAGAACTCGTTGTGTGTGACAGGTAGGCAGTCACTTGTCGCTGCGAGTATTATTCGCAGCGAATACACTCACAGCGATTATTTTCTGTGTGTGAACAAGGCTTTACTGCCGCATATGTACTACCAGATACAGAATATTTTCTCAAGTTTTCGTGACTAGTACGCATAATAAAATTACGTTTTAAAGGTTTTAAGCGCGGTATTTTATTTGATTTTTATGAAAAACAAAGATGACAAGTGTCAACGAGTATTGTTACAGTTTTTATTTAGCCTACCGCCAATTTGTTCATTTTATTTATTATATTTTTATTCTTGTTTATGTTTACATTATTTCTTCTTCTGTTCAAGCCACAACATGTTGCCAATCGGCGGTAAATTAGATTAAGCTCCCATAGAGTAAATAATAACCACAAACAAAAATTAAAACTAAATAATTAAAGTGAACAAGTTGTCGGTAGGCTAAATAAAAACTAACACTTGATATCTTTGTCTTCCATGATCAGGGCTACTAAAAAGTGGCTGCAACGTCGAAATCAAAATCAAACAAAGTACCTGGCTAAAACCGTCAAAACGTAGTTTTATAACCAAACACAGAGTCTGATAATGGTCCGTTAATTTCAATTATTTCATTCTACGTTTTACACATTTAAATCTTGTAAGTCGGAAGTTTTTGGTAGTACCTCGAATAGGGATCGTTTCCTCTGTAGTGTTAATTTCATAGTCGGTTAATTGCATACAAAAATTACGCAATGTACTGGTACGTACGGCGCTGAGAGAGGAGAGTATTGTCCTCTCACTCGTGCCTTATCCAGGCACGCATAGCTTCTGTTTGAACCACACACTGTCAGGTGTACTGAACACTTAACTCTTCTTCATCTTCTCTAACTTTTACTATAAATATAATTCCTTTAGCCTACATCCGTCAACATATTATAATTCAAAATAAACTTCTTTAGTCTAAAAAACATTATTATCAGTTTTGTTTCGGTCCAAATTGGACCTATGTTTAAGCATCGGTTTTATTGACGCTCTAATCTGTGCTGCACAATGTAAATCGAATATCCTATTCTCTCGCAGCTCAACTGCCCCCTCTCTCCATCAGGCCGTCGTTTTATAGTTCACAAATGCAAATTTGCCTGCCCGGCGACGTCCACACAATTTCCTAGTAATCGTAATCCGCACACCTGGCTAATGATGCAGCCGCAAGCGGCCGTAAACGAGCTCAATAGAACAATCGGCTGTTCTCTACAATAACTAGAAACGTATGCCAAAAATTAAGTGAACAAAAGAAGACGATCATAAAAGGATTACAAGTAGTTCAAATGCTGACAGGTAATAAAATGTGCCTTTACAGATTTGTACGTGGAATTTGTCTTTATCGGGGCCTAGGTTGTAACAATATCTCTATTCCTATAGATTTACGTGTCTATCTCTTTTTAGTGTCGCTTTTTCGTTTCAGCGAGTTTTAAATCACAACGATTCTAAAGAAGTTCCACTTCAACAAGACCGCGTTTACGCCATATTGGCTAGAATTATCGTGTCCCGCCTCAAATGAATACACGTTTCCATTATGAACTAAAACTTATCTACACGCCATACGTCTGTTGAGACGCATTCAAGTTTAGTGGGTATTTCACATGATGATATCACTTGTAAAGATCTTGTATACGGAAAGTAAGAATTTCTAACGCATCTTTTGATTCATGTGAAAGCATCCTGTTATAAGATGCCATCCATTACGAACTGAGATCAGATTACTGATTGTACGAGGAGGATTTTCATAAAGAAATCTGTTTTGTAGGAAGTAAAAGCATTTTAATAATGTTTGATACATATGTGAAAAATAAATATTGCAATTTTTATCTCTCATTCGCGAGCTACCCAAGTCTAATAACCAGCTTTATTTTCGAAATTATCTGTGTCTTATACGAAATTTATTAAGAGGGTGTATATTATATGCTGTTATATAATTGTGTGTTGATATTGTTACAACCTAGGCCCCGACAAAGACAAATTCCACGTACAAATCTGTAAAAGCACATTTTATTACCTGTCGGCATTTGAACTAATTGTAATCCTTTTATGATTGTATTCTTTTGTTTACTTATTTATTGGCATACGTTTCTAGTTCTTGTAGAGAACAGCCGATTGTTCTATTGTACTCGTTTACGGCCGCTTGCGGCTGCATCATGAGCCAGGTGTGCGGATTACGATTACTAGGAAATTGTGTGGACGTTGCCGGGCGGGCACATTTGCATTTGTGAAGTATAAAACGACGGCCTGATGGAGAGAGTAGTTGAGCTACGACTACAATACGGGCGTGACGTGTGAACATTCGGAAATCTAATAGTGATGGACCTTCTGCATTACGTTTGGATTTATTGTGTTCGGTTATATTTGTATCTATGTTATACGTGTTTGTATAGTTCTAATAAACTCTATGATAATTCTAACGGCATTTTAATTCGAGTCCCGCTAACTCGTAACAATATTGTGAACAAGTTAAAGGTAAGTACTGCATGTAATTGAGTGATACAAAATGTTTAAGTATAGGTTTGACTTAGAAAATAATTTTGGTACATCACACATAGGCTTTTTGCAATTAATTACATTGTTATTTAATGAAGTTTAAATGTCTTATGCCCGCTTTTTGAGGTACTTTTATCCCTAGTTTATTTGTACGTTAGCGCTATCGGTTTAATAACTTATAAAATTACGTTTCTGAACACACCATCGTACGATAGTTAAACTAGGTTCAACTTAACTGCCCAGTATTAGCCGTTTATTTATTCCATATCTTTTGTTTGACGTTTTGTTGTTGTCGTTTTTGTTTGATGTAAATAAATATTATATATTCCTTCTTAAATAGATCCATCTAGTGGCGAGTTTTGATACTAGTTGTAGGTTAACAGTTAACTTAAATTTATCTATTTCATAACTTTATGGAATCAATTGTTATTGAACTCATAACTGGTAACCCCAGAAAAAAAAACGGCACCTACGAAATACATGACGATTTTAATGGGGGGAAAAAATATACACAGATAAAAAAGAACATCAATGTTCCATATTTAAAAATAGTATATTGTGGCCAGTAGCAAATTTTATTAGCCACAATAAAAACTTTTTGGTAGAGATTCCAACAATAAATGTAGCTCGTAAGAAAATTCTAAACGTTTCATCTCCACGTTCCTTCTGCGTACGGCAGAATTGTGGAATGCACTACCATAGTCCGTGTTTCCCGAAAAGTACAATCCGGGTATCTTCAAGTCTCGTGTGAATAGGTATTATCTACGTAAGCGTACTCCATCTTCGACCGCATCATCGTCCGGCACTGGACGTGATCGTGGTCAAACGCAAGCCTATTTAGGTACTATAAAAAAATGTGAAAAATATCCAAGGTGTAGCAGTTTTCAATTACATTTTGAAAATTACTTTTAAAACAGCTAGGCACTTCAATTTCATGAATATAGATAATATGGATACGTCAACTACTGGTATGACAAAAATATGAATAAGAAAGACTTTTTCTGAATAAGACATATACCTAGGGACAATCAAGATTTAGTTGAAATGAGCCCAAGCCTGGCTAAGAGGCAATAGACCTCGTTCCAAGTGTTACGCATAGGGCCCACAAATCCTTTAAGTGGCTCCACATTTCCTTGTATGCTGGCTTTATGGGAGTTTCAAGGTTACACTACCCTAGTAGTTTATCCTAACTATATGTATATAATACTAGCGGCCCCGACAGACATTGTCCTGCTCTGAAAAATGAAATAAACTAGGTCACGATTCCAGCGCCACCTACCGGGTCCAATTGTGAATCTAAACCATTCTCGAATCCACTTGAACACACAAAAAACTCATCAAAATCGATCCAACCGTTTAGGAGGAGTCCAGTCAGATACACACGTATAGAAGAATTATATATATGAAAAAGCACGGTTATGTTGTTTGTTTGAAAATTTCAAAGAGACGTATGACATGAAATAAATGGTGGCGTCAAAGAAAGGGAAGGACATATGGCGCCATCTATTTGATGCTTATGTAACTTAATTGACAACAGAACTCATACTTACCGACCTCTCGGTTTAAAAAAAAATCATTATAAATTAAAATGAAATCTATTCTGTGTCCTGTTGGAACAAATTTAGCAAAATGAAAAAAAAACATCAAAATTGGTTAAGTAGTTTCGGAGTTCATCGCAGTCACGTGTTTTTGACGTCGAACGCCGTTGCAATTAATTAGAAAACTCGTTGCCATGGCAATGTCCTGTTGCTATGACGACATGTTTGTTAGAATACGATAATGGGGGTAAATTAAGCTTTACTCATTTGGAACAAGGTAACTGTCCTATATGAATCCGTGTAGGAACGGGGTATGAATACAATTTCCTGCGGCCGGGTGGCCTGTCGTCAGCGGCGACAAAACAATCCACAGCCAGATGGTAGGGTTTTTGCCCGTTTGGATGGCTTTCCCCCTTAGTCTAGAGTATGCCGCCATAACAACTATGAGTTGTGTTCCGCCATTATTGGCCAAGTTCCAATCTCCCTATAAAGAGCAGCAGCACATTGGTTAGCGCATTTGATGTTACCAATTTTTCATTACAACATTACAAATTTTATCAGGTGGGCCGTCTGGCTGTCTGCTGAACTTGTGCATTTTTTTTTGTTTCACATCATGTTATTAACATAGATCCGCACACAAGATATGCATTACTGCTAGAGACTCCCTTGTACTTAACTTCCTCGTTAGGTTTATCAGTGAATAAGATTCGCATTAGGGAAGCAAATCAGAACTCATTTTCTGCCCCATAAGCCCGTATGATTGATGGAAATCGGATTCTGCGAAAGCACATGTAGAATATAAAACATTTGGGGGGATAATTTATTGTCGCCCGTCAGATGACAGCACTTTTATTTGTGAAGGCAGAGCCGATTTTTATACTTTTTCTAAAAATAGAGCTCTTATCAAATCATCGTAGCCAAGTCCCTATATCTTGATAGTCAGGCTTTCAACTTAATATTGGTAGGAAAGGAAATTAGGTACACCTAAACATTTCACAATAAGGGGCCATCCACAAATTACATCACACCAATTTCATGATTTTTTGATTCCTACCTCGTCCTTGACAAGGACGATTCTCGACCAGCTGCGGCTGGTCACATTATGTCCTGGTGAGACTCCTTCCTCCCTATTGTGACATCACATATTTTGCAATTTTACATCAAGGAATTATTAAATTAAAACAGCAGTTCCGTAAATATACGGTTCCGACTAGATGGCTACCACCCCTGGTCTAAAGTATGTCGCTATAACAACCTTGAGTTGTGTTCCGGCATTAGTGACCAGGTTCCAGTGTCCCTTAAGAGAGCAGCAGCGCATTTGTAGCACCTTTGGTGTTGCAAATTTCCATAGGCGATGGTAACCGCTTTCCATCAAGTGGGCCGTCTGCCTGTCTGCTGAACTCCTGCAATAAAAAAATACAGATAGGCGTTGGAAATATTTTGAAGTTTTTCGTTAATAATTCAAATTTCGTATTTTAAAGCTTAAATACATTATATATAATATATAACATCACATTTCAAAATTAATTAATTATAAATCATCTTGGGCTCACAACGTCCACACCCACGACAGCGATTTTTCCCGTTCAACTCGTTTGCGGGCGTTACAATCATAAGCTCAAGTGGAACGGATCATGGAGCGTTGATGTCATTAACGACGAAATACGCATTTGCGTATTGGGGGGAGGGGGTGGTTGGGGGGGGGGGAGGTTGGGGATTTTGTAGGGCGAAAATTTTTTAAAGGCGAAGAGGTAAGGGCAATTCAAATATTAATTTGGATTAATTTGATTATTATTATTTTATTATTTCAATGAAACAATAAGGCTCCATTCACACTGTATTTCGGTTCATGTTTCAATCTCGATCCGTTTCCGGTTCGGTAAAATATTCTTAAATAAGAAAGAATCAGAGAACTCTCACTATTGTATCGCTCTAATTGCGATCCAATATTGCGCAGGTACCAGTTCGTCGAAAATAATATTTGACGAGACTAGTTGTGTAGACACTACGAAATTTGATTGGATCCAATCGATCTGACCGAATCAACTTAACCGAGAATCGGAGTGAAATTGAACTGTGAATGGCATCGTGTGAATTGACCCTTATAGTGTTTATCAGATAATCTATCGTTTTAATTATTTACATACATGTATAAATACTGCGATGTCATTTTTTTAATGTCTAAGCACAATCATTTCATAACTTAACAATTTTTAGGATTCCGTGGTTAATTTGGCAAAAATGAAACCCTTATGTAACCCCCAGGTCCATCTGAAAACAATTCAACCCTTTAGTATATAGTATTACTAGCTGCGTCCCGCGGTCTCACCCGCGTGATGATGGAAAATCGTTATATTTTGGATAATTCACACTATATCTTTACAAATTATAGCCTATGTGTTATTCTGATGTGTAAGCTATATTATTGTAAAGTTTCATCAAAATACATTCAGTAGTTTTTGCGTGAAAGAGTAACAAACATACATACATCCATACATTCTTACAAACTTTCGCGTTTATAATATTAGTAGGATAGCATACAGCGGCCATCCTCGATTCGTTACTTTTTTGCGATTTTACTACATATTCGGACTAAATAAAATTATAGACGGACCCCCCGTGAACAAAAGTGCCAAATGAAGCTTTTTTTTAAACATGTGTGCGTAAACTTATCTATACTAATATTATAAAGCTGAAGAGTTTGTTTGTTTGTTTAAACGCGCTAATCTCAGGAACCACTAGTCCGATTTGAAATATTCTTTCAGTACTGAATAGTACATTTATCGAGGAAGGCTATAAGCTGTATTATATTTAAAAAAAAATAGGGATCCTTACTAAAAATTCAATAATGTAACCCAAGGTGTAAAAAAATGACCCGAAAAAATCCTTACACGGCGTGCGCTGCGAAAACTATTGATTATAGAACAAAACAATGTACTACCACTTTGCAGAACATATAATTGTCTACAAAAAATATTGCATAACCATATGTCTAACTATTGTAGTTATCTCACAATAAACGTTCCTCTTTTTTTTAAATAATTAAAATGCCGTCGCTTCAAAATCTCTTTATTTTGTACCTTGGTATTAATGCTTATCAAAATAAATTACTCCATATTCAAGACTAATTCAATACCTTTCTAGAACTTTTTGAATTATTCAATTCGGACGTTTCATTCAAAAGATATCGAGATATTTAAAATGAAGTATTAGGGTTGTAGCCAAATATACTAATATATTGTTTGATTGAACACGCTAATCTCAGGAACTACTGGTCTGATTAGAAAAAATCTTTCAGTGTTAGATAGCCCATTTATCGAGGAAGGCTATAGGCTATATGTCATCACGCTAAGATCAATAGGAGTGGAGCACCAATGAAGAATGTTTCAAAATCGGAGAGTTTTGAAAGCAAATCCACGCGGACGACGTCGCGGGCACAGCTAGTATAATATACACGTGGTTTGCGTCTGTGCAGTTAATAGAAATGTATCCACTGGAAACCATTCCGCCTTTATTCGTTTACCCGATCGACATTCTTTAGCCGACTTTACTTTGAGAGTCCAGAGCCCTGGGCACCGTGTTTGTATTAATGGTCTAAGGCTGCATAGTATAGAACCTTGAAAAGGGCGGAACTTCAAACGGGGTCTAGGGCGGCAGTCAGCCTAAACCGCCATTGACCTAAGGATAATCCCCGGTCAGGATGACACAGATACTTACCGGACACGGGTGTTTCGATAAGTATCTGTGTCACATTGTGGGCTGCTTGCCTTCCCCAGAATGCCGCTAGTGCGGCGCACCCGACACGGCGTTTCATACGCTAGTCGAGTGCGCGGCATGGGCGCCGCAGCCTTTCGAGCTCGAGAAACAAGTAGGAGCGATCGACTCGCTCTGCAGTCTGGTGAAAGCCATGCTGCATAGCAGCGATACCTGGTGGGCTGCGGTTACTTTTTGTGAGACGGTAATGTCTTTCAAAGAGGCAAGGAGACGCAGGTATGCGCATGACTTCCCACCCTGAATAATACCGCTTCGGGGGGCCTTTAACTATCAAGGGAGCAAAGGATTCATCACCCCTGTCGACGAAGTGGATGTGTTCTGATTCCCGGGGCACATACAGGCACTTTTTGCGCTGGATCGGACTGGGCGTAACTACGTTCTAAGTCTCAGCCTTTCCTACAAAAAGCGCGGGGCACATGGGAGGAGGGTGGTTTTAGTGGGTATTGGTTGTTGCCCGTGCAACTTCTCGGAGTCTCCAAACAAGCCGGTTGATTACTGTTTGGATTGCCCCTTCTGGGAAGGCCTCCATGATCAACTATGGTCTAATCCCTTGCAAAGGACCCGGTATTGTGCGTAAACAGCATTTACCCGGCCTTAAAAAAAAGGATAATCCCCGGTCAGTTTAGGACTATTGTCCGGAATGAGGATAAATAGGACTGGCCAATTAGTGTGTACTGCTAATGGACATGGGGATCTGGGATTATGGAAGTCCTTTCTATGTGTGGCAGATGTATGTCGTACGTCGCAGCGTTGGAAAATCAAATACTACAATTAAGATGAGGATTTAATAATTAAAGTGATGGGTATTCAGAATCAAATACAATTATTTATTTGTTAATAGCGTTGACCCGAGGCTTTGCTGTTATTAAAATAGATTTTATCAATTAATTTAGATTGTTTGTCACCACAACAAGTATTAATGTAATAAAAATGTTCAATAAAGGTGGAGCGTAAATATGTTTAAAAAGTTTTTTTTGCATCCCTCAGGGATAGTACGAATTTCTTTAGATAAAACGTTTTCTATGTCTTTACCTGGACCCCTGACAACATCTATGCATGGTTTAAAAATGTTCAAAGTTATCTTACTGTCTCTTGGGAAGAGAACTTTTTCAGGATAAAGGATACTCTTTGTTACCTTTTCTGTACCCCTGACAATGTGTATGCAGAAAAAAATCATAATAGCGTAAGTAGCTGAGGCGTGAAAGCGTAAGAAACTCACACTCGCATATGTATTGTTACGAGTTGCAGGACTCGAATTAAAATGCCGTCGGATTTATTATAGAGTTTATTAGAACTATACAAACACGTATAACACAGGTACAAATATAACCGGATGCAACAAGTCCAAACGTAATGCAGAAGATTGTTATTCAAATACACGCGCAAAGTCCGTCACTAAATAGATTACCGAATGTACACAAGTCTTGCTTCGCTTGTGGTTGTCGCTCGACTGCCTCGTCCATCAATCGAGGCATTCATCAGACCGAATTTCCTAGAATCACACCTGGCTAATGACTGTCATAAAAGAATACAATACAGAATTGGCTGTTTTCTAATCACAAATTTAAAAAACAAAGTAAACAAAAGAAGTCCAAATGCCGAAAGGTAATAAAGTGTGTTTACTACAGGTAAGCAGGTGTGAATTTGTCTTTATCGGTCGTAACAGTATTATTACTTAGGTTTCTATTAAAATTAAGGTTACAAGGTTTTGGCGATTGGTAGTGAAGTAAAATTTTGATTATAATGGCATAGACATTTTTAATTCTTCTAAACAAATATTGAAGTCATCGGTTGTTAGTAAAGTTATTAATAAGCTTCAAAAGGAATGTAGTATTTATATTTAGATTTAATCATTTAGTTTTCCCGCTAGAAGTGTATAAGACAGATTGAATAATTAATCTTGGTGTAGTGTACTGTTTTAATAATAATAAATAAATGACTAACATTGTAACAATGATAAATTTAATAATATAATTATGACGAATGCAAATAAATGTACACACTGTAATCTTCCATGAAGTCAGTAAATAATGTAGTCGGTGTCGATAATAATTGTATCGGGTAGTCTGAAGGAGATCGCCTTTGACGATAAGACCGCCCATTGTACTTTAATGTATGTGCAATAAAGTTATTCATTCATTCATTCATTCATTGTATGTGTAATTTGCTATTTATATTTCTGTTCTTTGCCTAGATCATAAGTGTCTATTTTTGGTTTAGATGTAGTATTGTTTGGTTTTAAGTTTATGGAAATACTGTAGGATACTTTTATCCGTGCAGGAACGGAGAAAGAATACAATTTCCTGCGGCCGGGCGGCCTGTCGTAAGAGGCGACAAAACAACCCACAGCCAGGTGGAAGGGCATTTGCCCGACTGGATGGCTACTACCCCTTGTCTAAAGTATGTCGCCATAATAACCTTGAGTTGTGTTCCGGCATTAGTGACCAGGTTCCAGTCTCCCTTAAGAGAGTAGCAGCGCATTTGTAGCACCTTTGGTGTTGCAAATGTCTATAGGCGATGGTAACCGTTTTCCATCAAGTGGGCCGTCTGCCTGTATGCTGAACTCCTGCAAAAAAAAAAAATCTTCGTGCTGTCAAAGAGCTAGGAGCTCGACGTTCATATGATGAGGAAGTCAATGCTCAACTATTATGACGACGATTTACTCAACATATAGCAATCGGTATTTTCAGTTGGTTTGCTTTGAGATCATTACGGCATTGGCGTAATAGATATTTTTTCGGTCCAACAAATTCTGAAGTCCATTTAAGTTTCTGAACATTCGGAATCAAGTTGGGAATTGTGCTTTGAGGTTAATGGTGTCTTTCTAGAACTTAATGCGAATTGTGGTAACGTATTGTGATGGACTTTATGTAATTTCTTTTCTTAAGATTTTTTCGGATCTCTTCATCGATATCTAGGGTTCTGTAGCCATTTTGGAAAATGGAACTCTTTTACAATTATCATGTATATCCGTCTGATTGTTAGTCTGTCTGTCTATGTGTATATCGTCGACGTCAGTGCAGGACCTTGTAACTACATTTTCAGATATATTATTTTTTTCGTCAAAATTGTGACATAATTATACAAATTACTTTGTACAATTGACGGCCTCTGTGGTTGAGCGGGCTAAGCCTTTGCCGGCGTACCTCACTGCAACGCAGAGGTTCCGGGTTCGATTCCTGGTATAGTAAATTTCGGAAACGTATTTTCTCCGTTATTTACTATGGTCTGGGTGTCTGGGATCGGCCCCAGAGTAGTCCGTTGTATATTACCTATAACACAAGCGTAACTTGCTTAGTTTGGGGGTATACAATGTGTGTATTTGTCTGCCGATTATTTATTTATTTATTTATTTACAATTTTATTACAGTTTGTTATTAGTTTGCTCTGCGGAGTAGACACGTGTTAAACCCTAGGCAGTAGCTTTATTTTACAAACACACAATCTTAAATTCGATTTATTACATATAATAATAGCAAAGAAACTAAGTCCATATCGTCTAGACAACTGCCAAGAAAAACATAGAAGTATGTCGAACCCAATTTGATTTGAAGTAAGTAATACAATGAATGACATGTTGTTAATGTCAACATAGATATTTATCAGTGAATTGGAAAAACGCGATTGCAGCGTCATTTATTTGGATAAACCGTCTATTCTCAGAAAACGACGACATTTATTTTTATAAAATGTATTCTAAGTATTAACTTGGGATATAAGCCAGCACTATGTCGAGTTTCATTTATATACGTTCAGTAGTTTCCAAAAAAGATGCGATCGCAGCGCCATCTTTTGTGCTATTTTCGTCTACTCCACGGAAACGAAGTGTTTTATCGGGATAAAAGGATCCTAAGTTACCACCCGGGATACAAACTAGCTCCATTTCTAGTTTCATTTAAATCCATTAAATACCTTCCACGTGATGCTCTAACAGACAAATAGACAGAAAGAGAGACAGACAGGCAAAAATTCTAAAAACTGTATTTTCGAAATTTGCTGGTCCGAACTAGCCCCCCTGAATTTTTGCACATTTTGTAACGCATTGTTCAAATTTGAACTATTTACAGATTTATTGTAGCATAGATAGATATTATAGATAGATAGATAAACTAGTACACTGGAGAAAACTTAAGGTTTTCTTTATTGTATTAATTAACATATAACATTTTGATGTAAATTTATTTATTTAATTTGTTTGGGAAACACAATAGTTAATATTCTTAAATATAAAACACAAAATTAATACATATATCAATCAAGTTTCCACTAAAAAATAATTTATATAATAAAAATAAAAATTGGCTCAAATAGTTAATTACAAAAAAAAAAAAATATAATTATACGAAAATTACATAAATAAAATGTTAAAGAGGCGTTCAGCGGCGCCACCTTTAAATTCAAATTCAAATTCATTTATTTATATAAACTTATTTTTAGGCCTTATATAATTATATCTAAAACTTGTGGTAATAACTCAATTTTTGAATTAAAATTAAGGCTATATTTTTTTTTGGCGGCGGTTGCTGCACTAGACTCTAGGTCTGTATCGCGGCATCCAACACAATTTTATTATAAGAACTTAAATATAATGGTATTATTTATTAATTAACCTAAAACTGCTGCGTGTGTGTGTGTGCTTGGTGTGTGTGCGCCTAGTGTTTTAGTCGGGTTGGTAATATGCATTCTGTGTCGCTGTAATTTAATGTTTTTAACCATTTACTAATTTGGTGTTTAAACTTTGATGCTGACATTTCTTTGGCGGAGGGTGTGTTTTGGCATACTTTATTATAAATGGATATATGGGCGTATGGAGGAAGGCATTTGGCAAAGGATGTATGTGTTTTAGGTAAGGGCGTCCTACCTATCGGGTACGACCTATCGGGTGCAATCGTGAATCTAAACCATTCCGGGATCCACTTGAATACACACAAAAATAATTTCACCTAAATCCTTAAACTCGATTGCAGCGCCATCTACCGTGTTCAAATTTGAATCTAAACCATCCCGGGACCCACTTGAACACACATCAAATTTGAATCTAATCCATTCCGGGATCCACTTGAACATACACAAAAATAATTTCACCTAAATCCTTAAACCCGATTGCAGCGCCATCTACCGGGTTCAAATTTGAATCTAAACCATCCCGGGACCCACTTGAACACACAAAAATAATTTCACCTAAATCCTTAAACCCGATTGCAGCGCCATCTACCGGGTTCAAATTTGAATCTAAACCATCCCGGGACCCACTTGAACACACAAAAATAATTTCACCTAAATCTTAAACCCGACAGCGCCATCTACCGGGTTCAAATTTGAATCTAAACCATCCCGGGACCCACTTGAACACACAAAAATAATTTCACCTAAATCCTTAAACCCGATTGCAGCGCCATCTACCGGGTTCAAATTTGAATCTAAACCATCCCGGGACCCACTTGAACACACAAAAATAATTTCACCTAAATCCTTAAACCCGATTGCAGCGCCATCTACCGGGTTCAAATTTGAATCTAAACCATCCCGGGACCCACTTGAACACACAAAAATAATTTCACTTAAATCATACAAACGAAAATAAGATCAAACAGAGTCACCATTGCTCAAATCGGCCGGGAGAGATCATAACCAATGAATGGCTAGACTGATGTTGTGACTGATGTTTTTTAAATATATTTTTTTATTGATGAATATCATATTTTAATACTTATTATCCTATTCCGGACAAAGATAATTCCAAGAACACAACAATCATAAAAATTGGTTCAGCCGCTTTTCAGTTATAAATGGCGTAACTAACACGACTTTGTTTAATATATATAGATTTTAAACTAAGGCAATTAAAAGGCACTTACGGTTTACTGTATTTTATTCCGGTACCAAACTTGTACATATACACAACACGAAATTATTTTAAAACTACTTTTTCAACGGAGGAGGCGAGCACAGTCCAATGTCTCACCACGAGCAGGCAAAGTAAGTCTCACTTCACACTCTACGAAATCGCCCAACCTACCTCCTTTATAAACATTTAAGAGCTTTATTTTTATTTTATGGCTTGGCAGCTAGGCCTTTAAGCCAGATCTTAGATTTAATGTAGTTTCTTCATTTTCTTAAACCTATGTGTAGCACAGCTGAATTGTAGGTTATCAGCTAGTGCCATTCAACGGAGTTCTTGTGATAACTCAAAAGGCCACATTTGACTTTACAGTTCACATTTCTCACAAAACACATAATTACTACTCAAAAACTATCAATATCCTACAACTATTGTTCATTTTAGAGTAATTTTACACATTTTTAAAAAATAAAACTGCACAGCACAACATCTCCTTTCAGTTCCCACCAAAAACTTCAAACAAACATTTAAGATTCATTCGTCGAGTACACCCGGTGACACAAGTTTGATTTTCTGCATACATGAATTTCACCCGGGTGAAAAAGTGAAATTGCCTACAAAACAATTATTTCATTGTCTATGTCGAGCCTAATTCTAATTTGGTCGATGGATAAATATCTACGCGGAATCGATCAAGACTAACAAGACAACGAAGGACATTGTTGAACATTTCTATTCAAAGTAGAAACTAACGAATACATTTCATTATAAACTAAACATTTTCTTTACATCAAACGTAAACGGATTCAAATCTGAGCGAATATGAATTTTGTGGGAGTAGTTTTATTTTTAAACAGCGTTTTATTTCGGTTTCATGTCTATTTTGAAATTTACGTTTTGATAAACAGTAACGTAACTGCACTAAAGCCGTGCTCAAAACTGATCTAGTGCGAACCAGTTACGCAGAGTGCAGTGTTCCGTATCACAGAAATCAGTCAAGATTAGATAGATAGATAGATAACACTTTATTGTACACCATTACAGAAAAACTTACGACCTAGTATTATTTTAGTTGAGTACAAAGGGCGGTCTTATCGCTAAAAAGCGATCTCTTCCAGACAACCCGTGGCAATAATATTCTGATTAGGAGTGGCGAAGGTGATATACATAATTATTGTACGATTACTTACATTTTAATATATTTAATTACATTATACTATACTATCAGTCAAGATTAATTAATATTATTAATTTCCATACTTAGTATGAGTAGTTGGTTTTCTATATCCGCATAGTATTTTATAATTGTATTGGCCATACGTTAAGGAATCGGATCACGTAATAATACGAGTGCCTTCTATGTGCCTTTCCTTCACACCTTTGCAGCTCCTAATAACCCTTTCCTTATCCCATAATTCGTCAAAATTATGAATGCCGCGCCACCTAGCGGACGGATTAGTCGTCGATCTGTTACGGCGGAACAATTACGTGCGCGTGCGCCACCCTCTTGCTACCCTTACCAAAAGTGCTGTGCAAATTATTCATAAACTATAAAAATCAAGAAGTGCTGTGTTTCCTGGCTTCCGTCATCGGCATCAAGACAAAAAATCGGTGAGTCCTCTCTTGTATCCTATCCTCTGTCAATAGAGGGTTACTTATATTTATTGCGTGATCCATTCTGCCATTTTTGCCAAGGCGACGAGACAATCAAAAAACCAGTGCGTAACTAATAATAGTTGAGGCAAATTCCTCCATTCTTGACTTTAGTCAAGACAAGACTTTAGTCGAGGAAATTTAATTCTTTTAAATCAAATCAGTTACTCCTTTTTGTGAGTTACTAATAGAACGCGTCCTTCTTGTTAGTAATTGTGACCAAATGCAATTTACTTTATGATACAGATACATTTAGGATTTGGCCTTGATGGTTCATTTGAAAAAATTACAGTGATTTTGCATAGAGTAGTTGAGAGGTTTCCGAACGATGTGTGAGCGAGAAAGATAGATAACGAATGAAAGAAAAGATTTGAACGATAAACAATAGAGGGTAGGGGAAAAAAGACAAGGGACGATCGAATATGCATGGGTGGAGAGCTGGTGTTGGACGAAGGACGATGGGACAATTTTACGAATTCTTTGCTTCAATTATTCGGAAGCTTGGTTTGGCGATTAAATAGATATATGTTGATTTTAGTTTGTTAGAAAAATTGTCTACACGGATGCGTATTCAAGAGGACTTTATTTTATTTGGTGTTATCACTCTTACAAAAACAATTTGCGTGACCCTTTTTGGTGTTACCAGTCTAAGAAATATAAATTGCGCAACCTTTTAGTGTTGCCATTTAAATAGTGGTTTTGTGCCATCTTTCGACACCTTGTAGTAGACAGGAATAAATAGTAAAGATGCGTTAATAGATGTTGTAAGATGCAATATAATAAAAAGATTACAATTATTTTAAAAAGTGAAACAGCTCTACTAATTTCTACACCACATTTATATTATACTATATAGTTATAGTAATTAGAATGACACATGGACAGTGGTTTGGGACCAATATTTTATCTATAATTTTGCTCTCCTTTTTTATTTAGTTTTAGTATTTAATTTTAGGTTTCTATTTTATAGTTTAGTTTAATTTTTAAAATAATTTTGGTTGTTGCAACACATGGACTATAATTTATAAATATATTGTCTGAAGTCTGGATGGAAATAAACCATTATACAAATGGCAACACTAAAAGGTTGTACAATTTATTTTTATATAGAGTGGTAACACTTAATAAAAAGTGTTCTTGAAAACGCATCGGTATTGACATTTTTGTAACAACCTAAAAATCAAAAATAAAAGAAACAAGCTTCATAAATAATGAAGCAAACATAGCCACAACCTAAAATCATCGTTGTGTCGGATATAATTCCGGCACAGAAATACGCTGAGTGCAAACCTTGTTTGCTGAAAATGCGGCTTACAAATTCTCAAAATATGTTCTGTGTATAATAATATACAAGGAATGTAATTACGTCGCTACTTCTTGAAATAAAGTCTTTCTTTCTTTCTTCGTTCGTTTTTGTAATGATTTTAGTAGGTATACGGGGAAGTAGCTGAAATATCCACACCATTTCACTGTCAGCCCCTGAGCAGTGGTGTATGCATACAGCGTTTCCACTTCGAAAAAAAAGTACATATCAAACGAGGCATAGAAGTATGATTTGCAAGTAAAATATCTTATATGAAAACACAGCAAAATGTTATTAACGGTCCTATTTTCCCTTTTGAATGTTGTTTTATTGCTTAGTAATGAACATTGGAAATTAAGGATGGCGGTGAACAATTTTTTGTTTCTTTAAAGATCATCTCGAACCTTAGAACAATAACTGAAGCTTTAATTAAGCATATCGTAATAAATAACATACATACATTTGAACTGTATTAACTTTTGATGTTGAAGGAGTGTTGGAAAGAGATAAGTATACCCCCGTATACGTATAGTACGTTCGTTATTTAAACAGTCACAAATTTAAAGCAAGAAAGTTTATGTCGCTGTCTCGCTTTAAAATAATGACAATAATAAGCTGGTCTTACGTTACAAAAAAAGATTATCAACAATACGTATTAATGTAACTAATGGTCGCCCGTGGTCGAAATTCGACCATAATAATTAATGTCAGACTATATTTCTATAATCACAGATTTCGCCAAGGCTACACTGCTAATTTGAGTTGAACAATAAACAAAAGATCATATATGCGTGTGTGTGTCAAATACATGGTAGTGTGTGTAATGTTTTTTTAAATTGATTTAATCCTTTATCCGTGCAGGAACGGAGAAAGAATACAATTTCCTGCGGCCTGGCGGCCTGTCGTAAGAGGTGACTAAACAACCCACAGCCAGGTGGTAGGGTATTTGCTGGACTGGATGGCGACCACCCCTGGTCTAGAGTATGCCACCATAACAACCTTGAGCTGTGTTCCGGCATTAGTGACCAGGTTCCAGTCTTCCTTAAGAGAGCAGCAGCGCATTTGTAGCACATTTGGTGTTGCAAATGTACATAGGCGATGGTAACCGCTTTCCATCAAGTAGGCCGTTTGCCTGTCTGCTGAACTCCTGCAATAAAATAAAAATAAAAAATGTATTTGCTATGCATGATTAAAAAAAATATTAGCATTCGTCCCTTCTTTTCTGTATAAACTATATATGTGTGTGAAATTTCATACTCCTCCGTTCGCGTAATTTTCGTAAAAAGGGGTACTAAGTTTTTGCTTCACGTATTAATATATAGATAACATAATTGGATTCAAATTGAGAATTACAATTACTTATTAATTTTGACCTTCATCCCGTCCGAATTTTTTTTAATATTATTTTTTTGTTGCACTCATGTTCATGTATGCTTTATTACGTTATATGACTAAAAAGCTGTTACACTGCTTTTATTTTAGACAGATTTCTATGTCTGTAACTATATTGTTCTGTGTCTTGAATAGACAGAAAGAAATTCATGACTTCACATTGAAACTAATTGAGTTAATTTGTCTGTGGCGATTAAGCTTTATTTTAACTGGAGGGTATTGATTCTTTCATTTGTATACGATAATTCGATTCGTGTACTTTATTTAGTTTATTAGTGTTTCGTAATTTTCGGATAATACTAATAACTGATATATATTGTTACGGGTTGCAGGACTGAATTGAAATGCCGTTAGAATTACTATAGAATTTATTAGAACTATACAAACACGTATAATACAGGTAAAAATATAACAACACGCGCAAAATCCGTCACTATATAGATTATCGAATGTACATACGTCTTGCCTCGCTTGTGACTATCGCTAGACTGCCGATCTCTCCATTGGGCCATTGCTTTATACTGCACCGATACAATATGGCTGCCCGCCCGCGTAGATCGAATTTCTTAGAATCAGTTCGACACACCTGTCTAATGACTGCCATAAATGATTACAATACACAATAGGCTGTTTTTCTAATTATAAATTTTAAATACAAAGTAAACAAAAGAAGTCCAAATGGGGAAAGGTAATAAAGTGTGCTTTTTATGGTAGGCAGGTATGCATCCACTTTGTCGACGTGTAACAATATTATATAGTATCTTAGTGAGGTCTCCCAATGCTTTTTAATTGTCTGTGCGGAAGTTTTTCTGTTTGGTTTTAAACCTGACGAAGATTCCTCATCAGAAGAGGTATGTTTTATCAAGAACTTGTGAAGTTAAAGTTCTTTAGAATCGATAGAACTTATTGTCCCGGAAATCCCGCGGGATTTTTCTGTGATAATTTAAATAATTTAATTTTTAAAAATTCGATAAATAAAAAATGCGGTTTTTTCACCGGTCAATAGCAAATATTATGTAATAAAATGTGTCGTATTTTTTACCCCAGGAATTTTCCCGCGAGCGGTTTGAAGTTGTTCGGATGCATAAAAAATTATCTTATTCTGACACAGTAGCCCTTTACTCATTTACCGAGCGAGATGTAGCTCGAGGCTATTATTATTATAATTTTAAAAATAAACTATACATAGTAATCTATCTACCAATAAAGTGTTTATGGGGTGACCCTAATCTTAGTACGTATTTTTATGACCTTCGGCTACTATATAATGGTATAATAAAATTCCATTATTGAACTACGGGATGCCTTTCTTGGTGATAAAATGATAGCAAGATTATTTGTGCCATTTTAGAGACGGCGTTTGTTGCTTTTTTGTTTTGATGATGCGACATCCGATATGACTCCTATGAAAAGAAATTTGGTTTTATTTCGAATTACTTAAAAGAGAATTCTTTCATAGAGCAAAAGAGAATTTGTTTCAAAGAGCAGTGGAACACGGAGTAGGTATGCTGAGTATTAAACTAAGAGACTGCTTGAAAAGTACAGATATCTGAAAGAAAATGAAACTGGTAAACGTAGTACAAATAGCAGGAAAGTTAAAGTGGAAGTGGGTAGGTCATACGGTGAAGCCCATCAGACAATAGATGGAGACAAAGAATTCTTTTGTGTTACCCTAGAGATTACAAAAGAGGTCGTGGAAGCCCTATTATAAAATTGAACGATGATACTGCGTAACAGCGAGATTATGAGGCAAAAGATGAGGCCATGGAGGAGGCCTACATGAAGAAATTGAGAAACTTGGAAAAAATAAAATACATAATATAGTCAAGGTGGGGAAGTCTATCAGTGGGGGAACTCTATACATCTCTCGTTATTTCTGTGTTTGAATAGCAACGACGATAGTAAATCGGTTAGTAAAACATAAGACACCATTTAATTCTATTTTCAAATTGCATACATACATACATACATACATAACTTCACGCCAGTTCCCTTGCGGGGTAGGCACGAACAACAGAGCGCCATTTAGGCCCATTCTTACACACCTCACTTGCTTCTTTGACATTCATAACTCTTGTCATGCACGCTCGTCTGTTCTTAAGGCTCCTGACATCACCCTCCGCTAGTACACGATCAATTTGATCGTGGAAGGTGTGTCGTGGCCTTCCACGACTTCAAATTGCAGTTGATGTTAATTCCGTTTAAATAAGGTAAAAAACGAGAGGTACCTATACAAACTTACCCCACTGACGGACTTACCTAGACTATATTAAAAAAAAATACATGCAATGAAGAAATTAAGGGTTTTTTTTAAATTATGTACTTTATTTAAAATGATAATTATAACATATAGAGGTTAATAAAGAATAGGTTAATTTAACTCTAAACAGGCTAACTCAGCAAATGCTGATTTATAACAACCAGCGCTGGTCTTTTTCATTAGTGCCTATAGTTGGACATATCGAGCTACTACCGCCGACTTGTAAGTGACATCTCTACCTAAATTTTTTATCCGTGCAGGAACGGAGAAAGAATACAATTTTCTGCGGCCGGGCTGCCTGTCGTAAGAGGTGACAAAACAACCCACAGCCAGGTGGTGGGGTGTTTGCCCGATTGGATGGCTACCACCCCTGGTTTAGGGTAGGCTACCATAACAAGCTTTAGTTGGTTGTGTTCCAGCATCAGTGGCCAGGTCCCAGTCTCCCTTAAGAGATCAACAGCGGATTTTTAGTACCTTTGATGTTGCAAATGTCCATAGGCGATGGTAACCGCTTTCCGCCAAGTGGGCCGTCTGCCTGTCTGCTGAACTCCTGTAATAAAAAAAAAGAAATTACAATCAAAACGTCCCACTCGGTACCCTACAAGTATTCGTGGGATAAATTCAAATACGTCACATACATGTATTTTCGTCACGCAATTATGCTCGGAAAATAGGAAATGCTTTTGACAACTTGTGGAATATTTTCGAGGAGAAGTTCCATCGAGTGTAAACTTTTCTCCCGTACGAACTTTTCGATAAGATTACGTCGTCTGTTTACATCTGTACCCATTTTATTATGACAAATATTGGTAGCAGTTCGAGTTGTATTCAGTGTTTACGCGTGGTACATATAAACACAGTTTTAGGGCCGCTTGCAGAAGGTTGCTTAAATTTATTTAAGAAACGTAAAACGTATTTAACACCCTTAAATACAATTAGCGTCTTGCACAACGCAAAATACGTTTCAAGAACTGTCAATAAGTTTTGTGTAAAACGTATTTACGCAGTTTAATATGATTAACTAATTTTATTTAAAGGCGATGGTTATGCAAGCGGCCCTAAAAGTGTACAATATTGAATTATAATTAATTTATAAAATTACAATTAGTTTTGATATGAAGGAGCGCGACTTGGCTTGTGGCGTGTGTAGATGTTGATTGTGGTAAGAAGAAACAAGGAATGATGAATGAGGTGGCGTGCCCACGCCGTCTTGGGATGGCGGCCGAACCCTCCCCGCTCTTCTATTGTTCTTAAAAGAGAAATCGGTCGTACCGGGAACCTTTGTTGCCACCATCTGTGGCGCGGCATGAACACAGTGACTATAACATAAATTAATCATTAAAACAAAATGTTATATTGGTTAATTACACTTGTATTCTTAAGCCTACTTAATACGTTCTGAATTATTGTTGCAACGAAGATCAATTAAACAGGTCATACGAAATTATTTTTATATTATTTTAAATCAAAACCCAATAAAACTAGCGCAAATAGGCACGGTAGAATCTCTTATCTTTGAAATTTATCAGCGGAATTCGAAAATATTAAAACTAAGTTTGAATTAAAATAAAATTATTTTCTAAAGGCCGCATGAATTTAAACAATAATGTTTAGAATATTTAACTTTCTTTACCTCGCTCATTGAGTTTCGGACCGACAGTTAAAATAAAAAAAAAATACCAATCAAGTTGAGAACCTCCTCATTTTTTAAAGTCGGTTAATAATTTATGCTATCGCCAAAAATATTGATAATAATAAATATTTTTTGCGATTGTTTTATTTTAACTATCGGTTAAATGTCTATCCACACCAACCTAAATACTTAACTAATACAAATGTAAATCAGGCCTAACTTTAAAGGTTCTTGTAAAAATCTCAATTGTGTTAACCGCTCTCCACTCGAAATAACTTAAGCTTTTCTTTAGTACCTATGTAAAAATGTAAATAAAATAAACTGAAAAGTTTAGTTATTCGTTCGTTAGCTTTCATCCAGAAAGGTTGTTGTAAGAGGTCTGCATATATAAAACTTTCTTAAAAAAGGTCCCTTTTAGATCACTACAAACATTTCCAATTGTCTTTACCTCACTTTGTAACCACTTTCAGTACGAAATTTCAGTAGTAACCCGGTTTGCATGCATTATTATTTTATGTAGACTATCTTCAAGCATACATACATAACTTCACGCCAGTTCCCTTGCGGGGTAGGCACGAACAACAGAGCGCCATTTAGGCCCATTCTTACACACCTCACTTGCTTCTTTGACATTCATAACTCTTGTCATGCACACTCGTCTGTTCTTAAGGCGCCTGACATCACCCTCCGCTAGTACACGATCAATTTGATCATGGAAGGTGTGTCGTAGCCTTCCACGACTTCTGCATCCATCCACTTTTGCATTGTATATCTGTTTAGTCATTCTTTCATCATGCATTCTTTCGACATGCCCGAACCACCGGAGCATTCCTTTCCTTACCTTCACCCCGACACTCTCTTTCAGACCAAGCTTCATCTTCAAGCACTCATATATATATCAAAAATTGAAGTGTCTTTTATTTCAAAATACACCTAATAGTACATTGTTATACAAGAGGTCAAAGTGACCTATTTAGGCCTATCAGCACTCTGATTTTGATATCGAATATGAGGAAACTAAATAGAAACTGAGTAGTCAAACAAACAACTATTTCTAAAAAGAAATCAGACGTGAAATCCATATCTAAATCTGATGAAACGTCACCACGTACGCCACATATGAAACGTGTAGTAATTTTTTTCTGTAGCATTTTACCGGACATGTTTTTTTGTCACTGATGATAGCAAGATGGCAAGATTTATCCGTGCAGGAACGGAGAAAGAATACAATTTCCTGCGGCCGGGCGGCCTGTCGTAAGAGGCTACAAAACAACACACAGCCAGGTGGTAGGGTATTTGCCCGACTTGATGGCTATACCCTTGGTCTAGGGTATGCCGCCATAACAACCTTGAATTGTGTTCCGACATTAGTGACCAGGTTCTAGTCTCCTTTAAGATAGCAGCAGCGCCTTTGTAGCACCTTTGGAGTTGCAAATGTCCATAGGCGATGATAACCGCTTTCCATCAAGTGGGCCGTCTGCCTGTCAACTGAACTCCTGCAATAATAATAAATAAAAAAAACTCCACAGAAGCGGAGCAAGACTGCGGAGCGGAGAAACATTAATCAACAGGATTGCATAATTGCGTCAAGGGATAGGCAGCCAATCCATTGGTCAATATTTGTCCGTTTCTGTGCTCCGCAAGACTTCAATGAACAGGCAGCCTTAGGCCCTCTTCCTATATCTTACCCGACCATTTTTTGCTTTAGTATCGGTTAAAATTTGACATAAGCTCGATACATCTAATGTCAAAATTCAACCGATGGTAGGGCAAGTGAATGAATAGTAAGACATAAGAACGGGGTAATAAATGAGGCGTTGGTGCCTGATCAAAGAATTCCTTGGAAGTGTTTCCGTTGTACAGGCGGTAGAATAAGCGATAAGGCCGCCCATTGTTCTAACGGAAATGTTATGAGTCGCGAGATTCGAATTAAAATGCCGTTAGAATTACTATAGAGTTTATTAGAACTATATAAACACGTATAACACAGGTACAAATATAACCGAACACAACAAGTCCAAACGTAATGCAGAAGGTCGTAATTCAATAAAACGCGCAAAGTCCGTCACTTATTAGATTCCCGATTGTAGTACACACGTCTCGTTTCGCTGGTGGTTCTCGCTCGACTAACTCCTCCTTCAATCGGGCCATTGCTTTATACTGCACAAATGCAATATGTCCGCTCGGCAGCGTGGACCGAATTTCCTAGAATCAGCTTGTACCTTAAATCCGTGACACCTGGCTAATGATTACAATACAACAATAAATAGGCCATATGTCAATAAGTAAACAAAAGAAGATGACCGTCGTTCAAATGCCGACGGGTAATAAATGTGCTTTGTTTCAGATATGCAGGTGGATCTTGTATTTGTCGGGACCTGAGTTGTAACAATATTAAATTGTCTAGGTTTAATTTATGGTGAATAATAAAGAGGTTTCATTTATTCATATAAATATTTTACAGTGGACGTTTGTCACCACTAAAAAAAACCCTTCATTGATGGACTTGTCCGATTTTTTATTACGTAATACATTTCCAACAATGATTATAAGGAAGACGGAAAAAGTTAGATTAAATCTCAAAGGAATAGGGACCGAGTCTATACGTCAGACGTCTTTCCTTAATCCCTGATTAAGAAAAAGCTTTCAATTAACTGTCTTCTTGAGCTTTTGTAATGTTCTTTGGATGTAATCAGTGAAATAATTATTTATATAAATACTTTCTTTGTTGTTAATGTTAGAATTTACTACGTATTGATAATGAACGTAAAAATTGTGAGGAACTTGCACATTGAGATTAAAGGTTCGTGAAACGGTAATGATAGCCAAAATTAGGTATACAGGAAGTTTTAGTGGGTATTCTGGCAGTGGTAATCTACTTCTACCAGGGTAGGACCAGGCCGGCGAGTCTTACACCCTCACCGTGATTCCCACACAGTGAAAAGTCCTTAAGTGGATTTCTCCTCGTCAAAAAAAATATAAATATATACGATGAGAAGTGACACTATGGAACTTTTAATAATGGTTCTATTTCTACAATTCGACTAGTGAGTAAAGTGATCAAGAAACTCAATCGTAGCTATTAAGGTAATTGATGATTATCTATGTCTGAGTGTGGTAAACAGGTCACTTATTATCTCTGAAAAGATTTTTCTTCTTAGACTGTAGTGTAATAAAAATAGTTATGGTTCACTTACCTCAATAAAACGGACAAATAAATCTTAGACAAAGTATCCTATTTCATAAGGAAAATCACTCAATTTGATTGAATGGAAATCAGTTTCAGCTCAGTCTAGTTCCAAACGAGATAGTTTATTATTTATTTATACTAGCTGGGCCCGCTACTCCGTTCGGATAGGACTTGGTCTTAATAATCATAATATCTTCTGAACCCTGTAAGATATTGAAATGAGACATACACGAAAATTTAATGACGGAAATAAATGACTCATTTCTGCATTTCAATCTTAATAGAAATAAGGCAGTTTTTATTGCACTTTATTTAAAAAGGATTTATATGTGAGTTTTTTTAAACTGATTACCTGTTTATTTTTTATTTAATGATGTTTCTTAGATTATGGAGTATTTTAAAGGACAAACTTGTGCTTAAAGTATAAAAGATTGTTGTGTATAAATAACTAACAGAAATATAAATTTAATAACAAAATTTGGGACTTTTTAAATTAAAGAAGAAACGAAAAAGCAGTTAAAAACATCACGAAACCTTTTTTCACAATAAGTTCGTAATATTAAAAAAAATATATATATTTCATGTCTATACAAATTCAAAGGCAGAAATGAATATATCTAATTTCGGCTTAAGATAAAGGTTTCATTTTTAACTCCTCAGATTTTCATTCTGTGTTCTGTGCTTTTCGATTAAATTGATTCAGTTTTGTTGATCCGTCTAACGCTAGCGACACACCTGCCGAAAGTTTAGTTAAGTACAATCGCATTGTTCTTTATGTAACTTACGACACGTAACTGAAATTACGTAGCGTTTGACATAATACGTGGTATATGTATGGGTGTGCCGCAGGGCTCTGTTCTAGATCCATTCTTATTATTGATATATATATATATATATATAAATGACTTGTCATATTTTATTATTGATATATGTGAGGTAGTATTGTTTGATGATGACACGTCATATATTTAAAGTTGACAGAAATAAGCAGAACTTTGACGACGTAAATAACAACACCCGGACTCAAATATCTAAATAGTTTATTGCAAATAATTTATTACTTAAACCGAAGAAAACTAAATGTGTTTTATTATGTCCAATATATGTTAAGATTTTTCTAACGACACTAGGCTTAACCTTGCAGATTTAACTTTAGGCTTTTCTTAGGCATTAACCTAGATCACAAGCTCCAATGAGGCACTCATATATCTAGTCTCTCAGGTAAACTTAGTTCATCTGTGTACGCAGTCAGAAGAGTTCGACAATTCACTGGTGAAGAGAGCGCTATATTAGTTTATTTTAGTTAGTAGTAGTTAGTACATGTCGGGTTCCCGCCGGGAGCGAACGAATGACGCTTCGAGAATAACACAATAATAATCTGAAATATTATAATCAAAGTTTATTACACTAGAATTAATACAATTACGATATTAAATATTGCACAGTACACAGAAATATTAGGACAACTCCAAGAGTTGCATCTACGCTTGTCAGGTGTCGAGCAGCAATTTGCCCTTCAAGAATACTGCGATTATCAAGCAGTAATTATCGACCACATTATATTATGTGCTCCTCGTCCAAGACTACCAATGTAGACTGTCAGTGTAGTTTGCCGATTGTAGACCGCCGGTTCAAGACTGCCCCTCCTCTGCCCGAACACAGCGTATTTAAGGTCCTCGTAGCGCGCCGCAGTGACACCATCCGGTAATGCTGTGGCGCCACTTCAGTTTCACTTCCTTCATAGAACCAACTTCCGCCATACGTAACTTCCAACATCCGGTTACTCCATTTCTGATATCCGTTAGCTTAATAATAAATGCTTCTACGCTGACATCCGTTTAAACGACTTCCGATTACTACAGGAAAGAATACTCTATCCGGTTATTGACTACTTCCGTTATATGGTTATTTTATAATAACAAATACGATTCCTACATACACAATAAAATGTTTGGGGAAAAGAGTCGTAATCGGAATATTACCATCATCGCGTAACGCGCTGCACTACACGCCGCGTAATCCCGACTACTCGGCGCGTTTGGTATGTCATGCCAACCGAAAGACCGATCATTCAATCGCCGAACTGTTGGCACCGTATCTTAGGTAGGTGTGTCGTTACACTAATTCCAGCATTAAGGTGTAAGCTGCCTACATAACGGGCACTATTCTTGTTCCCCAACACAATAAATAAATAATTTTTCATCAATATACATTTACCATGACTTTCTAATTTATTTTCCAGGCTCCTTGTGGCTTGGCACATTGTAAATCTTAAGTGAAGGATTACGCTGATCCCCGTTCCGCATAGCGTTCTGTTCAGGCATGTAAGGGTGTGGTTAAGTAGTTAGCGGTAAACGCTTCAAAAATTAATTAAATAGATTTATCAAAACCAAGTTCCACTGAAGAACATTTTTGAAGGTCATACTCGTATATGTAAGTTAAGAATTAAGACTACTTCCTACTCTATGTAAACCGCTGCGTAACGTGTTATCACTGTTTAATGAGTAGAAGCAGCAAGGAACTCCTTTACAACAGGTCTAGCTAAGAATTTTTTAAAGTTATATTTGCCTATTTCAGGTTTTTCTAAAGTACAAAAATATGTTAAATAATTCTTTTTTAAACAATTAATGGAATTGTAACAACATACAATTACTTTTAGAAAAAATACTGAAGTTGTAGCAAACAGTACAAACAGTCGGTACAGACAAATACATAGTAAAAGTAAAGAATTTTTTTATTATCGTTAGCAACGTATCTTCATAAATTCCTTACATGTTTGGCAAGATAAAAAGTCATACAGAGAAGAGGCTGAAGTGAACTGCTACGTAAATGAAGTTTTGGTCATTTAAACATTCTTCAATAGTGTAGTGTCCCTTTTTAAACAAGATACTTTTTAATTTGGTTTTAAATTTAGTGAAAGGCAATGGCAGTATCAGTCTATTACTGTCTAGTGTTGAATATAGGTGACGGTAACCATTTCCATTAGCTGGGCCGTCTGCCTGTTTACCTAACTTCTCAAAAAAAATATAAAATTCTGTTATTGGTGGAAAACTGGTAATCGTCCATTGATTTATGTAAACTGAGCATTTTGTCAATTGGTCTTGAAATATGCGTTTTTTGTGTATAGAAAATATTTTCTTCGGATTTACGCTATTTATAAGACCCGAACCTTACCTCGTTCGATGTAGGGTTATTGAGTATAAATTATTCTTCGAGATGCTTCAGGAGTTTTACTTTGATGTTTTTTTCGCTGAAACCATTTGTTCTGTTGTGTTTAGATAAACAAAGCAACAAGAGTTTTTTTTATTTCAACACCGGTTGAGTGTAATTTTACAGCTTTATATCATTCATGCTTATTTATTACGAAAAATGATAATATAAACATTTCGGGTTAAATATTTTTTCAACACACTTGCTCATAAAGTGGCTCTATGGTCACCGCAATTAGGCACAGAATGACACCCATAATCAAACTGTGACTAAAAAACATTATAACTCACTAGTGAGTTATAGATTTTTTTTAAATTTTATTGGTTGTGTTGCTTTGTTCTTAAAAAAGTTTTTATTCAAAAAAAAAGATCGTGTTCTATAGAACAAATAAATTAATGTTCCTATTGCTTGCTCATTTCATGCAACTTCTTATTTAAATAGATAATTTTAACTCGTACGTGTTTAATAAATAAAACTTTCACTCATATATAACTAAATAAAATGAGGTTTTGTTGTTATTTTATTTTTTATCTACTAAATAAAATGAGTTTTTGTTGTTATTTTATTCACAAGTGTGTTGAAAAACGTCGTATGATACACGTGTGTATTGATGATTACCGTCCTCGGCTCTCTTAAGACCCTCGCCTACGGCTCGAGTCTCAATGGCGCCTTGGCGGTAATCACCAATGTTACACACTAGTACCATAATGTACTATTATACTACTCTGTGGTGTGTAAATGTGTGTGTGGTGTGTGTTAAAGTGGGCTAAGTTTTTGCCGGCCTACCTCACTGCAACGTAAAGTGCGATCCCTGGCATGGTAAACTTCGGAAACTATGTTTCCGTAATTTGGTCTGGTCTGGGTGTCTGGGGTCGGCCCCAGAGTAGTCCGTTGTACAATAGCATTATAAAGAGTGAAAATTGTTATTTATTTATTTACTAGAGTTTTATTTCACATACATAAAAGCTTAATTAAGCCGCGGGTAAATGCTGGTATTAACTTTCCTTGAAGAATTATTTAACTGATGGTGAAAATCGCTTAAAATTTATTTGGGTGGTTTAGGAGGAGTTAGTGGAGACACAGACAGACGCAGAAAGCGTCTTTATTTTATGCTATGTTAAGATAACGATACTAAAGGTTTTTGTAAAAGGAAAGTTTCTTACGTTTAACCTGCAGGTTTGACACACCGGTCATCTTGATGTGCAGGTTTCATCATGATGTTTTCCGTCACCATTGTTAGGACGTGGTAATTGTAATAATATGCACATTAGGCCAGACAACTGCCCAAGTGGTGCATGCGTTCCGGCTAGGATTCCAACCCGCGCCCTGTGGGTTTGGGACCCGTGCCATTACGCTACCACGACAAACTTGTATACACAAAATACATTACTTTGACCTCTTTCTGTTTGTTCGCCAGCAACAGCTGCAAGAAGCAGTTTCATTTCAACAGTCTTCGCGTACAGAGATCTAATTCTAATTCCCTAAATCTTTATTAATCCCATTTCTAGTTCTTTGTTTGTTAAATACTTCGTTGAATATAAATTTGTTGTGAACTGTAATTATTTTAATTTCAAAAAACTGCACTCCGTATATATAGCAAAAGAAGATCTATGTTCTAAAGTGTAATATTCAGTATATATGGGGTGCGTTCCCTTAGTATCTCACAATACCCAAAATGTTCCATACGGCGACCACGGTCGTTATGGTCGTGGCGAAAACGTCACTAATGACGTCATTATTTTCGATCACACAACGCTCACAAGGACCTGTGTCAAGAGCTGGGTCGAAGTGGGCAGTGCCGTAAATAGCATTTTATGCGCCCTATGCGAGCTTCTATAACTGCGCCCTTGTTTTTTTTTTCAGGTACCCTAGCTAGAGCAATGCTATGTATAGGCCTACTTTATTTCATTCAGGGTGATAAAATAACGCACAAGAACCTTGGTGTTGGTGGACCAATAATCTAATATTTTGGAAGAAAAATCAATTTTTTTAAAGAACTAGAGCACAAACAAATACGCTGGTGCGCTGCCAAAAAATGAGCGCGATGTTTTGTCTAATTTAACACACGTTTTTGATGATACTGGCATGTAGGTACATATGTGTTGGAATCGAGCACTAGGGGCGCAGCGGGAACTTATAAGGAGCGAAACGAAAACATAATAGTCCTGCCTGGTCTGGCCATTCTTGCGCCCCCCAGAGTCTACTCCCTATGGGCACCGGTGGTACCACCCTATTTACGGCACTGGAAGTGGGCATTGACCACAGAGCCTTAATTCTCTATATCGATTGATATTGAAAAAGGCGCGATTTTCAAAACAACCAAAGACATTTGTGTATTTCGTCGTTAATGACATTAACGCTTCATAGTCCGTTCCACTAGAGTTTATGATTGTAACGCCCGCATGCAAGTGGAAGGGGAAAAATCGCGGTCGTAAACGTGGTCGTTGTGAGTCTCTTGTGGAACGTAGTCTTGGTGGCTAATACTATGCCGTGGCTACTGCCTTCAAAATTAAATACACATACTTAAACTACTTTATAATTTTATAAATTGTTGATTAGTTCTTGCAATTTACGAAGGCGAGAGAGCTTTACTTGTGGAGGGGAAAGCATCGGATATCTCATTCATCGTAAAAAAGACGAATAACTTATTTCATATATTTTCTGTGGGAGCGTGGTATAACACAGATCGAACCGGACCTAAAAACAAAATCCAGCGTGACTATCACGTCATATAGTGTATTTATAAAAGTAAATAATTACATTAACCTCTTAACGAACTGCCCATGTTTGCATTAATTAACAGTACAAGCAAAGTAAAATTTGTTTTCACATTATGCTGCCTCGCCCTTTACAAAGAAGGCCCTTCTAACTAATTTACATAATGATTTACGAATTAAGGGTATGCCTTTCACCATTAAAAATGTGCATTTATGGATTTTTTATATGTTTTACAAGTCTTTGATGCTAGCCTCGTCTTATGGCCGGTTCTTATACTGACTGTTCATTTGCCTTACTATCGGTTAAAATTCGACATAAGCCACATACATCTAATGTCAAAATTCAACCGATGGTGTGGCAAGTGAATGATTAATATGATATAGGAACCGGCCAATAGTGCGGCTTTACGCTTGCAAAATTTATTAGCTTAATACTTTACTTGACACTGTACTCTTCGGACGGATGTTGTGTTTCTGAAAGATATATGTACCTACAGTACATAGATCTCGCAGAAGCCTTATGTATGGACGCCGCGTACAGCGTATGTGCGCCGCCTTAAGTATCTGAGTCACTCCGGACGCAGCTTACGCCGTTTGTAACAGTTCGCCACCTAAGCCCGCAATAAAGAGTAAACACGTACTACGCTTATCAATACCGGATACATCCCGTACCAGCCGAGACCACTATTGATATATTTTAGTACGCGCCTATTCTTACAGATTTATTTGAGAAAAAATTACATGTCTAAGGCCAGGCTTATATGGCTGTAGAAATAATTTGATTAATTTATAAAAGTGCTTTTATTGGCATTGAAGTTTTTGTCTGTAGTTTCAAAATAAACAACATTTTTTTTTGTGAAAACTGCTGTTTTATTATGTCTTCATAAATTATACATTGTTTCAAAATCTTTGTTTTTCAGTCTATGTGAAAAATATGTCTTGAACATACTCCAGAACTGATCAACGGATTTCAGTAAAATTTTTGATAATTAAAACTTTTTCAATATTTTATATTGTTACGACCTAGGTGCCGACAAAGACAAATTCACACCTGCAGCCCTGTAGAAACACATTTTATTACCTTTTCGGCATTTGGACTTCTTTTGTTTACTTTGTGTTTAAAATTTGTGATTAGCAAAACAGCCCATTGTGTGTAACTTTTATGGTAGTCATTAGCCAGGTGTTATTCTAGGAAATTCGGTCCACGCGGCAGACCAGACATATTGCATTTGTACAGTATAAAGCAATGCCCCAATTGAGAGATGAGCCCGTCGAGCGATAACCACAAGCAAAGCAAGACGTGTACATTCAGTAATCTATTTAGTGACGGACTTTGCGCGTGTATTTGAATTACGATCTTCTGCATTACGTTTGGACTTGTTGCATCCGGTTATATTTGTATCTGTGTTATACGTGTTTGTATAGTTCTAATAAACTCTATAATAATTCCAACGGCATTTTAATTCGAGTCCTGCAACTCGTAACAATATCTTGTTGAGAAGGTATGAATTTAAATTACAAGTCCTTGGCTAACGAAGAGACGGAAACAGCTAGTCTATACAGATAAATAATATTTAAGTGTCTGTTTGTAATGTCACAATAAAAATGTGTAAAAAATCAAGGGGAAGTAATTCGGACCAGGAGATGCCGCAAATGCAATTTTTGGAATTTTTATCTGTCTTGATGTTCCGGCTAATCTCTGAAAAGGCTGGACCGATTTTGACAGCACTTTCACTGCCAGATACCTGATGTTAGAAGGAGTAACTTAGCCTAAGTTACTACTTATAAAATCAGGGTTCGGCTAAAAAAATCAACGTGGGCGTAGTCACGGGCAAGGCTAGTTGTAAATTGATAATCGATTAAATAAAAAGTCTCCTCACTATTCTGAACAACATAAACAGCACTAGCGCTGCTTTTTTTCGTTTTATTTTAATCAGAAAACTTTATTACAATTTACATTAAAAAAAGAAAGAAAAAAATCAGCGCTAGTGCTGTCCATATTATTCAGAATAGTGAGGAGACTTTTTAAAGTACATAACTTAATTAGTTACTTGTTAAGCCACGAAAACTTAATAGAAGTGTTCGCTCGAGTAACTGTCTCCTGAGGCGTGGTTTAAATAAGTTAATTTGACTTTGTTATAATTGCCCTTAAACTCTCATTGCTTATTTTCACAGCAGCAGGAGGCTGGTCGGCAATGACCGTCTTTTTAAAGTACGACCTCAGAGTCTTGAGCATAGATGTAAGGTTGCTAGACTGTGGGTCTTCTATCGGATATACTTCGGGGAGTGTTCCCCAGAATTGTATAAGCAAGTTCTCCCATCTCCGTTTTACCATCGGATAACCAGAGTCACCGGTTTACGCCACCATTATATGGTGGAAACACCGTTAGTTAACAGTAAACGCTTCGCTTCATCTTTTCTGGTGCACACTTCCGAAGAATGGAATTATTTGCCTGAGTCAGTTTTTGCTAACAAAGTCACTAATGAATACGTAGCTGCGTGCTCCATCCTAGAACTCGTCATCACTCAATATCAAGTGAGTCAGCGGTCAAATGGGAACCTATACGAGCGTGATCTAGGCTCAGTATTCTATTTTTTTTTGCAGGAGATCAGCAGACAGGCAGACGGCCCACTTGATGGAAAGCGGTTACCATCGCCTATGGACATTTGCAACACCAAAGTTGCTACAAATGCGCTGCTGATCTCTTCAGGGAGACTGGAACCTGGTCACTAATGCCGGAACACAACTTAAGGTTGTTATGGCGATATACTTTAGACCAGGGGTGGTAGCCATCCAGTCGGGCAAATGCCCTACCACCTGGCTGTGGGTTGTTAAGCCGCCTTTTAGGACAGGCTGCCCGGCCGCAGGAAATTGTATTCTTTCTCCGTTCCTGCACGGATATATTTATACTCTTGAGGGACTATGGGTATAATACAATATAACTATGTTAAGTTGTCTTGGTACTTACGTATTAACGCCACCGCAGCATAAGTTGCGCTTAAGTTAGATTCGACTTTAAATACAAACAAACGTTTTATCCGTGCAAGAATGGAGAAAGAATACAATTTCCTGCGGCCGGGCGGCCTGTAGTAAGAGGCGACAAAACAACCCATAACCAGGCGGTAGGGTATTTGCCCGACTGGATGGCTATCATCCCTGCTCTAGAGTATGCCGCCATAACAACCTTGAGTTGTGTTCCGACATTAGTGGCCAGGTTCCAGTCTCCCTTAAGAGAGCAGCAGCACTTTTGTAGCACCTTTGGTGTTGCAAATGTCCATAGGCGATGGTAACCGCTTTCCATCAAGTGGGCTGTTTGCCTGTCTGCTGAACTCCTGCATTAAAAAAAAACAAAAGTGCATGAGCCGCTGCGGTGGCGTTAAAACATAAGTACCGTTTTCTTTAATTGCATTATTTCATAAAGTCATTGTAATAGATGTGTACATATTATATTAAAAAAAAAACAATTTGATTGAATCGTCTAATATCAGTATTATGGATGAATCACAAGTATTGACATTAATAAACAATAACGGGAGTTTTATTAAAGATGACATTTAATAATAAAAGAGAAATAATTTATTTCCTCTCTGGAAATTGGGCGAGTAGGGAAGGGTCACGCTCCCGCCGTTTTTATGCAACATCGTGACATAATTACTTATTCGTCTCAGTTGCCAGGGATAATAATTTAAAAAAGTAGCCAAAGATGTATGTCTGTACAGTCTGTCTACAATGAAGGGTTCTGTAGAAGAAATGAACGCTTAGAGTTTTCCTCTTCTCTCTTCTCTTCCACCTTCTACCAGTTTATATCAGGCAGGGGAGTGGAGTCACGTTATGACTTCCGTTACAATGTATTATGCGTTAACTTTAAAAAAACCAGGCTGCGCGCCCAGTCAAGTTACATTCATGCAATGCCTTATACGCCACGCGCAGGTTTGCCGATGACTACTTACTATATTTTTTTTTTCTCGCCTTCTCCTCCATCATAAGTCAAGATAGAGGTCTTTTTATTCTTTTCTTTTTTTTATTCATCTTATAACTACTATACACAGGGTAAGGGGTTCTTTATTTCTTATTTTTTCTTACTTTTTTCTTATTTTTCCTTTCTTTCTTACTTGCTAAGGTTATTTGTATTTATTTATTACTTTTAAAACTAAACACTGTTGATACATATATATAAATATGTGTACAGTGTTAATTGTGTGCGTTTCTTTTGACCACGGTCTCTATTACTTTAATCGCGTATTTTACAAACACCTCCCTCTTTTTCTTGCCTAGTAGCTCATGTACCTCTTCTCTACACTATACTTACTATAATTGTATTGTATATATTTATGTAAAGCCGCGTCTTGCCGCTTGCCGCTTCTTCTCCTTTACAGCATCAACACGTTGCGAAGCGGTGTACATAGAATAGGAAGTAAAAATTAAATTTTAACTTAGATGTTGATGACCTTCAAAAAGTGTTCTCCAGTGGAACTTATTTTGAATAAAAACTTTTGAATTTGAATTTGAATGTATTTATAATAATAAATTTATTGTAACAACTATTTATGTTACCTTTTTTGTCAACCCTACGGACCATCGACGCGTGACATCATGAGGCTATCGCCAAACCTTCTGGGTAGTATGTCTATTTATTTGACTACCTGTAAAGCAGGATATCTTGCGAGTGTTTCCCCTGCCCACTACATATACTTGTAGTGGATTACTTACAAGCCAATAGACAGCGCTGTGCAATAATTGAGGTTGCAAACGATTCCCGACATGTACTAAGAATATACTTATATACAAATTTCCAAAAATAACACAACTCTACAAAAAAATTTTCGTTCTTTGTCCTAAAGTTTATACTATTATTTTCCAGTTAGTTATGCACAAAAACGAAAAGAAAATACCTTTTTTCGGTATAAAGTTTGCTTTTGTGATAGTTATAATAATAATACTCATTTTTCAATTTTTTCATAAATTTTAATTGATTTTAATATTTTTAAAAAGACCGCGCGGTGAGAGTGGGGTATTAACGTTTACACTGTGCCGCTAGATGGCACCCGAGTGATAAACAACCATCAGGTGTTATTTACAAGCCCAGAATAACTTAAAATGTCGTCACGAAAGTGCAAATACGATGCTGATGCATTTTGTTTTATATGTGGTCAGTTTATTAAAGTTCGAGACGTGAAATATGAACTAAAGACATCTCACGTTCTCTGTGAAGCCTATGAAGCATATTTTGACTGTCCTGTACGGAATCAAGATAAGCCATGGGCTCCACATGTTGCTTGTAGTTATTGTAAAAGGTGTTTGGAAGGTAAGCAATTTTTATTTAATTAAGCGATGAATCCAAAATAATAGACATATTAATTTTTATTTTTATATTTTTAGGTTGGTATCGAGGTGAGAAAAGGTCTATGAAATTTGCAATACCAAGGATTTGGCGAGAACCTAAAGACCATATTACTGACTGCTACTTTTGTATGGTGAATCCGAGTAAAAGGATGTCATTAAAAGTACATATGCTGCATGCTCATTTGGATAAATTTAAAAACAATATGGGAGCCTATTCCGAAGAGCAAGGAGAACGTTTCCATCAGGATATCATGAATTTTGAACAACGCTATCAAGGCCAATACAATGAAAACATGATGGGCGACTATATTTGGGGTTTATTGAGAGAAAGTAGCTATGAACATAAAAGAAAAAGTAGAAGTGTGCACTTTTAAGTTATTTTCCACTTTTCTGTAAGCTAATTTGATAGTAAAACTTAATAAAAATAATAAACATTTTTATTTCAATAGTTTTATTTTCAATCAAAAATTAAAATCCGAGATTTTTAAAAATTTCGTTCAATCAGTCTTCTAAGCACAAAAGCAAAGTTTTTCATGCCATATATTTTTTTTCCGTCTTATTAAGACCTCAACTACCGAAATTTAATGCTTTGCAATCAAAGTCAAATTTCATGTTGACCCGTGTAATAGATGGGTCTCGGCCTGCGAGGAACGACAATAGCCTCGCTGGAAGATCTTCCTTTGAGAAGGAGGAGCATTCCCTCTCGCTCCTCCACCCTATACGTGACATCACTAAATACTCAATGCTTCGTGTAGGTGTTTCGTGTTGTGTGTAGGGCAAAACAAGCGCGAGGAACACGGCTCAAGAAGTTCCCAATTGCACCCGGCCCTGGGCCAAAAGTACGCCGATGCCCGCGTGCCTAAAACATGCCGATTGTCATCGTCTTGCCATCACTGTGAAATTGGCAAAATCAATGCTGAAACTGTTGGAGCCATAATCGAAAACAAAAAAGAATAAGACATGAAATATAGCGAAGCAAGTTATTGGCATCCCTATTATCGAGATTACTACGTAATTTCCTCTTCGTCAGACAGTACTTAGAGATTAAAAGGGCTTACAAATTGTATCAGTTATCAGGTTGACTGATGGTTTAAAGGATACAATTATTATATATAACTAGGATTTTCCCGCTACTTCGTCCATGCTTGACAAGGTAACGTAGATTACAGTTATTTTGCCAGTATTTAATGTCAAAGGGTATTTTCAGTAGGGCAAGGGATTTTTTAGTATGACAATACATGAATTCCGAAGATTCCCATAAATACCCGGGATCGGTAATGTTACTAAAGGCATACATTATATAAATGTACTATACTTGTAGGAGTGACCAGAGTGGTCTTGTAAGTGTAATCTCTGATCACACCCATACTTATTTATAGTCGTTGTAAAGCGTCTTCTTACTCCTCAGTCCCGGGTTGTATGGTAGAGCACCAGGCATCCACCATTTACTGTTTCCAAGCGTTTATTTTACTTTTGACATTTGCACGTCAATTAAGTTACATATTTCTTGACAGTAAAGCCTACATGAAACAAAAGACATAATTGTCGTACTTTATTCTTTTGGATGATGGAATAGCGATGTTCTATGAGTCATGTAACGCACAGACTATTGAGCCATCAACACTATACATAAATAAATCGAAAGTAACCTATTTGAAAATAAAAAATGTTCTACTTCAAAGAAAAATAATCGATTACAACTTATTTATAAATAAAGTCGATTTTTATAACAAATCGAGTCGGTAACGCATTAGGACACTACTAATTGATCCGCCATCGAGCTGTCTAAAGTAAAATAAAGGCTTGGAAAGGGTATAAAGATGTCTAATAATCACAGAAACTGTAATATCAAGCAAGTCCTATCACGTGGATTCGTCTAGGAAATTCTAGGGAATATAAAAAATCCCTGATTATATTGTTTACGTATTAATCGGATCAGTGATTTTTGTGTATAATACCCACTTTAAAACACTCCTGGGAAAATTTTCCCAGGATTCCTAGAATTTAAAGTATCGCATCACTTGAATAAGGATTTATATCGCTCTTGTGAAATCGTATCGAAATCAGCTAATATTTACGCAATCTAATTCATCTGTAATCCCGCGGGAATTCTTATGGGAATTCTTTAAAATGGCCAGATTGAAAAAATCGAATTCCAATGTGATTGTGTGAGAGATCTGATAGGCAATAACCCACTATTCGACGAGAGGCTTCAGAGCCTAAGTCATCGACGTAAGGTCGCCACTTTGTCGGTATTCTATAGGATACACTTCGGGGAGTGTGCCGCGGAATTACATGAATTGGTTTCTCCCTTACCATTCTACCACCGGACAAGCAGACGTACGCACTCACGCCACCGATATATGGTGGAAATACCAACGAAGCGGACGAAACGCTATGCTTCCTTTTTCATCATACGCACCGCTGAAGAGTGGAACTCTTTACCGTCGTCTGTTTTTCCTGAAGAATACAATCTAGGCGTCTTCAAGTCTCGCGTGAACAGGTATCTTCTAGGTAAGCGTGCTCCACCTTAGACTGCATTTCCGCCTGACGTCAGGCGCAATGTCAGTCAAACGCAAACCTATTCATTATAAAAAAAATAGATAGATAACACTTTATTGTACACCATTGTAGAAAAACTTACGAACTAGTATTATTATTATTATTTTTTATTGCAGGAGATCAGCAGACAGGCAGACGGCCCACTTGATGAAAAGCGGTTACCATCGCTTATGGAAATTTGCAACACCAAAGTCGCTACAAATGCGCTGCTGCTATCTTAAGGGAGACTGGAACCTGGTCTCTAATGCCGGAACACAACTCAAGGTTATTATGGCGACATACTTTAGACCAGGGGTGGTAGCCATCCAGTCGGACAAATGCCCTACCACCTGGCTGTGAGTTGTTAAGTCGCTTCTTACGACAGGCCGTCCGGCCGCAGGAAATTGTATTCTTTTTCCGTTCCTGCACGGATAATTAGTTTGTAAAAATTATTAGTCTAGTTGGGTACAAAAGGCGGTCTTATCGCTAAAAAGCGATCTCTTCCGGACAACCCGTGGCAAGAATATTCTGATTAGGAGTGGCGACGGTGGTATACATAATTATTGTACGATTACTTACATTTTAATAATAAATATATAACTATACTATATATACAAATATACACATAAGTCATATACATATACAAGATATGGTGATAATATGCAACTATTTAAACATATAACTGTATGCAATATAATATCTACTAATTATATACAATTACATATCATTATATTGCAGATAGAATTTCCTGACTAAGTTCTTAAATGTTATTAGGGGTTTTGCTATATAAAATATATATTTTACTGATTTTATGTAATAAAATTTGTGATATTTTTATCCCGGGAACGGTTATACAGTTGTTCGGGTGCACAAAATTTAGTTTATTCTGACACAATTTTCACTAAAACGATAGTTTACGTTCTTTTTTAACTGCTGCGGTACTTCGTGTCCCAGGAATCCCGCGGCATTTCAAGTCAAGCGTGGGCGAAGTCGCGGCCATATCCTAATAGATTATATATTCTTCGAATATCAACGCAGTTATTATATTATACTAGCGGCCCCGGCAGACGTTGTCCTGCTCTGAAAAAATTAAAGTCTAGGACCCGATCCCAACGCCACCTACCGGTTCCAATTGTGGATTTAAACCATCCGAGAACCCACTCAAACATACAAAAACAAAATCACCAAAATCGGTCCAGGTGATTAGGAGGATTCTAGAACACGATCTCAGCGTCACCTACCGGTTCCAACGGAATAAAAAGTATCCTATGTCCGTCTCCTGGTTGTAAGCTACCTCCCCACCAATTTTCAGCCAAATCAGTACAGCCGTTCTTGAGTTATAAATAGTGTAACTAACACGACTTTGTTTTATATATATAGATTAATTAATTAACATAAAACATTTGTGTCTGAATTATAAATACATAGTCATAATAACCATTATAAAAAATTCTAATTTACATTAGAAACATTATTAATTTTACAAAGATATGTCGATAGGAAGGCGTTATTATATAATCATATTATTATTTAAGCATAAGAATATTAATTGTTTAATTGAAAACATTCTATACTAAGTCTTATTAAGTTATTATGAATACACCGTGTATCTAATTTTATTTCGGTGCTTTTAATCTTGTATGAATTACCCTAGCAATAAACTAATTATTTTAATGTACAATAAATAATGTTATAAAGATTTCAAACGGTAGTTACCAATAAAAACCCCATGTCGGGGAAGAACTGCCGAAATAAGTCGTCATATATTACTGATATCTGTTTATATCATTGAGTAAAAATAATCGACCAATAAACATGTTAAAGCCCTGAAAATTTTCTAAGATAATATCAGTAGTGATTCTAATTACGCTTTTTGACTTTTTTAATGGTTTTCTTTAACGTTTTCCACCCTACAGGAAAGGAGAAAAAATTACCTGCGGCCGAGCCGCCTGTTACAAGGTGCTACAAAATAATTCACACCTAACCGTCTGGATGACGACCACCCCTGATCTAGAGTTTGCTGCCATAACAACCTTAAGTTGTGTTTCGACATTAGTGGGCAGATTTCAGTCTCCCTTTAGAAAGCGGCAGTACATTGGTAGCACCTTTAGTGTTGCAAATGTCTATAGGCGATGGTAACTGCTTTCCATTAGGTAGGGCGTCTGCCTGTCTGCTAAACTCATGGAATAAAAAAAACAGAATAAGCAGCAGATTGATCTGATATTTCGTTTTTATCCGTGCAGGAACGGAGAAAGAATACAATTTGCTGCGGCCGGGCGGCCTGTCTTAAAGAGGCGACAAAACAACCCACAGCCAGGTAGCTACCACACCTGGTCTAGATAGAGTATGCCGCCATAATAACCTTGTGTTGTGTTCCGACAATAGTGACCAGGTTCCATTCTCCAGAGCAGCAGCGCATTTATAGCACCTTTGGTGTTGCTAATGTCTATAAGCGGTGGTAACTGCTTTCCATCAAGTGGGCCGTCTGCCTGTCTGCTGAACTCCGGTAATAATAAAAACACACATTTAGTTCTGTTGCCAATACTAGGATTTGGCCTTAGAGATCCACTTGAAAAAGTCACTTGTATATTCTTTCTTGTTCGTATAGATCTGGAGCCTAAAGTGTTCGTCTTTATAGAATTGCTTAGTGAAATTGGCACATGCCTAGATTTAGTGGTAGTAGTAAGACATAGCATAAAATTCCACTTTATGTTGATACTTGTCATGTTCATCACATGAATTTGCGAAAACAATCTCTTTAGGCCATCGGTACTTCAGAATTCTTTTAAATTAATTCCCAATAAAGTGAAAACACGAATTAAAATTAAACTAAATAAAACGATATATACAAATTAAAGGAGAAATATACAAAATTATTTAAACATAAACTAAACTAAATTATAAATAAGAACTATGATAAAAACTATAAACAATAACATAAATAAAACTAATTATAAATTAATATCAACTAAAATTAAACTACAATATAAATATAACTAGACTTACAAAATAACAAACTATAAGTAAAAATAAACATAGATTATTCTTTTTTTTATTACAGGAGTTCAGCAGACAGGCAGATGGCTCACTTAATGGAAAGCAGTTACTTTAGCCTATGGACATTTGCAACACCAAAGGTGCTGCAAATGCGCTGCTGCTCTCTTAAGGGAGACTGGAACCTGGTCACTAATGCCGGAACACAACTCAAGGTTGTTATGGCGACATGCTTTAGACCAGGGGTGGTAGCCATCCACTCTGGCAAATGCCTCACCTGGCTGTGGGTTGTTTTTTCGCCTCTTACGACAGGCCGGCAATTGTATTCTTTCTCCATTCCTGCATGGATAAAAAACAAATGTAATGACTTAACCATCACTCACTAATCAACAGCTTCAGTTCTTAATTACTACCAAACAGTTTATTACACTATCAAGTAATTCGTTCAGTACTAATGGAACCGTTAAATTGTGTCTAGAGAGGGACGATTCCAAGATGTTTAAATAATCGAAACAATCTTTAATCGTAAAATTATAATCGAGTCAATAATCGATACGTTTCTAGAATGAACAATCGATATTCCGATTGATTTGCATTATCGGCCGACGATGAAGACCTCTGTAGTTATATGAAATATGTAAGTCATTTTCTCCTGAGTTAATATACAGAGATCCATTAATGAGTTCGATTCCTGGCATAATAAAATTCATAAACAAACTCGTCGTTAGTTATCTATGTTCTAAGTGTTTGGGATCTGAGTACTTAATGCGAGTTTTTTTTCTACTCGATCACATTTAACGCAATTTTGTATAGCACAATTTATGTTTCCTTTCACGCTCATTAAATGGCGCTAAATTATTCCTGTACAAAATTGCCTTAACTTGAACGTTAAAAGTTACGTTACATTGTTAAAAGAACTCGCATTAAGCACAGTGTATATTAATTACCCACAAGCGTATCTTGCTTATCCGTGCAGGAATGGACAAAGAATGCGATATGCTGCGGCCGGGCAGTCTGTTGTAAGAGGCGACAAAACAACCTACAACCAGATGGTAGGGTGTTTGCCCGACTAGATGGCTACCACCCCTGGCCTAGAGTATGCCGCCATAACAACATTGAGTCGTGTTCCGGCAGCAGCAGCTTATTTGTAGCACCTTTGGTGCTGCAAATGTCCATAGTAAACGCTTTCGATCAAATGGGCCGTCTGCCTGTCTGCTGAACTCATGCAATAAAAAAAACTTATTGCCTGTTCATTATTATTAAAAAAATATTCAATTAAATGGCTGGCTGACAAGATTATGGTAACTCGTACTCAGAAGAAACAAAAGTATAGGCGAAGCCTTCGTAAACAAAAGCGTCAAAAAATGTGTATAATTTTTTTAAAGTTGTGTGTGTGTATGTAATATCGTACACGTGTGGTTTTCTGTAATTTATCCAATAGAAATCATTCCCCTTTTAGCTGTACTAATTCGTTGTAATATTGAGTTCTGGAAACGCACTGCGGCGCGATGGGCATCCTATTATAAGATTGGCATCCTTTGGCCGTCTTCAGAGTTCAAAACTCTATCTAAGAACTAGTGTATTTACAAGTCACGTCGATTCGTCGACTTGTCATCATCGATTACGGGTAAAAATGATTCGATATATTCTATCGATTGTTTCGTTTGAACAATCGAAACCATAGAATATCACTTGATCGCGCGTTGCTAATAGTATCACATCAGGAGTTACGACATGTGACTAATTTGGCAACAGTTATCACGTAATTACACGGGATAGGGCCATTATATGTGCTTATGCCGTTATACTTATAGTAAAACTACCGCAAAATAGGGAGATTAATGTTTGTTTACATGTTTTCGATAAGGCTTTAGTTGAGGTTCTTATTTTTTTACTTTCTTAAAAATATACTCATTATAATTAGTATCTACTTAATTAAAATGTTTATTTACATTATTACACTCATAGAAATCATCTTGCAACGATTGAATCGAGTTTTGGCAACGCTGGCTCATTAGCTGAAGTCCTCCAACGACACAGATATGGGACTTTAGAAAGATTTTGAGGAATTCCCTTGCTATATCTTCGGAATCTAAATTTCAATACAAATTAAATTAATGTGGCATTATCTTGAAGTTAAACTATATCCAGCACATAAAGGATGACGAAATTCGGTTAACATACTACAACATTTTCTATTTGTTTTTAGGAATTTTCTTGTATATATTCAGAGCCCAAAGTTCAATTCTAAAGAACTTTACATGGAAGTACCACCTCGGAGCTATGATACTAAACCCATTAAAATATACCAGTTTGATTTGAACTTCAAGCAAAACGAATGGTCAAAATCGGTTTAGAAACCAAAAAGTTATGGCTGCAACAATATCTCGTTCACTAGATATTTTCCATGTGATTTTGAGGACTATCTTGCTATATCTTCGGAGTCAAAGGTCCAACAAAAAAATAATTGTGTTTGTGCAATTCACACGCAGTAGAAGTGAAACTTCAGTGAATATGTTCACAGATAATTCTTCTTTAAGTTTTATTAATATAAATATTATTCCTTTACCATACATCCGTCAATATATAATTCTAAATAAACTTCTTAAGTATCACTTTCAATTTTTCACTGTTTTAGTCTAAAAAATATTATCAGTTTTATTTCGGCCCAAATTGGACCTATGTTTAATCATCGGTCTTATTGACTCTCTAATCTGTGCTGTACAATGTAAAAATCCTATTTCATTCTCTCGCAGGCTTAGTCCTATAGAATCATGTGTTTATCTCTTTTTAGTGTCGCTTTTTCGTTTCATCGAGTTTCAAATCACAATGATTCTAAAGATGCTTCACTTCAAAAAGATACGGCTGAACATAATACACAAAAATATTCACATGACGAACTTACAATCTTCCTCCATTACTTAGTTTAAAATTATATTCAGCCGAATATGTCCAACTTTGAATCTTCGTCAAAGTTTAACAACATTGTTGACAGCAGACCTTTGTGTGTTCAAGACGGAGGCAAAAGATTTAGTAATCTTTTTTACTGTCTTAACACATTTCTAATTACTTAACTTCTCAAATGTCTACAACATACGGTGTACGAGAGACATGACAAATGACCTTGTACTTTGTTTCATATTCGCTAATCCAGTCTTTCTATCACGTAATATTTTATTATTAGACTACCTATTACATTGATAGTTATAAAATTGTTGTCTACGACAAGGTGTCGCGAGACGGCATTAAACCATTATTCATATAAGGCCAACATTGCACATGCACTTCCTCACAACACCAGCGTGTAACAGATACACTCTACATTAGTATAAGTTTAGTATTAAAATTAGAATAAATTGATATAATAAGTTATTCTTAAGGTACACCACAACATAAAAATCACTAAATTAATGTCACACACATTAACAAAAATAAACAATAAGCGTGTATGGACTCTAAAATCTTTCATAGAAATTAAGTTGTAAAAAAGGGTACGGATCTCGATCGGATTCAAATGGCAACACTAAAAGGTTGTGCAATCTATGTTCCACCTGTTACGATCCTGACAAATACTTTTCGATTCATCAACTTTTATTAATCTCTTATCTCTATACATACAAGTTTATTTAAAGTAATTCTTACGTGACCTTGTCAAAATATCTTTAATTTGGTTATGGTCAGTACATCACGCTCTACCGGCACCGACTCTACCAGCTAGGTTCAGTATCTGTAATTAGGTATATTCCAAACTACATATTTACTGTGACATTGTGGCGAGGTAAATACAGCCGACGTGCGCTCGGGGATGTTCGTTTGTTTTCGCGATATCGAACTCCGACGCACCGCAGAACCCCGCCCGTAGCCGAGTCCTGGAGGACAGGCAGTCTTGGGTATGCCATTACGCCGTAAGGCCGCGTGCAATCGCTCCCACGGCACGCGCCAGGAAAGCCTATTTATGCGAGACAAAACAACGCGACGTTGTCGTCCAAATTATTATAGTTTAAGTGATTAAGTAACTAAGGCTCATGTAAATAGTTATTTCTAATATATACAATACAGTTTAGAATATATGATCGTTTAATTTTACCGACACCCATAACATAATCTATAACATCTATATCTATGCGACCATTCAAAGATTCAAATCTTCACTTCTTGTCGATGGTTTAGGCCTCACCATTATGACTGTAACAACGATAAAGATACCGTTACTGACTAAACCAACCCAAACGGTAAATTTTGACATTTCAAGTTTGCATTAGATGAGGTGGAAGACGAGTAATTTCATTTAATGGCAACCCTTTGGAGTAAACCCGATGGGTGATAAGTTAATCTTAATATTGCCGATTTTAAGTTGAATATCTCTATGGTATCTCTATTTCATATTTTAGTGGAGACCGATGGTAGAACGATCTACCAATCTAAATTGGGTTTCAGACATTTAGAAAAACGTGAAATATTCAGGAAGAAAAAGAGAACGACAGATATTTTTCAGAAAGAGATACATGATGACCAAAAGAATAACGGAATGAAGATCAACAGTATCTAATAGAATATTCGGGAAGGAAAAGACAGAGATAGATATATTTTAGAAATAGATAGGCAATAAATAAAGGAATAACGAAAAGAAGATCGAAATTATGAATTCCAGAAGATTTAACTCAGTATATAAGCAGCACAAATCGCGTCTATCGGAGTATTGGAGAGTTCAGTTGAAGACGAGTAGCGACCAGTATGATAGGAGAGAGTTAGAAGAGAAGTTCAGTGAAAGACAGTGACGAGTTCGGGAGTGCAGAAGAGTAGAGTTTAAGACGGGCAGAGGTTAAGAGTGAAAAAGGTGACCTTGGAACGATCTACGAGAGGCAAGTTCAGGAGCAAGCACTAGGGTAGCAAGAACTTAACTACGCCGTATCAGCGATAATATCGCTGGGGTGGTGGTGGGTGAACTTCGCATCGTCACATATAATGCGGCTTTATTTGTGTGTTAAGTAGTAAGTGTTAAGTGAATAAAAAAGTTTAGTTAAAGAAACTGGTGTTTCGTGCGTACTTTACATTAGTGTCGTAACATTAGTGCGTACCTCCGCTCGCACGTAACAGTATTATGATATAATGACAAAAGAGGGACCTATATATATGTGGCAGCACAAAAGCTGACATGAGACACAAAGTGCTGATAAAAATTAACTAATGTTTGTCATGTGTGTGTGTGTGGTGTGTGTGCCAGGTGGTAGGGCATTTGCCCGACTGGATGGCTACCACCCCTGGTCTAGAGTATGTCGCCATAACAACCTTGAGTTGTGTTCCGGCATTAGCGACCAGGTTCCAGTCCCCCTTAAGAGAGCAGCAGCGCATTTGTAGCAACTTTGGTGTTGCAAATGTCCATAGGCGATGGTAACCGCTTTCCATCAAGTGGGCCGTCTGCCTGTCTGCTGATTTCCTGCAATAAAAAAAAAAAAAAAAGTCCGCTCTTGGGAAAATTTCTGCGGAATTCCAGGGATAAAAATATCACACATTTTATTACATAGAATTTGCTATCGATCAGTGATAAAATCGCTATGGAATTAGATTTTAGAATATGTCCATTTTAAAACATTCCCAGAAAATTTTTGCTGGATTCCCAGGATAAAAAGTAGCCCAGATTGAAAATCTAAGAAACTGCTGTCGATCAGCGAAAATCGCATCGAAATTGGTAGTTTCTACGTGAATCCCATACAAACAGACAAACCAACACACAGACAAGAAATATAAAAAAAAAACTTGCATCGTGTTCTCCATCATTTATATATAGTATATTCCAGTTGGTTTTTTTAATAGCTTCAATGTACAGACACGGTATATTTAGAATTTTATAATATATTTTATCTATATTAATTAATTAATATTATAAAGATGTAAAGTTTGTGACGTTGTAGAGGGTAATCTCTGGATCTACTAAACCGATTTTAAAAATTCTTTTACTGTTCGAAAGCTACGTTAACAGGGAGTGTCATAGGCTATATAACATGACGCTATATATCACGGGAGTGGGACAAAGCGCGGGTGAAACCACGCCTGGCCGCTATTGTAAATAAAATCATTTGCATAAAAAAATATTACATCAAAATCATTTCTCTGTGTTTTATGAATATTTAGTATTTCTTTTACCCTGTTTCGATAGAAATTGGGGAGGAAAATTGTTTCATGTCAGTAATTTTTTTTTTCTTAGCATAACCATAGAAAAACAGTTACGTCTCATATGTGATGATATAATATGTATTTTTTTGGTTAATTATTTATCAATAATAGCCAAAGAAAAGTTGTTTTATTCAAGCCCTGTTTTCAGTAGCGATTTAAAAAGACTCAAATAGGCGACAATTGAAACGGCGCGTGGCGTAAATTTGAGCCCTTTTGAGTGAAAACTTGATGTCCATAGGGCTAAGTGACCACATACGACTTAAAAACATATTGTTACGATTTCGGGACTCGAATTAAAATGCCGTTGGAATTACTTTAGAATTTATTAGAACTATACAAACACGTATAACATAGGTATAAATATAACTGGACACAACCAGTACAAACTGCACGATTCAATAACACGCAAAGTCCGTCACTATATCGCTTGTCGAATGTACGTCTTACTCGTATCGTAATCTTCGCTTGACTGCCTCACCCCTGCGCTCGGGCATTGTTTTTATACTCAACTATACAAATACAATATGCTATACCTGCCAAGCGCAGACACAATTTCCCAGAAAACGTAATCCGCACACCTGTTTAATTATTCCTGCGAACGGCCATAAACTAGTACAATACACATAAGACTGTTTTTCTAAGTAAACAAAAGATGTCCAAATGCGGGAAGGTAATAAACTGTGCTTTATTGCAGGCAGGTGTGCATTCACTTTTGTCGGCATGTAACAATATAATAGCGGCTGGTCATGACCAAAGGCAACCGAAAGTCTGGAGTTAACTTTGCTCAAAAATTTGTGTGTTTATTCAGTTGAGGTAATGTTGCTAGCCTTCTAGGTACATTTCCTGCGGCCGGGTGGCTTATCGTAAGAAGTGACAAAATAACCCACAGCCAGGTGGTAGGATATTTGCTCGTCTGTATGGCTACCACCCTTGATCTGGAATATGCCGCTATAACAACCCTGAGTTGTGTTCCGGCATTAGTGGCCAGATTCCAGTCTTCCTTTGTAGAGCAGAAGCGCATTTGTAGCAACTTTGGTGTTACAAATGTCCCACAAACGAATCCCATACACCGGCCGCGATTTTCGCCTGCCCCCCGCCCCTATGCACGGCTGATGGCCCTCAATCGGGTTTCCTCTCGTAAAAAAAGGATATTAGATAGTAATTTATAATATTTACTAGCTGTCCAGGCAGACGTTGTTCTGCCCTGAAGAAATAAAAATTTAGAACCCGATTGCAGCGCCACCTATCGGGTCCAATTGTGAATCTAAACCATCGTCGAATCCACTTGAACACACAAAAAAATTCATTCGAATCGGTCCAGTTGTTTAGGAGGAGTTCACTGTCAACACACGTACAGAAGAATTGTATATATAAAGATTTGTGTTAAAGGTCGAATTATTTCTTCTTACTAGTGGTCGACCGTGGTCGAAATTCGACCATAATAATTAATGTCAACTATAAGTTTGAACGTTATTAAGGTTCTGTCGTCAAATAATATACTTCTATAATCACAGATTTCGTCAAGACTTCACTGTTAATTTTACTTTAACAATAAACAAGAGTATATATGCGTGAAAGACTTCTTGGTTAATTATGATTTATTTGAATATATTATTACATTGTTTAACTTATGATAAACTTATGATAGACGTGTTATTAGCGTAATTGCCAGTTTGAGAGTGAGTGTGACATCGATGCGGCCGCCGATCCTATACGTGTGTATTATTATATGGATATAGGATGTCCATAACACGTGTGTGAGTCAAATACATGGTAATGTTTTTTTTATTGATTTAATGTATTTTTTATGCATAATTTAAAAAAATATTAGCATTCTGCACTCCTTCTCTATATAAACTACTAGCTGATACCCGCCCGCTTCGCGTGCCGTAAAATCCGTTCTTAGCTCACCTCTAGTTGGCGAAAGGAAGCTCCATACCAAATTTTAAGTCTATAGGTATAGTTTCTGAGATATCGTGATGAGTCACTATATACGTGGATTTCAATTATACATACATACATACATACATAACTTCACGCCAGTTCCCTTGCGGGGTAGGCACGAACAACAGAGCGCCATTTAGGCTTATTCTTACACACCTCACTTGATTTCAATTATAAATATATTATATAGATAAGTGTGCGAAATTTCATACTCCTCTGTCCGCGAAATTATTGTAAAAAGGGGTACAAAGTTTTTGCTTCACGTATTAATATATAGATGTATTTATTGCATTTTATGTTATGTATATTTATTATATTTTATACTTGCGGTGCGAAGCGGGTTATTTATAAAATATACACAGTTGTGGTGTGTTGCGGGCGTGATGATATATTTCATGTTGTTATTAAATATTTACAAAGCGGAGCGATTTTATTTGATTGATTTGGTTTATGAATTGTATATTTTGTCCACAGCGTCAGTAGCAAGAATCGCAAAGTTCTTGGGTGGCACTGGCACACCACTAGTCACGACTGGCGGCTTCACCTTTGACTTCGTCACCCCAAAGCAGACCTGCAAAGATGAATACTACATGCTAGTGAGAGCTGGGCCTCTTGGATTCGAGGACTTGGCTTATTTCATCATCAACTTGATGAGACAGTGAGTTATAACAATGATATTTGGTGTACTGAGTTACGAGCGTGTGTTTTTCAAGGTGGTGGTAATTTAAAATAAACAATACTCTTCAAGTTTTACTTCGAAATACTTAATGTATGGTATCCAGGTCTAAGAAGAAACTTTGAATAGATGGTAAAAAATAAATTAGTACCTAATCCATTAATGAGTAAAGTGAAAACAGAATATATCTATATTTTATCCGCGCAGGAACGGAGACAGAATACAATTTCCTGCGGCCGGGCGGCCTGTCGTAATAGGCGACAAAACAACCCACAGCCAGGTGGTAGGGTGTTTACCCGACTGATTGGCTACCACCCCTGGTCTAAAGTATGCCGTCATAACAACCTTAAGTTATGTTCCGGCATTAGTGACCAGGTTCCAGTCTTCCTTAAGAGAGCTGCAGCGCATTTGTAGCACCTTTGGTGTTGCAAATGTCCATAGGCGATGGTAACCGCTTTCCATCGAGTGTGTCTACTGAACTCCTGCAATAAAAAAATTTAAAAATACTGAGTACATAATATAATGAAGATATTGTATTCTTTAATAAAACTGTCGAGGCATTACTCCTTAATGGATCATATTCCCTTTGGTACCTACATTGCTGAACATATTAAAGTCATTCGAGACTAAACTCCGCGTTCTTGAAGGCTTATTCTCAAGCATCTTTCTTCTTCTGATTGACTTCTTTTGTTTACTTAGAAAAACAGTATATTGTGTACTGTACTAGTTTATGGCCGTTCGCAGGAATAATTAAGCAGGTGTGCGGATTACGTTTTCTGGGAAATTACGTCTGCGCTTGGCAGGTATGGCATATTGTATTTTTATAGTTGAGTATAAAAACAATGCCCGAACGCAGGGGTGAGGCAGTCAAGCGACGATTACGATACGAGCCGGACGTGTGTACATTCAATGAGCTGTGGACTTTGCGCGTGTTATTGAATCGTGCAGTTTGTACTGGTTGTGTCCAGTTATATTTGTACCCGTATAATACGTGTTTGTATAGTTCTAATAAATTCTATAGTAATTCCAACGGCATTTTAATTCGAGTCCCGCACTCGTAACAACACATATAATAAAACTGTAGAGGTCGGATTTCTGTACAATGAATAAAAATACTAAAAACCGAGTCAGGGGGATGTAAGAAGTGAAATAGAACTAATTTACATTTTTTTTTGTTTCTCTGTTTGTTTAATGTCTGTTTGTATGGGCTAATCTCCGAAAGAACTGGACCGATTTAAATGAAATTTTGTATGATGGTAGCTTATATCCCTGCTCAACAGATAGGATACTTTTGATTCCGAAAAATTGAAAGAGTTCCCGTGGGATAGTTAAAAACTTTAATTACTTAAACAACTTATTATACCACTTATGCACCTAATTAAGTATTGATATTGCCGGTATCATCATACAATAAAACCATTTATACATTAAAAAGACGAGATTCCGCGAAAAAGTAAAACCTTACAAAAATAGCGTATTTCATCATCATGTTAAATAAACTAGATGGCGCTGATAGTATTCTACATCGCGATCGTGACGCGGACGAAGTTGCGGGCGTCAGCTAGTATGGAATATAATAATAATAATAATCGGCAGACAAACACACACATTGTATATCTCCAAATTAAGCAAGTTACGCTTGTGTTATGGGTAATATACAACGGACTACTCTGGGGCCGATCCCAGACACCCAGACCATAGTAAATAACGGAGAAAATACGTTTCCGAAATTTACTATACCAGGAAACGAACCCGGAGCCTCTGCGTTACAGTGAGGTGGGCTGGCAAAGGCTTAGCCCGCTCAAACACAGAGGCCGTCAACATATTATTGTAGTTTTGAAGAAATCTTTGTTCTTTATTTCTTCTGTCCTAAAATTTCATTGACTCTTTCGGGCTGATCGGACGAAAACAAATGACTTAATGCGTTTGAGAGTAAGGCCTGAGATTACGTATCCAGTGAAAATTATACCATTTTTGAGGATAAAAAATATTTCATGTTGTACGAACCTGAACGAATACTAGGAATGAGGTGAACACTAGGCGATCTCAGTACAAAATGTAATCCTTAAATATAACCAATCCTTTTTTTTAAAGGGGCTTTGGATCTTTCCGGTTATGTCAGCCCAATCGGACATTTTCTTAATCTTTATTTATATTTCTTAATCATAAAAATATATGTACGCGCATAACTTGAGAACGACTTTACCGATTTTGATGAAATTTTGTGTGTTCACAATCGGAACCGGTAGGTGGCGCTGAGATCGGGTTCTAGAATCCTCCTAATCACCTGGACCGATTTTGGTGATTTTGTTTTTGTGTGTTTGAGTGAGTCACGGGATGGTTTAGGGTTTAGATTCATAATTGGAACCGGTAGGTGGCGCTGAGATCGGGTTCTAGAATCCTCCTAACCACCTGGAGCGATTTTGGTGATTTTGTTTTTGTGTGGTTGAGTGAGTCCCAGGATGGTTTAGGGTTTAGATTCATAATTGGATCCGGTAGGTGGCGCTGAGATTGGGTTCTAGAATCCTCCTAATCACCTGGACCGATTTTGGTGATTTTGTTTTTGTGTGTTTGAGTGAGTTCCAGGATGGTTTAGGGTTTAGATTCATAATTGGATCCGGTAGGTGGCGCTGAGATTGGGTTCTAGAATCCTCCTAATCACCTGGACCGATTTTGGTGATTTTGTTTTTGTGTGTTTGAGTGAGTTCCAGGATGGTTTAGGGTGTAGATTCACAATTGGAACCGGTAGGTGGCGCTGAGATTGGATTCTAGAATCCTTCTAATCACCTGGACCGATTTTGGTGACTTTGTTTTTGTCATGAAACAAAGTCTTTTGGAATTCAGAAAATATGGCGGTACGAAGTTCGCCGGATCAGCTAGTTTAATAACTTACATAACATTAATATAAAATCTAATCTGTCTGTGACAATGTTTGTGATAAGTTGCCCGCAGACAAGGAGCTCATCACAAACTTGTACATTGTTCTAGCTTCTTGAGAAGCAGGAAAGGACAAAATATTAAATATTGTACACAAGTCCAATCTCTCCAGAATTAACTCCACGCATAACTTAATTCTGGTTGCCTCGTTCCGAACACATTCCATGAGAATATGTGTTACATATTCAACCATATTGCAATTTAAACAATTTGCGGAATCCGGAATGTGTCCGGAACCTATGTGCAACTTTAATTTGATGCCTGCTTACTGTGTTATTTAATAAATCCTACTCACAGATGCTGTATGACGTTTTGATCATTTAGAATATGTTAAAATTTTAGACGGATTTCTTCTAACTTCTTCTCTTGCATACGATTGGTTTCCGCAACTCGATGAGACATAGCGTCCATTTTATGAACGAAGGTGGCTTGGGCATTTCTCCATACAGCCCAACTCCTCCAGAAGGTCCACTAGCTTTTTCTGATATTGCAGACGACTTAAAAAATCTTATTCTTTAAAAGTAATTTTTTAAACCGAACAAGTAAAAAAGAAACTGTTAATAAGTTTGTATTTGAATGTTTACTTCTAAAATGTAAAAAATATGTATATATCTATATATATAAAAATCAATTGCTGTTCGTTAGTCTCGCTAAAACTCGAGAACGGCTAGACTGATTTGGCTAATTTTGGTTTTGAATTATTTGTGGAAGTCCATGGAAGGTATAAAAGGTGAGTAAATATGAAAAAAGTTCTTAGAATATAAAAACAGTAATTTCGCTTTCCGTTACAAACTATTCCTACCTGTCAAACATTTGATGTTCGTCCCGTCGTTTAGAAATCAATTAAATTTAAAAGTCGTTCAGAAATCAAATTAAATTTAAAAGTGAAGTTCTTTTTTCATTTTTTGTTTTCAATGTCAAACGTTTGATGTTCGTCCCGTCGTTCAGAAATCAACGTTTTTTATTTATTGATTTTGAGGCCGTACGAACTTTGCCGGGTCAGCTAGTATAAAATATATAAACAAAATAAAACTACGTTTTAACGGTTTTAAGCGCGGTAATTTTATTTGATTTTGGTTTTTCCGACGTTTCGGCCACTTTTCAGTGGCCGTGATCACGGAAGACAAAGATGTCAAGTGTCAACGAGTATTGTTAAAGTTTTATTTAGCCTACCGCCAACTTATTAATTTTAATTAATTAATTTTTAATTTTGTTTATGGTTATTATTTAATCTATGGGAGCCTAATCTAATTTACTACCGCTTCGCAACATGTTATGGCTTGAAGAGAAGAAGCGGCGCAAGAAACTCTTCAGCAAACATGCCTAGCTCTAATAATTTTATATAATATTAAAATGGGTGGAAGGAAAAATAAAATTAATTATCAGTCAAGTTGGTTTGTGTTCCGTTGTACGCAGAAAGAGCTCACAGTGTCCTGAGGTCTGGCAGCTGGTTTTTGCTGGGTTTGGGTCTTAATAGTTTTGATAATTGGATCCCAAACAGGTGGTACTTGCCAACCATCTTCTCTATTGAAATTTGGGTGTTTTTTGATTTCAATAGCCTCACGCATCATTCTAGGTATGAAACGATTCTCTTTCGCGAGGATTTGTGGGTTATCGAATCTGATGTAGTGGTTGGGTTTATCCAGCGTGTGTTCACTGATCGCAGACTTCGTAGACCTTGTGTGTTTCATGTCAGCAATGTGTTCTTTTACTCGTGTTTTTATGCTCCTCTTTGTTTGCCCAATGTATGACAATCCACACTCACAATCAAGCTTGTAAACTCCTGCATCCTGGAGTGGGATATTGCATTTCACAGGTCTCAGAAATTGGGTAATCTTTTTCTGCGGCTTGAAATATGTTTTGATTGAAGCTCGCCTGAGGATGTGGCCAATTCTGTCTGTGACCCCCTTGATGTAGGGTAGGGTAGCAGGGCACCGCTCAACTGAAGGTGGTTTGGGGCCTTTGTGACCTTGGTGTGGAGTCTTCAATATAAATAAAACTTTAACAATACTCGTTGACACTTGACATCTTTGTCTTCCGTGATCACGGCCACTGAAAAGTGGCCGAAACGTCGGAAAAACCAAAATCAAATAAAATTACCGCGCTTAAAACCGTTAAAACGTAGTTTTATTATGTATACAAGTCGCGAAAACTTAAGAAAATATTATATATAAACAAGTTAAACATGTGGTATCATAAATAATCATCAGTAGGATTTAGGATATTTACTGGGGCTATTTTAGTTCCTGGCTACTTATTCTGCGGTACGCATGATACGACATAAAGGCTGCCGTGAATTATTTTACTACATTATGTGGGTTTAAATACAAAATTAACTTTAAATTTAAGCTTCTTAAGCTATCAATCTACAGAAATTTGACAAAACGTCTAAGTTACTTTTTGATTATCAGAGGGATGGCGCCAGTCGAATACAGAACTAATATACTGTTACGTGCGAGCGGGGGTACGCACTTGGGATTGGAAGGAAACACCAGTTTTTTTAACTAAATGCTTACTTTATTAAATTACACAACAGCCGTACCTGATTATTCGCAGGGTTGCCCGTACACGCATAACTAACGACGCATTGTCTCGACGTTAAGATCTTTGACTCGCAATATCGTCTCCGAGATTGCGTAGAGCATCTCCAGCTGCTGCGGTGCTTATCTCTGAAATTACCGCGCGTAGCTCGTTTCTGGATCTCCTTTTAAACTATGCTAAATTCCTCCTTCACTCGACTGCCCACTAAATTTTTTACTCACCACTAAACTCGGCACTGACTTCTGCTTAACTCTTCTTCCAACTCTCTCGTATCGTACTTGTGGATTTGCTGTCTTCAACTCAAGGTTGTTATGGCGGCATACTCTAGACCAGGGAGTAGCCATCCAGATGAACAAATACCCTGCCACCTGGCTGTGGGTTATTTTGTCGCCTCTTACGACAGGCCACCCAGCCTCGGTGTCCTTCGAAGTGGCCTCGCTACTGGCCGGATCCCCCCCATGGGACCTGGAAGCCAGGGTCCTGGCGTCACTGTATGTGTGGCGCAAAGAGGCCCTGGCCAGGGGCACTAGACCCGCGCCTCGCGAGATCGAGGCGTGCAGGTCGGAGCTCCATCAGGTAGCCGTGGGGGTCTGGGAAGATCCCCTACGACGCCCCAGCGCGGGCCCCGCCACCATTGAGGCGGTGAGGCCCGTCCTGCACGATTGGATTAGACGAAGTCACGGCACCCTGACGTTCAGGCTGACGCAGGTCCTGACGGGGCATGGTTGCTTCGGAAGGTACCTGTGTCGCCTCGGCCGCGAGGCCACGTCAGGGTGCCATCATTGTGACACGGGCGACGAGGACACGGCGCTGCACACTCTCCAGGAATGTCCAGCCTGGACGGAGCAGCGCCGGGAGCTCGTCGCCCATACCGGATTTGACACCTCGCTCCCGGCCGTGATACGCACCATGGTCGGGAGCTCCACCGGATGGGACGCCGTCTCCTCCTTCTGCGAGCAAGTCATGTTCGCGAAGGAGGAGGCGGAACGGGAGCGTGAGCGTAATTCCCTGCTCCGCTCCCGCCAAAGGAGGACGCGCCGACGCCGGAGGTCAGACAGTGACCTTCGGCCGCCGTAAGCGGGCGGCGCGGGTGGGGCCCCTAGGGGTATAGGGGTTCTCACTCACCTGCACGTGCCGTCGAGATGAGAGCGCGAGTGTTCCGCGCGAGCTCATCTCTCTTCCCGTGGGGCGCGTTACAAACCGCCCCACGCATGGATTAGACCTAGTAAAAGTAGCCGGGGGATACGTCCCCTGGCATAGTAAGAGACCCAGTGAGGGGGGCCCACGCCTGCCAGGGCACGCGGAGTTGGGAATCCCGCATTCACGTAGCCCTGGCATAAGGCGCAGGACGGAACACCCAGGGGTTTTAGTGGGTATCCCTAACTGGGGAGTGGCAATAGCGTGGCACCGGTTCTGACCGGACACGCTAGTGCCACCCCCGATCTGGCGAATCCCACACTCACACGGGTCGCGAATATCCCCCCAGGCTTCTGTGCCTGTCGCGACTTAGTCCTCAAACGGATTTCCCCTGGCCAAAAAAAAAAAAAAGGCCACCCAGCCTCAGAAAACAATATGCCTTTTCCTTCCATACTCCCCTATTCTGACATAAATTTTCTGTCACACCACAAGTCATCATATCATCCTTCACACAATCCATCCATCCCTTTTTTGCTCTACCTTTATTAATTACAATATTATTGTATGTAAAAAGAAGCTTATAAGAAACGACATTGGATTTCGATTCAAACAAACGATAGCCACAATTTCATATTTTGACAGCACTTTTTTAGAAGTAAAATTAAAATGAACGCTTTGATTTTCTTTTGAAAGTATTTCAACGGCGCTATCCTTTGAAGCTATCCTCAGGGTGCTATAATCTAAATGAAAGGATTGCTCACTTAATTTCGGTTTCAGAAACTCGTAGATTCGGAGAAATCTCTAGGGATTTTTTATAAAACTTCAATTTTGTACGTTGAAGTCTTTGTGTTCAGTAAAGACGTTCCCCGGGATTACCCGTTTTAGACTCTCGTGGTTGTTGAGAGAAAAACCAGATTATTTATGAAATACTTTGTATTTGTCAGTCATTTTTTATAGGTAGGAATATATTGTTACGTGCGAGCGGGGTACGCAATTAATATTGGAAGGAAACACCAGATTTTTACTGTATGCTTTTATTAACTTACACAGCCGTAAGTGATTCTTCTCCGCAGGGTTGCCCCTACACGAACAACTAACGATACACTGTCCAAATGATAAGATGACTAACTCACAATACCGTCACCGATATTGCGTAGACACCGATATTACCACCTCCTGCTACTGTGGTGCTCACCTTCGAATTTACCGCGCGTTGCTCGCTTCTGCATCTCTTCCTTAACTGCGCCAAACTCCTTCACCGAACTGTCCACTACATTTTTCACTAAACTCACCACTAAACTTCCCACTAAACTCGTCACTGACCTCTGCTTAACTCTTCTTCCAACTCTCTTGTATCACACTTGTTGCTTTGTTGTCTTCAACTGAACTCAACTACTCGGTAGGCGAGCCTTACGCTACTTATATACCCGGAAAAATCTTCTGGAACCTATAATTTCGATCTTATTTTCTTTATTCTTTTATTTACTAGCTATCCCTTTCTAAACATTCATCTATCTCTGTCTTTTCCTTTCCGAACCTTCTATTCTAGAATTTTTGTTCATCAACTATCCCTTTCTAAACTATATCTGTCCTTGTCTTTCCTTTTCAGAATCTTCTATCTTTTCTAAAAGTCTTGAGTACGGCTTACGCTGCCAGAAATTTCCACCCTCGGTCGCCACAATATAATATACAGTTGAATTTTTCAAGTGGGCTTCTCTGGCTTGAAACTATAATATATAACGAATAATATTCAAAGGAGGCTGGAGAATGATTTTGATGAAAACAAAAGCGGTATCATTAGATTTTAGAAAACTCAATTCACCCGGTCAGGTATCGGTCTGAACCTGCAAAAAAAAAACTAGTTGTATTATTACACCAAGTCGTATTGTATGTAGCCTGTAAAGATCAATTTCTGTATAGAAATATCAACCATAAAGCTGAGTGAAACCTAGAATTTTGTCTGTCCGAAAGAAACCTTTTAAAATCGTAATTATATCCACCCGTCCGTCTGTCCATTTGTCTTTGCATGTCATTTTTCTTGAAATTTCATAATCTATAGTTATTAACAAGGTATAAGCTTGAAATTTGAACAAAATAGTAACATTCAACATTAGAATTTCATGAAAGCATTACGAATAATTTTTGTAACGAACGTTTTATAGGTACATACATACATAACTTCACGCCAGTTCCCTTGCGGGGTAGGCACGAACAACAGAGTGCCATTTAGGCTTATTCTTACACACCTCACTTGCCTCTTTGACATTCATAACTCTTGTCATGCAAGCTCGTCTGTTCTTAAGGCTCCTGACATCACCTTCTGCTAGTACACGATCAATTTGATCATGGAAGGTGTGTCGTGGCCTTCCACGACTTCTGCATCGATCCACTTTTGCATTGTATATCTGTTTAGTCATTCTTTCCACATGCCCAAACCACCGGAGCATTCCTTTCCTTACCTTCACCCCGACACTCTCTTTCAGACCTTTTTTATAGGTAACGTACATTTTAATTAATGACGGTTAAAAACTTGCATTAGCGTTTTTCTATGAATAAGACAGTAAGCATTTAACTGCTAAGAACTGCCAGCAAGTATAATATAACAAGTAAAACGACTCATTGACTCTTCAGGTGGACAGAGGGCTGGTGCCTACCTCGGATAGCGGATCAGTATGGCGATCCAGCAAAGAAACGTAGCCCGCCTTCTGGACACCTTACTCATAGAAGACAGTGATCTAGTCTCATTATTCTACTTATAGTCTTGAGGGACTATGGGTATCTAATATATAAAATTCTCGTGTCGCGGTGTTTGTTACCAAACTCCTCCGAAACGGCTGTACCGATTAGTATGAAATTTTGTGTGCATATCGGGTAGGTCTGAGAATCGGCCAACATCAATTTTTCATACCCTTAAATGATAAGGGTGATCCACCCCTAATTTTTTTTAAAATATTTTTGTCATTTTTTTTATTTTGATTTTTTTATGATTTGGCATTAAAAAAATACAACCCAGAATTTTCACTATTCTAGTACTAACCACTATTATTTAATAGCGATATTAGTATTTTAATAATTTTCTACTGGGTTGATTTAAATTCAAATTTAAACCAGGTAGATAGCGCTGCAATCGAGTACCAGAATTTAGGTGTTTTTTTTTTGTTGTATTTGCTCAATTATTTTCAATAATTCCTTGTTTTCTCTTTTTTTATTCTATTTAATTTTTACTTTTAATGTGTTTGTTGTATATGTCCTAAAAATAAATATGTTTTCTTTCTTCTTTCTTTCTTTCTTTCTTCAAATTTGTCCCGGTATGGTTTAAATTAACGATTGGACCCAGTAGGTGGCGCCGCGATACTCCTCCTAAACGATGGGCCTGATTTTGATGAAATTTTTTGTTTGTTCAAGTGGATTTGAGAATAGTTTAGATTAGCATTTGTTCATGGTAGATGGCGCTGGAATCGGATTCTAGATTTATTATTTTTTAAAGGCAGGACAACGTCTGCCGGGTACAGCTAGTAATACCATATAACAAAGTTTTTTTTTTAATTTATTTAAGGTTAACTGTTGATAAATATTACTTGTGGCGCAACCAGCGATATTGCCAAAAACTGTAATAGAATAAAATAAATAAATCTGCCTGTCTGTCAGTTATTATTACCCAGACAATTACGAATTGACTTTAGAAGATTAATGTATACATTCGTCAATAGATGTGAAATTCATTACACTACTTGACTAACATCTCTGTTAGTGATGAGCAATAGGTGCATCCATTGATAACTCTTCAATTTTATTTTTGAACAAAGGGGGTTCGGAAAAACATGTCAGCTTCTGTGTAGTATTTCATTGCAACGTTTCATTCTCCTGTTGACTGGGGCATGTTCACAAGTTAAGTTGTTTTTTAAATTTATTTAGGGTTAACTATAGGTAAAATGCATTCTTTCGACATGCCCGAACCACCGGAGCATTCCTTTCCTTACCTTCACCCCGACACTCTCTTTCAGACCAACTCTCTTTCTTACTTCGGTATTACGAACGCGGTCCGCGAGCGTCACTCCACAGATTTTGCGCAGTGCTCGCATCTCAACCGCGTTTACTCTACTTTCATGCTCTCTCTTCCATACCCAACTCTCGCTTCCATACGTGAGCGTAGGTACCAGCACCGCGTTGTGTATGGCGAGCTGGGCCTTCTGGCTGAGGTTCTTAGCGCCTAGAAGTTTACCTAACGCTCCATTCAAACTATTCCCCAAATTCACTCTTCTTTCTATATCAGTGGTGTACCTTCCATCACTGCTAAAAGCACATCCATAAGTTTTATTTTATTTTATCAGTTTGTAAAGTAATTGTAATTTCACAAGTAAGCTGTAAACAACAAAGTCAAATCCAATTAATCTCCTCTGCTAATAATGAAACCTGTGTTACACCAGTAAGATCAACAGATCCCAGTATAAACTAACTAATTTCAAGCTCACAAAGTCTGGAGAGCTTTGTTTGCTTTAGAACTAAATAAATATCGATGTACCAGCTTCTCGATACTTTGTGATGCGATACATCGATGTTTTCAGACAAAAAAATAAAACAAAAAAAAAACTTCGTTTAAAAAAACCGACTTCAAAAACTAAAAAGTATAAAATAACTTAATAAAGATTTTTGACTAAGAATTTATTTAGTTTATTAAGAGACAAAATAATATAAAATTTTCTACATCTTGAAGTCGGTGCCGAGCAAACCATAAAAATTACCAATAATATACACTGTTATAACAACAAAATGTTGCAAAATGTTATAATATATATATATAATAATAATCGGCAGACAAACACACACATTGTACATCCCCAAATTAAGCAAGTTATGCTTGTGTTATGGGTAATATTACAACGGACTACTCTGGGGCCGATCCCAGACACCCAGACCATAGTAAATAACGGAAAAAATACGTTTCCGAAATTTACTATACCAAGAATCGAACCCGGAGCCTCTGCGTTGCAGTGAGGTAGGCCGGCAAAGGCTTAGCCCGCTCAACCACAGAGGCCGTCAATAATCAATATAATTTTTATGGTTTACTTGGCACCGACTTCAAGATGTAGAAAATTTATATTATTTATTTTTATTATTTTATTTTATTGTTACTATGTTATACTTTTTGGTTTTAGAAGTCGGTTTGTTATTTGTTACTTTTTAGTGTCTAGCTATGGGTAGGCCTACGAAAGGTTTTGTCAGGTGGTAGGGCATTCGTCCGACTGGATGGCTACCACCCCTGGTCTAAAAAATGTCGCCATAACAACCTCGAGTTGTGTTCCGGCATTAGTGACCAGGTTCCAGTCTCCCTTAAGAGAGCAGCAGCGCATTTGTAGCAACTTTGGTGTTGCAAATGTCCATAGGCGATGGTAACCGCTTTCCATCAAGTGGGCCGTCTGCCTGTCTGCTGATCTCCTGCAATAAAAAAAAGGTGTTGCGCGCCTTAAAAAATATAGGTCCCAAGAAACGGGAACGGAAAATTAAATGAAAATTACTGGGCCAAACTATGTTAGATTTTTAGCGTACCAAATGGCAACTATTTCGTATCAAACTAAAGAAGAATCACGTAAATCGGATCATAAATCTTAAAGTAATCGGTGTACATACATAAAAAAAATACCAATCAAATTTAGAACCTCCTCCTTTTTGAAATCGGTTAAAAACATAATCTACTTCATAAGTAACTAAAAAGCAGGAAATAAATACAACAATTTGAAGTCGGTGCAAAGTAAAACGTGAAAATGACTGTATTTTGCAAATTGGTTGTTATTATTGTACGTTTTACTTGGCACCGATTTCAATATGTTGTAGCAAATATTTATATTTTGCAGTTGAAGTCAGTTTTGTTTTTTGGTAAAAAAATATATTCTACCTTTTCGTTACGCAAATACTTGAATAGCTTTATAAAAAAAAATATAAAACACGTTGTACGTGCCTATAACATTGTTCTAGGTTTCTCTGGGTTCCACTTATTAGATCCTGACTTGATGACTTGAGGTCATTCTTGCGAATAAAAAAAAATGAAAATCGGTCTATGAGAACCTGCTCCTTTTTAAAGTCGGTTAAAAAGTGATGACTGCAGAAGTAAATATGGATTACGTCATTATTAACATTAATTTTGAGTTAAATCTTGTACGCCTAACACTGACGATGGAAAGACGACATGAGAGAATTACATAGAGTATAATAATGTTACGACCTGAATGCCGACGAAAGACAAATTCACACCTGCGTCTGTAGAAACACATTTTATTACCTTTTTGGTATTCGGACTTCTTTTGTTTACTTTGTGTTTAAAAATTGTAATTAGAAGAACAGCCCATTGTGTACTGTAATCTTTTATGGTAGTCATTAGTCAGGTGTGATTCTAAAAAATTCAATCTACGCGGGCGAGGGACATATTGTATTTGTGTAGTATAATAGAGAGATCGTCAGTCTAGCGATAGCCACAAGCGAAGCAAGACGTTAGTAACGGACTTTGCGCGTGTTATTGAATCGTGCATTATGTTTGCACTGGTTGTGTTCAGTTATATTTGTACCTGTGTTAGACGTGTTTGTATAGTTCTAATAAATTCTATAGTAATTCTAACGGCATTTTAATTCGAATCCTGCAACTCGTAATTATAGCAAGGACAAAAATTAATGGAAAATGTTGGAAGAGGCCTACGTGTCAAAAGAGACGCTAAATAATTTTTTGTTCATTTTTCTTTGTTCTGTCTTTTCATTATTATGCCATATCCATCATCACTTTAGCTTTCTAAGATATTGTATCATATCTTGAACTTTAGTTTTATGTCTAATATTTATAACACTTAAGAAATGAGAGCTTTGAGAAGTATATGTAAGGTTAATGTAAGTGATATGATAAGAAACTGTTATAAGGGAATGCTGTAGATTGAAAGAAGATATAGTGACAAGAGTTGACAAAGGAATGTTAAGGTGGTTTGGGCATGTAGAGAGAATGAATGAAAGCAGAATCACAAAAAAAGCAATGTGACTAGTAGTGTCGGTGCCGGTAGACCGAGACGTACTCACCATGATCAAATCGAAGATATTTTGAAGAAAGGTCACATAAAAAGCAGTTTAAATAAGCGTGTATGTATGAAAAGATTAATGAAAGTTGATGAAGCGAAAAGTGTTTGTCAGGATCGTAGCAGGTGGAGATCTATTGTCTCTGCTTAACCCAATGGGAAACAGGTGTGACAATATGTTTGTATGTACTGTGCGATCTAAATAAGAATAGGAATGTCAATAACCTCAATATGTCAAATGTCACTTGAAAAGTATGGTTTGCAAAAAACTTATTTGCATATCAATAATAAATAGTCTTACATCAAATTGAAATAAAAAGGTTAAATTATCCGTAAAGGTTTTATCCGTGCAGGAACGGAGAAAGAATACAATTTCCTGCAGTCGGGCGGCCTGTCGTAAGAGGCGACTAAACAACCCACAGCCAGGTGGTAGGGCATTTGCCCGACTGGGTGGCTACCACCCCTGATCTAAAGTATGTCGCCATAACAACCTTGAGTTGTGTTCCAGCATTAGTGACCAGGTTCCAGTCTCCCTTAAGAGAGCAGCAGCGCATTTGTAGCAACTTTGCTGTTGCAAATGTCCATAGGCGATGGTAACCGCTTTCCATCAAGTGGGCCGTCTGCCTGTCTGCTGATATCCTGCAATAAAAAAAAAAATTGTAGTAAATTGTCTTAACATAATATTTAATTATTTAAAGTCACAATATGGCGCAAAGTCGATACTATTCTCATTTGAATCGCATTATATGTATTTTTTTTAGTGGTGACTTGATTGATACATACATACATACATAACTTCACGCCAGTTCCCTTGCGGGGTAGGCACGAACAACAGAGTGCCATTTAGGCTTATTTTTACACACCTCACTTGCCTCTTTGACATTCATAACTCTTGTCATGCAAGCTCGTCTGTTCTTAAGGCTTCTTCTTTCTGCTAGTACACTTGATTGATATATTTATTAATTTTGTGTTTTATATTTAAGAATATTAATTATTGTATGTTTCCCAAACAAATTAAATAAATAAATTTATAACATTTATCAAATACGCTAGATGAACTGGTAAAGCGGCAGAAGCAACTGAATCACTCAAGTGCGCGGTTAATTGCGGCGACGCTGCGCTTCAAACCTTGTTATTACAATACTAAGGTTTGAAGGGCAGCTTAAATGAGGAAATTTCGTATTCTTTATTTTCCAGTTTTCTAGAGCTCAAACTTTTATCTCTCTGCATATCTGTATGAATATACATAGAAGAAACTACAACGAAAAAGAATATTCGCTCCTTTCATAATTAAAATAAACATTTGAGATTGTTAATATACATTGTAGATCTTTTGTTGAAGAGTTTTGTTATTTTATGACCCTATTATACAACCAATTTACAAGAAAATTATACTTTAGATAATAAGCCTTAGGGACGCGAAGGCACGCCCGACGCAATTTAAGAACCGACCCTATCAAATCGTGTTCATGTTTAACAATATCGAGGGAAGAGAAGGTATTTGTTTTAAGCGTCATTTTGTGAATGGCTTTATATGTTACTAGCGGCCCCGGCAGACGTTGTCCTGCCTTTAAAAAATAAAATTCTAGAACCCGATCCCAGAGCCACCTACCGGTTCTAATTGCGAATGTAAACCATCCGGGAACCCACTCAAACACACAAAAACAAAATCACCATAATCGGTCCAGGTGATTAGGAGGATTCTAGAATCCGATCTCAGCGCCACCTACCGGTTCTAATTGCGAATCTAAACCATCCGGGAACCCACTCAAACACACAAAAACAAAATCACCAAAATCGCTCCCGGTGATTAGGAGGATTCTAGAACCCGATCTCAGCGCCACCTACCGGTTCTAATTGCGAATCTAAACCATCCAGGAACCCACTCAAACACACAAAAACAAAATCACCAAAATCGCTCCCGGTGATTAGGAGGATTCTAGAACCCGATCTCAACGCCACCTACCGGTTCTTTTTGCAAATCTAAACCACCCGGGAACCTACTCAAACACAAAAACAAAACCACCAAAATCGCTCCCGGTGATTAGGAGGATTCTAGTACCCGATCTCAGCGCCACTTACCGGTTTTAATTGTGGATCTAAACCATCCCGGGACCCACTCAAACACACACACAAAATTTCATCAAAATCGGTAAAGTCGTTCTCAAGTTATAAAATTACAACGAAAAGTGGCATTGATTTTTATATATATAGATTATTTATATTTTTATATATGACCACACACCTGGAGAGTTATCAGACCACGATCAGTGCTCCATTAGGACCTTCTGATCATTTTCTGGTTGGTATCTTCGGTGGTGCACCTTCCTATGCCCGATAAAACTGTCAAAAAATTATTTGTCAAAATATCTCCCGTTTGAGTAAATCGATCGTCCATTAGCAAATTAGGCTGGAAAAGCTAAGAAAATCTTTAGGCAATTTTCATAGTTCATTAGATTCCCAATAGCACTGTAAATATTCAGACCGATCCAACGTTCCTTTGGGCCTTTCTATCTTATCTTTTGTATCTTGTTAATTTTTTCTTTCTTAACGCTACTGTGGCGCTATACAATATTTGAATGTTTCAGCACTTTTAATTTAATATTCTTCAAGTATATATAGTACTAGCTGATGCCCGCGACTTTGTCCGAATGGTGAAGTTTTTTAACTATCCCACGGGAACTCTTTCATTTTTCGGGATCAAAAGTATCCTATATGTTGACCAGGGATATAAGCTACCACCATACAAAATTTTATTTAAATCGGTCCAGCCGTTTCGGAGATTAGCCGGTACAAACAGACAGAGAAACAAAAAATGTGAAAAAGCCTAAATTAGTTCTATTTCACTTCTCATATCCCCCTGATTCGGTTTTTAGCATTTTTTTTATTGTACAAAAATTCGAACTCTACAGTTTTATTATATGTATGTATAGATAGATGTATAGCTTACGAAGAATCAATGCTAGTGGGACGTATATAATAAAAGTACATACATACATACATAGATAACTTCACGCCAGTTCCCTTGCGGGGTAGGCACGAACAACAGAGCGCCATTCAGGCTTATTCTTACACACCTCACTTGCTTCTTTGACATTCATAACTCTTGTCATGCACGCTCGTCTGTTCTTAAGGCTCCTGACATCACCTTCTGCTAGTACACGATCAATTTGGTCATGGAAGGTGTGTCGTGGCCTTCCACGACTTCTGCATCCATCCACTTTTGCATTGTATATATATGTATAATAAAACTAAATACGTTATTTATATAAAAATACATTTTATAAGTAGCTATGTATCTAGTAGCCATGGGAAATCGATCGTCTATCAGTCCGTAGTTCAAACCAATAGAAAAATGTACGTATACTTCTATTACAGTCCACTCTCGATAATTCGACATTTGTTAATTTGTATCTCTCAATAATTTTAATTTTTTACCCGGTCCCTTCAAAGTACTCGATGAATTGAATAAAAGCAATATTAATTGGTCCTCTTGGTAATTTGTAGTTGAAGGAATAGTGTCTTGCCCGCCAACATAAAGTAATTTTAAGTCTGCGCTGCCCTGCTCTCTATAATTTGAAACGCTACCCTACGCTTCTACGTCCTCAGAACCGACACAAGCGACGATGTTTTCTCAGCTCCAGAGCTACTACTGAAAATTCATTGGACAATGATAGACTAACGTCGCTCACTCAACAGAAAATTACGGACTTCTTTTCAAAATGAACATTTGTGAATAATTGTACAAATGTTTAAAGTAATAAATCACAAATTTTGATCAAACGCTTGTTTGCTTGATTTTTTCCTCCCATCCTCTTGGTTATAATTATATTTTGTTATTTTGAACTCTATGTAATTTGAAACTTTTCTCTGGTCTCTTGAGTCTCAAATTATCGAGAGTCGACTGTATTTTGTGTTACTATTTGTCTTGCCTTTGTCGCTTTTAGAAATAAATATATTTCTTTCTTTCTTTCTTCAAAGTAGAAATACTAATCATAAAATTATATAACTTCAAACAAAAATTTTGGGGAAGAATTTTCAATTTAGAGACCCTAACTCGTAGGTAAATTTCCTTTTAAAATGTGTTGTCCCTCGAATTATTTACCAAATTGTTGACATCACTCTTCAAAAGTTAGAGGAGGAGACAATATTATTAATTAATACGAAGTAACTTTTGCAATTATGACTAAAATTTGCAAATCTAATTCAGTTTTCTGTAGTTCCAATCTTTCGCCTTCGAGTGGGAACTTGCAAACTTCTGTATTTATTTACGCGAGTTTTGCTTGTTTGTGATTTTGGCAGTTAAGAGGCTAAGAATTCCGGGTCATATTCTAATGACATGGGTTTGAATTATGGTCAGGGTACAGTTACAATATTATGCCTTAATGTGCATATTACAATTACCACAAGTTGACAGTAAAGGCAAATTTCGTTAGGAAGCTTACACGTCGAGTCTGCTGATGTGTGAAATCCGCTAACACAAAATGCAATAGCTGCATACATCTACTCATCGCAGTGGACAACGGAGAACTGACTAGCGCAACGCGGGAGCGCCCATATTAATAGTTGCTGTCTCTGTGCATATATAGTGCTATGTATGTGTAGTGGAACACTTACAAGCCAATAGATGGCGCTGTGCAATAATTGATGTCACAAACGTTTCCCGAAACATACAAAAGAATATATACAAATTTTCAACTATAACAGAGGGGCCTAGGCCTGCGAGGAACAACATTAGCCTCGCTGGAAGATCTTCCTAACTAACAGACGGAGGAGCATTCCATCTAGCTCCTCCACCCTATCGGGGACCACTCTACATATTCTAGTTGTACGACATTTTAATATTTGCTGAGTGCACTTCAGTTCTCATCAGCACTTGACAGTGAATACGCTGCCATGTAGAGTATTATTTAACCTTACCTCTCGCTGCTACATAGTATTTAAAAAAATTAAAAAACAAAATTATGTTTATTTATTATTTATGAATGTCAAAGAAGCAAGTCAGGTGTGTAAGAATAAGCCTGAATGGAGCTCTGTTGCTCGTGCCTACCCCGCAAGCGAACTGGCGTGAAGTTATGTATGTATGTATGTAAAAAACAAAATTATGTATCTCACTGTTATAAAGATGTAGATATTTTTCTTCTACTTTTTCCTTTGGGTTTCTTAACAATAATTATGAGTTTTTTTTAAGTTAAAGTAACGACAGGAATATTACGAAAAAACCACGTTATGTCTTATATCGTGACGATTTTTGATATATATATTTTTAGTAAGTTATTGATCAGTAAATATCAACGAAAAGTTGTTTCGTTTGCACCCCATTTTCGACCTTTTGCGGCAATGGGAGCCTTAAGGCACTCTCGACTTAATTTAATTTTGTGCTCGTGGTCACATATGTTACACTATTGGATTATGCCGGCCTTAATGCTTTTAGAAGTTGCAATCGCTTGGGTAAAGAAATATATATTTTAAACTTCAGTTCAACACTACTTAAATATATCCCTAATATGAAAATATAGTCATTGAGAGTCAAATAAATTAAGGTAATATTTTTTTAAGTTTTACATACATACATACATAGATAACTTCACGCCAGTTCCCTTGCGGGGTAGGCACGAACAACAGAGCGCCATTCAGGCTTGTTCTTACACACCTCACTTGCTTCTTTGACATTCATAACTCTTGTCATGCACGCTCGTCTGTTCTTAAGGCTCCTGACATCACCTTCTGCTAGTACACGATCAATTTGATCATGGAAGGTGTGTCGTGGCCTTCCACGACTTCTGCATCCATCCACTTTTGCATTGTAATCTGTTTAGTCATTCTTTCATCATGCATTCTTTCCACATGCCCGAACCACCGGAGCATTCCTTTCCTTACCTTCACCCCGACACTCTCTTTCAGACCAACTCTCTTTCTTACTTCGGTATTACGAACGCGGTCCGCGAGTAAATAATAACCATAAACAAAATTAAAACTAAATAATTAAAATGAACAAGTTGGCGGTAGGCTAAATAAAACTTTAACAATACTCATTGTCATAATATTTTCTTAATCTTAATTAATAAAGTGATCACGGCCACTGAAAAGTAGCCGAAACGTCGAAATAATAAAAATCAAATAAATTACCGCGATTAAAACCGTTAAAACGTAGTTTTATTATAAATTAAGATACTTTTATCACTTCATATAACGCCGAAGCCTATGTTTTGTACGAGAATAGGAAGTTGTTACATCATAACTTAGTTACTAAAATTATTTCGTTTTGTTAGATATTAAAATGTCACAATTGACCTGAATGTCAACTACCCTATTATTTCAAACTAATATATGATTAAAAGATGGGCAAAGTCGCAGACATCAGGTAGTGTTTAAATATAAAATATGATATCACACGCTTGGTTAAAAAATTTATATCTCAAAAATTGCGTTTATTGGTACTGAGCGTTTACAGTTTTGGCTTATTACGAATTATAATAAAACTACGTTTTAACGGTTTTAAGCGCGGTAATTTTATTACGAATTGTTCTTTTGTTAATAAAATATAAATCAAAATTATATCAAGTCGTTGAATGGTTTTTAAACATAAGCTGAATGTGTAAGATATTGACTAAATAAGTAATTTGAAAAAAAAGAGTCGTACTTATTTCAGTCTATGATAAAAAAAATTAAACAAATTCTGCAGACAATTAACACTAAGTTGAAATACACTAGTGACCCAAGGAGTCTTTTTTGTCAAAAAGCGAAATAGTAGCGGATAAATTCACTTTACGTAATTATAAAACAACTAGCTGACCCGACAAACTTCGTACCGCCTCAGAATCAATAAATAAAAAAGCCGAATGATAATTGCAGAATGTTTCAACTTTGGTAAAAAATGTGGACAAAACTTAACCGGAACGATCAACAAACGTTTGACATTCGAAACTAAAAGAATGAAAAAAAGACTTCATTTTGAATTTTAATTTTATTTCTGAACGACTTTTAAATTTAATTGATTTCTAAACGACGGGCCGAACATCAAATGTTTGACAGGTAGGGATAATTTCTAAGGGAAAGCGAAATTGTTGTTTTACTATATTCCAAGCATTTTTTTCATATTTACTCACCTTTTAAACCTTCCCTAGTCTTCCACAAATAATTCAAAACCAAAATTAGCCAAATCAGCTCTCGAGTTTTAGCGAGACTAACGAACAGCAATTGATTTATATATATATATATATATATACACATATTAGCGTTCGTAATACCGAAGTAAGAAAGAGAGTTGGTCTGAAAGAGAGTGTCGGGGTGAAGGTAAGGAAAGGAATGCTCCGGTGGTTCGGGCATGTGGAAAGAATGCATGATGAAAGAATGACTAAACAGATATACAATGCAAAAGTGGATGGATGCAGAAGTCGTGGAAGGCCACGACACACCTTCCATGATCAAATTGATCGTGTACTAGCAGAAGGTGATGTCAGGAGCCTTAAGAACAGACGAGCGTGCATGACAAGAGTTATGAATGTCAAAGAAGCAAGTGAGGTGTGTAAGAATAAGCCTAAATGGCGCTCTGTTGTTCGTGCCTACCCCGCAAGGGAACTGGCGTGAAGTTATGTATGTATGTATGTATGTATACACATATATAGATGCGATGTCAATAAAATGATGAGCCCGAAATAGGTAGACGTACTGGTATGGCCAAGACTGCTATGACCCGTCTGAATAAAATATGGAATGACCGACAGATTTTAAAGCGGACAAAAAAGTGCCTAGTACAGACACTTATCTTCTCCACATTTTTGTACGACACGGAAACTTGGACTCAAAGACAGCAGACGGACACAAAATTGACGCCTTTGAAATGTGTTGTTGGCGTCCAATGCTAAAAATTCCGTGGACAGCCGAACGAATGCCTCCATACTAGAAGAGCCTTCATATTCGAGATCATCTGAGGTTATCAGCAGTATGCCGACAAGGGATACTGAAGTACTTTGGCCAAGGACCCATAGGTGGCAAGAACCCATAGCTGGCAAGAACCCATATAACATGGAGACACTTGTGGTCACGGGGAAGTTGAAGGCAAGAGACCTCGTGGTAGATCTCCAAATAGGTAGATTGACCAGGTTGCTGACCAGCTGGAGATATGCATAAGTTAAGAGATCACATTCATTCACTGCCATTTAAGTCACGATTCTCTGCAGTGACGGCACACACAGCACATATATGTACAAGAACGGAGAAAGAATACAATTTCCTGAGGCCGGGCGGCCTGTCGCAAGAGGTGACAAAACAACCCACAGCCAGGTGGTATTTTCCTGTCTGGATGACTACCACTCTTGGTCTAGAGTATGTCGCCATAACAACCTTGAGTTTTGTTCCAACATTAGTGGTCAGGTTCCAGTCTCGCCTTAGAGAGCGGCAGTACATTAGTAGCGCCTTTGTAATTACATATATCCATAGGCGACGGTAACCGATTCCCATCAGGCGTCTACCTATCTGCTGAACTCATGCAATAAAAAAAGTGAGGAAACGACTTGGAAGAAGTCAATAAAATAACACAAATATTCTTTTCATGTTTTATTACGAAATTGGCAAACAGGCAGACGGCCTAGCTGATGGAATGTGGTTACCGTCGTCTATATGCGTTTGCAACACCCCGGATAGGAGGGGTGGTGTATAAGGAATGGGATAGAATGGATAGAATAAAGAGAATGGGATAGGGGGAAGTGGGCCATTGACACTCTAATTGTTATGAAAAACGATTAGCTCAAGGCTAACCGTTTCACGCCGATAATCTGTAAGAGCGTGGTATTCCACCGATCGAGCCAGAACTAAGAGCTGTAATCAAGATAATGATTCCAGCAAAGCTTTACCACGTTAAATCATTTTTATAAAGTAACTATAATTTTATTCGAATACTTAAATAATATTTGTTATTCGCTTTTAACTTACTTATTGCATCTCAAGGCATCGTGTTATGAATAAAAATCTACTTAACTTTGGTGAAAGTCGAAAAAGTTGGAAATTTCCAAGTTCTTAATAAGTTTTGTACTTAATTATAATTAATGCTTTTATTAAGGAGTATAACTTGGTTAAAAGTTGTGTGAAGTTTTTATATTAGAACTGATCTCCTTTGCAAGATATATATATATCCATCCATACATAATATACATTTGTTGATGATGTTGAGTGTGTACAAACTATATTTTTACGTGAAGCAAAAACTTTGTACCCCTTTTTGCGAAAATTGCGCGGACGGAGGAGTATGAAATTTCGCACACTTATTGTTTATATAGAAAAGAAACGATAAAGGCTAATATTTTTTTTATTATGCATAAAAAATACATTAAATCAATAAAAAAAAACATTACACACACTACCACATATTTGATATACACACGCATATATTATACTCTTTTGTTTATTGTTCAAGTCAAATTAACAGTGTCGCCTTGGCGAAATCTGTGATTACAGAAGTAGTCTTTGATATTAATTATTATGGTCGAATTTCGACCACAGGTTATCACTAGTATATATAAAAATGAGAAAACAGTCATTGGGTCTATTTCGGACCAGAATTTTAAAGTATAATTTTCACAATTTTTGTCCGTCTGTTAGTGTCAGGTGAATACTCGGATTTAAATGAATCTCGACACAGAGCTAGCTTATATCCGGGGCCAATACTTAGGATACTCTTTATCCTCATAAATGACGTCGTTTCCGTGAGATAGAAGAAAATATCTACTATCTAAAAAATGGGACGCTTATCGCGTTTCTGGCCTCACTTCTCCTATTATATGAATGTACTCTGTGGCTTCACTGTTACAATTCACTAGAAAATACATCGTCATGGCAACGATAACACTGGCCCTCAAAAAAGTAGTCGGTGCTTTTGATCGGATCCATCTATTCTTATGTATTTCGATGCGCTGAAGACGAATCTGGGGTCAGTTTGGTTCATACACCGTCAAAACGTTGAATCTGGGGTCAGTTTGGTCCATACCCTCTCAAAATGTTGAATCTGGGGTCAGTTAGGTCCATACACCGTCAAAACGTTGAATCTGGGGTCAGTTTGGTCTAACCACCGTCAAAATGTTGAATCTGGGGTCAGTTTGGTCCGTACATCGTCAAAACGTTGAATCTGGGGTCAGTTTGGTCCATATACCGTCAAAATTTTGAGCGTCACCAGTGTCGACGTCAGCATCATAGGAGATGGCAATTCGATTTCGATTCGGGAATGACTTAAAATGGTCAAATTGAAATAAAATCGAATTGCCATCTCCTATGATGCTGAGGTCGTCACTGTTGATGAATAAAATCTCATCGTCTCAATAAAAATTAAATATAAAAAAATACTAGATATAATATGACTTTTTTTTGTTCCTCTCATGATTAGTTCCACCTTAGCTGGCTGGCGTTATGGGTATTTATCATTAGGTCTACTTTGGAATAAAAAATAAGTTTGACATTTCTAAGAATTATAACTTGTTACTTCATAACATAAATATCCTCTTTTAACGCGAGCGAAGCCGTGGACCGTAGCTAGTAAAGTGCAATACTTACAAAAAGTATGGCAGCCATTACATGTTCAATCCAGATCACGATCCAAGCAAGGTGACTAGATTGACGAATCTTGGTGTGGCTGGTCGCGACATTAGACGGTCAATCCAGATCATATCAGTCCACTCACTGTTCGATACCGTCAAATGCACACGCATTCACAACCACTAAATGGATCTGAATAAGAAAAAAGCTTGTGCAGTAATAATTATTGCTTGTTCTCTGAAGAAACGCGTGAAGAGGAAACGTTGGGTTAAACCATGACTACTAAAGAGGAACATCTATACACATTTGAACTTGTTAGATGAAATTCATAGTACTGAAGTGGAGGATTACGCAAATTACTACAGGATAAATGAGGCATGCAAGGTACTTCAATGTCCATGATTTTGGTACATAAACCTCACTCGCACCAGAACGCGACCTTTTCGAAGTGACTATCTTTTTTAATTCTCTTCTGTAATTTGACCGCAGACTATTAATTTTTTTCTTTACGTCATCGATAGTGGCACGTGGTTTTATTTTCATCAAGATTTTAAGAGCTTCTCATAATCCATTCTTCGTTTGTACTTATTCATGTAATCATTGCATTTCTTATCCCATAATTCGAAAGTCGAAACTCTCGAAGTTTCGCGAGTTAAGATAAAATCTTCATCTGGAGAAATATCCGGTGTTTTCGACGTTGATAGCACTGGCGGCCGGGCCCGCATATCGTCGTTGTTGTCGTCCGACTCCATCGCGGTGCGCACGCAGACTGACGTAATTTGAACGCATGTTACACTACACGATCAATCTGGATCGCGATCAATGGATCGAGATCATTGATTTCAAAAAATCTAGATATGTTCTGATCAGAATTCACGATCCGTCAATCAAATAGCTTACACAGTCAATCTGGATTGAGATCAATGATCACGATCAAGGATCACAATCTAGATTGAGTGTATAATGGCTGCCTATGAACGTATTATATCATGCGCTTATCTGCCTTTCAATTAAGGGCTTAGCCAAAAATAAACTTTTTGAATATTGTACCCACTTAGTATTTTCAGTTATTTTAATCTTATCATTATCGATACAGACGACGAAATGTTGAGTTCTGAGTAATTTAATTAATTATTCCGATAAATTAATGTCGGGATTTGGGCACTTTTATCTGATAAAGTGGTTTGAGTTAATTGAAATGAATTGTGAAGGGATTTGGCCAGAATTAAGCGGACAGTTGAATGTAGATGATATTGTTACAACCTAGGCGCCGACAAAGACAAATTCCACGTACAGATCTGTAGAAGCACATTTTATACTTGTCGGCATTTGACCTATTTGTAATCCTTTTATGAGCGTCTTCTTTTGTTCACTTATTTATTGGCATACGTTTCTAATTATTGTGGAGAATAGCCTATTGTACTCGCTCATTAGCATCATTAGCCAGGTGTTGCGGATTATTTTGCATTTGTGAAGTATAAAACGACTGCCTGATGGAGAGAGGGATGCAGTCAAGCTACGACTAAGATACGGGCGTGACGTGTGTATATTCGGGAATCTAATAGTGACGGACTTTGCGCGTTTTATTGAATTACGACCTTCTCCATTACGTTTGGATTTGTTGTGTTCGCTTACGGTTGTACCTGTGGTATACGTGTTTGTATAGTTCTAATAAACTCTATAGTAATTCTAACGGCATTTTAATTCGAGTCCCGCTAGACTCGTAACAGTGTCTATCGTTTCGTATCCTATTTCCATATTTCTATGCTTTATGCGTTGGTATTGGTTAAAAAGCTTTAACTTCACACAATTAATTACAGTTCTCTACTAAATGCTAAGAGAGTGAATAGTAAATACATAGCAAGTCACATACTGCTCACATCTATGGGCCGGAGCACCCGCTTATCAGACTGACCCATTCGACTCCATCCAGCGTCGCGCCGTTCGTATCGTCGACGATCCCATACTAACAGGCAGTTTAGAATCGCTTAGCCTTCTAAGAGACTTAGCGTCCCTCTGCGTATTTTACCGCCTGTATAACGGGGAATGTTCCGAGGAATTGTTTGATCTGGTGCCAAAGACGGGACGTTAACCCCCATTTCTTAGAGCTCCCACGCTCAACTACGCAACGGTTCTTTAGAGCACTTATTCCGCGTACAACGATGATCTGGGAAAACCTCCCCACAACGGTTTTCCCCTTGCGTTATGATATGGGGTTTTTTAAGAAAGGCATTATAACATTTCTTAGAGGTCGGCAACGCGTTGTCGACACCCCTGGTGATGCAAACGACTATAGGCGACGGTAACCACTGTCCATCAGGTGGGCCGTCTGCCTGTTTGCATACTTCTCGTAATAAAAAAAGTCACTTATTCCTTGGAAGATGGGACAGCGAAGCGGCTGCTTGTGTGAGACGCGACTAGCGTTGCCAGGTGTGCTGATTTTCAAGGGTCTGCGGACACGTCCCGATTTGCACCTGAATCAATTTACATTTATTAAAAACTATTATTCTTATATAAAAAAATACACAGTGTACTAGCAGAAGGTGATGTCAGGAGCCTTAAGAACAGACGAGCTTGCATGACAAGAGTTATGAATGTCAAAGAGGCAAGTGAGGTGTGTAAGAATAAGCCTAAATGGCACTCTGTTGTTCGTGCCTACTCCGCAAGGGAACTGGCGTGAAGTTATGTATGTATGTATGTAAAAAAATACACATCACATCACTATGTCCAGTGCGACAATGTGTTGAAAATAGCGGAGTTTTTGGCGGGAACTGAAAGGGGACGTTGTGCTCTGCAGTTTTATTTTCTAAAAATGTGTAAAATTACTCTAAAATGAACAATAGTTGTAGGATATTGATAGTTTTTCAGTAGTAATTATGTGTTTTTGCGAGAAATGTGAACTATATAGCCAAATGTGGCCTTCAAGTTTTCACAAGAGCTCCATTGAGTGACGTCGATTGTAGCCTATAATACAACGGCGCCTGGCTCAAAGGCCTAGTTGCCAAGCTTTAAACATAAAATTTTAAAAAAATAATGTTCAAAATAGCACGCATCACATCACTACCGCTATAGGTAGGGTAAAAGCGCTTATTTAAAATAACCCTGTTTTTTTGTTTGTCCCGATCCCGCTTTGTTTTATCTTCTGGACCGATTTAAAACAAATTGAACCAGGGCAACACTAGACGCGATATACGTCGACATGTTGGCCCCTTACATTTTCCAATGACTAAGTCAGGAGCTGGTATTGGTACTGCAATAGCTGAAGCCCTCAAACGGCCCAGAGTTTCTACACAGAAATTTGCAGGAAACTCTTTGATGCCACCCGTGACCAAATGTTGGTTTGTACCTCGCGCAGCAATTTAGCATTGCCATACAGCGTGGCAATGTAACCAGCCTTCTGGGCACTCTTCACGCTGGCAGTGATCTGTATAATCTATAACTGCAAGTTTATTTATTTAGGATATATTTTATGTAAAAGTTTTTTTATTTATAAATATAATAAAAAAGTAATTTATGTGAAAAAAAATGTCTGTTAAATTTTACCTTGTAAACACAACAATCGATGAATATTCAATCAGAAGGTTTATTTAGGAAAGTTTATGTCAAATATAGAATCAAACGTATATTCTAAAATATTATGTTCAGCAATGTAATTATAAATTAAGAAGCACTGATTTTTAAAACACGAGTTAGTTACCTTTCCTGCACGTGTGTTGTTTTCTGAACACGCTTTATTTCCCCCGCCATCTAGTTTCGCGTGGCGGCAGCTCTTGCTTATCAACGAGCCTGAAGCGCAAATGCAAGTTGCCGGCACTCTCACCTGCCACCTCATGATGAAGTCTTTCGCTAATTTCCTGAAGAAAGAAGAAATCATCTACACCCCTTGGGACACCACGTCTGATGCTGGAAGAAACTACACAGAGAATTTGAAGTTTTATCTTGGCTACAAATATACGAGTGAGTTTATTTTTTATTGTTATATACAGTGCCACCTATGATTCGTTTCTAAAAGGTAAAGGTCTGTGAACACTTGTTAATTTAACCTGGCTAGTTGCCTGCAGATGGCAGCCAAATACTAACCCTGTGTACGGTTTTGCTATTCGATAACAGATGGCGCTCTTTGACAGATTCGAATGGAGGCGTGCAATTATTATATACGACACGCCAGCTTTCGAGTCCACAGTCGGCAGCCAAGGTGGCTATCTTTTGGCAAGCACAATACACATGTATATGATACTTCTCGGGTTCGATATACATGGTTGGGAGATACAAGGTCAGCAAAGTCACGAGGACATGCTGCTCCGTAATGTGGGAAACAATTTTGCCAGTGAGTTTGTGTTTTTCGGGTTTTTGCACAACACAGGTGGGGGATGTTTTTGAGTGCAATTCTAGCTTTGAGTGCACCTAATATAGTAATTAACTTGCATTTAGGTCGTTAAAGGAAAATAAATATTATTTACACAAAATTCATTTAATGTTGACGACTTGCGTTATAAATTTATATTTTAACGTATATTGAAAATTAATTTGTGATTTTTAAGAGGCGTCTTGTACTCGGTACATAATTGTAATATTTTAGTTGTTTGTATATTTATACATTTTAACACTATTAATAGTTATTTAGATACTAATCAATGGTTAATAATATTCATTTTAACATGCTATCGCACTAGAGTCTCATCCTAATGACGTGGGTTCGAATCCTGACTGGAATGCATGCAGCGCTTAAACAAGTTCTATGACCTAATGTGCATATTTTATATCTAATTACCACGTACTGACGGTGAAGGAACATTGTGATGATACCTCCATATCGAGATAACGGATGTGTGAAATCTGCTGACTGCCTTCGACAAGCTTGACGGGTATAATAGAAGTACAGGTGATATACCTGTACTTCTAAATATACAATGCAAAAGTGGATGGATGCAGAAGTCGTGGAAGGCCACGACACACCTTCCATGATCAAATTGATCGTGTACTAGCAGAAGGTGATGTCAGGAGTCTTAAGAACAGACGAGCGTGCATGACAAGAGTTATGAATGTCAAAGAAGCAAGTGAGGTGTGTAAGAATAAGCCTGAATTGCGTTCTGTTGTTCGTGCCTACCCCGCAAGGGAACTGGCGTGAAGTTATGTATGTATGTACTTCTAAATATGGGATTACCCGAGCCTGGCAGTGGTTTGTTTATGATTTGATATTAGTAAATAGTAGACACTTGACCCATTTATTTAGATGCTAATTTAGCGGCCATGTTGCTCAATTTATGATTGATAGTTATAAATTTGAGTGACATCTGGTTTGGGTAACATTTAAAAATGTATAAGTATATGTATGTGATTCATACATTTTGTCATTAACTTTTAAATAATCGTCGTGGTAAGTAAAAAATAAAGTAGTGGTAGCGTAGGGGCTAGCGCACGCATCCTAGGCTCAAAGGGCGCGGGTCCGATCCTGGCCGGAACGCATGCGCCACTTAAGCAGTTTTCTGACCTAACGTACATATTGTTACAATTACCACGTGCTAATAACGATGAAGGAAAACATCGTGATGCAACCTGCACATCGAGATAACCAATGTGTCAAACCTGCCAAGCCGCCTTGGACAAACGTGGCGGGTATACTGTCTGTTCCTCTATAACGGGAGGCCCGAGCCCAGCAGTGGGACATTTATGGGCTGCTGTTATATTATATTATATTTTAAATCATGACTTTCACGTTTGGTCACCAAAGTAGTTGGTCACAAAACTGACAACAAGTTACACGATCTTGCAAGTTCACTGCCTTTCTAGAGACCGAGACCAATAAATAATTCTTTCTAAACTTCCATACTTAGTAATAACACAAGTTTTCTACTGCACTGCATTTCTAAGCACTATACATTTGAAGTGTCCAACCACTCCACTCACCACAAGACACCACACCGGTGTGCCTTTTTAAAAATGTTTTGTATAAGTACAGGTAGAGTTGCCAGATGTCCAGTTTTCGACCGGACAGTCCGGGTTTCTTTATGTTTGTCCGGTCAGGAAAATCTTGGTAAACCGAACAAAAGATTGGTCTAGTTTTAAGGCGAATATTATTTGGCAAACGTTCGTGTCTCGCTATAAATACTGAATACGCTAAAAAGTGAATTGTGGGTTTTCTCTAATATAACTGCTACACTGAGTAGAAAGGTGCGATCTCAGGCAATAAAACTTTATTGAAAGAAGTGGCATCGAATACCAAATATATAAAAAAGTAGATTCGCTCTTAATTTAGTATTCGATGCAAATTTATCGACTAAAAAGTTAGTTTTCACTAAATTTATATATTAATAAATAAATAAAAATATCCGGATTTTTTTTCGAAGACATCTGGCAACCCTAAGTACAGGAGACATACATATTACCAGAGGTGCGTGCGTGCGTGCTTGCACGTGTGTGTGTGCGTGTGTCTACTTTTAATGACAGGGATGAATAGAAAGAAAACGGGATAGATTTTTTTGTAACAGTGGTTCAAAGTCTACATGAACGAATTTGAGTGAGCCATTGAATTAAGTTGAAGTTCGAAAAATGCTTTTTTTTAAATTATTGCAAGAGTTCAGCAGACACGCAGACGGCCCACTTGATGGAAAGCGGTTACAATCGCCTATGGATATTTTCAACACCAAAGGTGCTATCAGTGTGCTGCTGCTCTCTTAAGGGCGACTGGAATCTGGTCACTCATGCCGGAACACAACACAAGCTTGTTATGGCGGCATACTCTATACCAGGGGTGGTCGCTATTCAGTCGAGCAAATACCCTACCACCTGGTTGTGGGTTATTTTGTCGCCTTTTACGACAGGCCGCCCGGCCGCAAGAAATTGTATTTATTCTTTCTCCGTTCCTGCAGGGATGATAAATGCTCCTTTTCCCTTAATGACTTGCATATATAATGTCGGTCCTTGACTTGTGAAATATTTTCAATAATATAGAACTTTACAAATAACGTGGATGCTGATACATACGAGTTTCCAATGATCATATTTATCAATTCAACACGTCAAAAACTATATTACAGTTTTGGGAATACCCGCAGATTCCGAATATTTACATTACGGCTCTGATCCTTGCCATTCGTCCGACGTCTACGAAGTCGCGAACAAATAGTAGTACCCCTATAAAACTCATCAGACACTCGATTTTATTTTCATTTAATGTTTAAAAATATTTGAAGGGCCTTCAATGTTAGCCCCTTTGGGCTTTCATCATGGATAAAATAAATATTTGAATAATATCACATTTCTACAGCTGTATATATAGAAGTGTAATAATTATTCTTATGTTATTTATATAGATTTCAGAAAGATTTTTTAAATGAACTTTAAAAGAGATTATATACATACATACATAACTTCACGCCAGTTCCCTTGCGGGTTAGGCACGAACAACAGAGCGCCATTTAGGCTTATTCTTACACACCTCACTTGCTTCTTTGACATTCATAACTCTTGTCATGCACGCTCGTCTGTTCTTAAGGCTCCTGACATCACCTTCTACTAGTACACGATCAATTTGATCATGGAAGGTGTGTCGTGGCCTTCCACGACTTCTGCATCCATCCACTTTTGCATTGTATATCTGTTTAGTCATTCTTTCCACATGCCCGAACCACCAGAGCATTCCTTTCCTTACCTTCACCCCGACACTCTCTTTCAGACCAACTTTCTAAAAGATTAATCTACAGTAATACATAAATTTGAAGAGTTTATTTGTTTGCTTGAATGCGTTAATCTCAGGAACTACTGGCCTGATTTGAAAAATAATTTCAGTGTTACATAGCCCATTTATCGAGGAAGGCTATATATATACATACATAACTTCACGCTAGTTCCCTTGCGGGGTAGGCACGAACAACAGAGCGCCATTTAGGCCCATTCTTACACACCTCACTTGCTTCTTTGACATTCATAACTCTTGTCATGCACACTCGTCTGTTCTTAAGGCTCTTGCCTCACCCTCCGCTAGTACACGATCAATATATATATATATATATATATATATATCATCACGCTAAGACCTATAGGAGCGGAGCACCAATGAAGAATGTTGCAAAACCAGGGGTTTTTTTTAAATTACTTTTTTTAGACTACTTCACGCGGACGCAGTCGCGGGCAGAAGCTAGTTCTAGATAAATTTTTATGTAGTATGAAGCCGGTAAAAACTGTAATAAACGATATAAACGTTGCTGTTATTATGATTTTTGGCTATTTTCTTTATGTAAATCTGATAAAACCATAATTGCTTACTACTACCGCTCCGGTTTTGTGAACCTCATTAAGATCTAATCAAAGATTTTGCACACAATAATAATGTTAAAACTGGTAATTATATACCTTATCTCTTACTTAGATTTGTATGCTATAAATATGTCATAATAAAAATTTATAAAAACCTAGTTTTTTGTGCTTGTCTGGTTGTATTTGTAACGCATTTGCTGTTTTTGATGTTGGTTTTTTAACTTTAAGTCGATATTGTTTTCGTAAGTTTTTGCTGCTAGACACATAATTAAAACTAGGTTTTAATTAATTTAAGCGCGGCATTTGAAGTCGATATTAGAGGCAATATTTTGTTTGTAATTCAATATGCGTGAATCAACCAAAATGTTCTCTTTAAACATAAATAGGATCATTCAACGTCATTGAATACCGTTGTGCCTCTTCAGTTCCGTGCCAACCAAACACACTGATTCAATTTGGTTGATCCATATTAATAATAATAATAAAAATGGCCACCTTGAAAGGCTCTTGGTATCTGAGTGAAGGGTCGGATGCAGAAGGCAACTCTGTTGGACGTGGCCCGTATTGTGAGGAGATTCTTATGTCTGGAGCCTTAACCGCCGATAGCCTGGACCCCAGGCCCCACTGCCGGTGGAGATAAGATTTTATATATTTTTTATAAATTAATGTACATATTTTATAAGATATTTATAAGAAAAATGTAAAAAACTTGAAAATAAAATATATATGTCAATAATAATCAACAGACCAACACACACATTGTATATACCCCAAGGTATACAAGTTACATTTGTTTTTTTGAAGTGCTTCTATATAGACGGGTTCTTATGATTTTTTTGTCACGAAAAAGCGTTACGGCCGCGTGGAGGAGCGGCATAAATTTAGACTAGACGTGGTGAGAGGCGGCATAATTTTAGAGTAGACGACTATGGATGAGTTTTTGGTTCCGGATCGAATTCAGTTTTTTTGTTTGATAGAATAAAATTTGTTTAAATAAAAAATGCATTCATTAAAATGTACCTAACTTAACCAAATCATAATTTGCAGTAAACCTGCGAAAAATCGAAATGTGTGCTGGGACACATAGTAGAAGTGAAACTTCAACGGACAAGTGGCAAAACGAATCGCAACAAAATTTTAACTTGAAGTTTTACGGGCAGGTTTTCAAATTGGACAAGTACATTAACAATCTGCCTGTAAAACTTCAAGTTAAAATTTTGTTGCCATTCCTTTTTCCACTTGTCCGTTGCAGTTTCATTTCTACTATGTGACCCAGTGTTCTTTATTTATCAATTCAATTCCATACAATACATTAGTAATAATAAGGCACCACTTAAACTTATGAGGATTGCGTGTGATGCTACACAACCTCGAAATAAAAATTAAGACGTTATGTAGACGTAACTATGCAAACGCACCTACATACACATTTTTTTTATAAATTACATTCATATAACATATATACAAATTTACACCAATATACTAGCACGAAGGTATATTCATAAACTAAACAACATAAGCACAGTCGTAAGCACTTTACACACAGGCTGTCACTGCAATTGTTCTAGAAAGTAGTTTTTAAGTTTGAATTTAACATTTTCACGGTTTAAAGATTCTCGTAGTGTAATAGGCAAAAGGTTGATTAGTTTGGGTATTATGTAGCTTGTAGTATTTTTGCCATAATGGTTATTGTGAGATGTTTTATTAAGGTCTGTTTTGAGATTGCTCTTGTTTGTATTTTATATTGTTTTTTTTTTAAATTGTGGTATAGTGATATACAGCGGACCACTCTGGGGCCGATCCCAGACACCCAGACCATAGTAAAATAACAGAAAGTTCGTTTCCGAAATTTACCATACCAGGAATCGGACCGGATCCTCTGCATTCCAGCAGAGGCCGTCAATCTGTAATCCGTATCCGTAATATCAGCATTATGGTCATGGTGGTTTCGTTTTTAAGCCAATGATTAGAAGGCTCATCTCGGTCTTTGAATTTGGATATATGAACCAGTGATCTATCCGAGAAGAGGTTAGTCGTTAAACCAATAATTAGAAGGCTCATTCCTGTCTTCGAATTTGGATAACTGAACCAGTAATCTATCCGAGAAGAGGTTAGTCGTTAAGCCAATAATTAAACGGCTTATTTCTGTCTTTGAACTTGGATGAATGAACTAGTGATCTGTTCGAGAAGAGGTTGGTCGTTAAGCCAATAATTAGACGGCTCATCTCTGTCTTTGAATTTGGATGAATGAACCAGTGATCTATGCGAGAACAGGTTGGCCGTTAATTCAATAATTAGACGGCTTATTTCTGTCTTTGAATTTGGATGAATGAACCAGTGATCTATACAAGAACAGGTTGGCCGTTAATTCAATAATTAGACGGCTTATTTCTGTCTTTGAATTTGGATGAATGAACCAGTGATCTATACAAGAACAGGTTGGCCGTTAATTCAATAATTAGACGGCTTATTTCTGTCTTTGAATTTGGATGAATGAACCAGTGATCTATACAAGAACAGGTTGGCCGTTAATTCAATAATTAGACGGCTTATTTCTGTCTTTGAATTTGGATGAATGAACCAGTGATCTATACAAGAACAGGTTGGCCGTTAATTCAATAATTAGACGGCTTATTTCTGTCTTTGAATTTGGATGAATGAACCAGTGATCTATACAAGAACAGGTTGGCCGTTAATTCAATAATTAGACGGCTTATTTCTGTCTTTGAATTTGGATGAATGAACCAGTGATCTATACAAGAACAGGTTGGCCGTTAATTCAATAATTAGACGGCTTATTTCTGTCTTTGAATTTGGATGAATGAACCAGTGATCTATACAAGAACAGGTTGGCCGTTAATTCAATAATTAGACGGCTTATTTCTGTCTTTGAATTTGGATGAATGAACCAGTGATCTATTCGAGAACACGTTGGTCGTTAAGCCAACAATTAGACGGCTCATTTCTGTCTTTGAATTTGGATGAATGAGCCAGTGATTTGTCCACTGAATGCCGTCGCGTCGTATCATTTAACCTATGTTGGTAACCAAGGTTACCGGCATAGCTCTCAAAACTACCAAACTGAAGTGAGTGGGTATTTGTAGAGGGCCTGTTGGCCAATGAAACAGACGACTCCTGGGGCCAAATTCTGCTATTACTCATTATCATCATCATACTAGCGTTAAATCCCGGTTGCGTTTGCCAAGAAGCCCGGGGTCCGCTTTTCTAATTTTTCTTCTATTATTCTGCTATTACTATCTCCTCAAAACCGCCGGAAATTATCGTCTAATTTATGGATTTGCCTAATTTTAGTATTCTCGTGATTCCAGTGGCGTCCCCGGGCACGCCAACTTTATCTTTATAAATATTTATAAGCGAAAACTCGCAAAACGAATGTTTAAAATGTTGGTAACTTTCCAATATTTATTTCAGCTAACGCCATTTCTGCTCATGGTAATACTAATGTTTTTCTACTATTATTCGGCCTCAACGATATTGATAAAATAAGATTTAGTAGAATACGATCTCTTGACACTACCGCAATGGAATCGTACTTTGAATATCTTCGCAACGCCATGATATTGAAATAGCAGAATTGGACCCCTGAAGTGGAGACCGCGTCTCCGCTAAACCTTGTATAGGACGCCCTCCAGCCCGATGGGCCAACGATCTACGCAAGATCACCGGTGGGGCTGGATGAGAACAGCGGAGGACCGGGATAGATAGTGCAATCTTTTTTCATTGCATGAGTTCAGCAGGCAGGAACTGATGGAAAGCGGTTATCATCGCCTATGGACATTTGTAACACCAAAGGTGCTGGGTAATGTGCTGCCGCTCGCTAACCTCGTTTTGTTCATTACTTCATAACTTACGGTAGAAAAAAGAATTCTAAAGAACAAATATTTTCTTCAATAATCAGCGAAATGGTCCGTAGTCATAATGGACGACGACCCGATCAAAAAAAAAGTTTTATTGTAAAAAAAGTTAAACACTGCCTAATCAATATTAACGCTTTAAATATCTGCAAAAATCATGTTTAAATTACCACTTGTGTATGTATATCTGTTTACATTGCATATATTGCTGATATTTTCTTCTTTAGTTAAGCTAAATTTATTTACTAATTTAAAGGAAGATAAATTTCATCATGGGAACTAGTTCATTATCTTACATTCGTGAGCTATCAATGCTACTCAATTGATAATTCTATGATTTCCCAATAGTATATATTGTCTTTGGTTACTTGTCAGCCATTGTTGTTTATCAGATTGGTCTTGTATTTTTGGACAAAGTATACATACATACGTCCAGCAGTGGGCGTGGTTAGCTGTCGACGCATCCCTCCAATTCTGTGCCTTTCAGCCAAATTGATTCAATTTGTTTCATCCGTCTAAAATCAGGATTACATTAAAGGACGTCTCTTCTGAGAAACACTTCAATACATAAATATTAAATTTTGATAAGGCTAATCCAAAACGGTTGAAAAAATTTCAAGCACGTCAAAGAAATCCAATTTAATTGAATTCGCTTTATGCCTTTGATTTTTGACGTTTCACCGACCCCTCTGCGTATCGGAATTTATTGGAAATTGTTTCGATGATCATTTTCTCTTGAAGAGCATTCTATTCTCAAAGCATTATTTCAGTGAATGGTAAACATAGTTAAATTTTTATGTATGGAATTACCCGCCAGCAAGCTTGTTGCGGAATCAAAGCAAACATCGACTATTGATAAGTTTACGGTTTAGCTGTCAGCCGTCGGCTGTCAGTTGGCAAGTCATTCATCTATTAGCCACCATTAGCCTGATTGCAAGTTTTTGAAATTTCAGTTTGTTACAACTGTGCTTCTCACGAGTTCACAGTTTGAATTTGTTGAAACATTAAGAGTAACGTAGTAGGCCCTTCACAAAATGTTTCTATCTTCTTGATTTTGTACTTTTGTACTTTCGTATAATAAGTTATAAAACGTAATAATTATAACGTCAAATTGTATATTAATTATTATTGTTTAAACAGTAATCAAAGTTATTACCATTATTTTAAAAGTAAGAAGACTAACATCCGCTCTTTATATGTAAATTGTTTTATAATTTGTTGTAGAATATATTTTTGTTTATGTAACGCGCTTAATTTGAAACATAATCTATAAAATCAAATATACAGTCATAATAAACAATAATATAATAGGATTTGTATAATAATATGTAAGTTTTAATCTTGACGTGTATAAGCTATTTTATTGCACGTTTATGGACTATTGTAGAGATGCTACTAAGGTTAGTTTTAACATGAATTTGTTGGTGATATTTTATAGCTTTATTCAGCTTTCTTTTTAGTAACGCATTGGGAATTGGTTTCGTACTCAGTTTGGGTCATGGGGGCAACAACTACTTGCGGAGAGAATGTCAAAAATAATATCAGCACAGATTACTACGTGGAATCTGCTAAAAGACGTTCCCAACTACCTCGCTAAACCTTAATCTGCGCCCCGTTAGCACGCATGGATGGGACGACACAGGATCTAGTATTCGTGGTTACTATCAACACTATGTCGCCTCATGTGCTTCTTTGGTTCACCCCGGGTTGGTTAAGGTGAACCACTTCACCAACAGAGAAGTTCCCCAACTGCACTCACCCGACTTGCAATCGGTTCTACTGATGATGTATCCCGTGATGGTATCACGGGAGAGTCGTCTGTTCGTATCTGCGCCTCCGGGGTCCACTTTGACGACGGCGTCCGAATGTTGCATGCGCAGATCTCTCCTTCCCTCACTCGGCGGCCTCCTTTTGGATCATTACTAACTCGCAAAAGGACGAGACCACCTGCTCGTTGCTGTGGAGCGAGGCCTCGACCAAGCACCCTAGCGAATCTTTCGGTCCTACAACGGCCTTGAGCTCGAATCTCTAAGGTTCCTATGCAGCGCACTCGATCAGCGTGAGAAACGCAGTTAGGGCGCCGCACTCCCGACAGTGAGGGGAAGACAAACCTCTCATGATCTGATGCAGATACTTATCGAAGCACCCGTGCCCAGTAAGTATCTGCGTCATTTTATAGGTCAAGATTTCGCGTTTCCGCGTGACCCATCGGGCTAGGTGGGGACGAATGGCTTCCACTGTTTCCACGCCGGCCTCAGGGGATTGTAAATCCCTCTGTCGTCGTCTGTATTTATTGAGCTTATGACAACTTTTGAGTCTCATTCGAGAATATGCTATCGAATGAAGAAAAATATGCAACCATTAGGCTGTGTTTCCGAGTCTCGGCAAACGTAGCGTAGGACGCTTTCTAGCCCGATGGACTGACGACCGGTGCAAGGTAAGCAATATCGTTAGATAGATCTATAAAGATTATATAATGATTCGTAATAACTTTTTATTTAAGCTAATGGACGAAGATAATGGATGGATTCGAAAACACTCGTTATAACGCTTGAATATTTTTTTATTTTAAAAGTCCTTCTGTTAGATTATCAAAATGCTTTCAATACAAATTTTGAACAACATCTGTGGGGTCGATTTTAAGATATGTGGTATATTCGATTGATGATTAATATTAACGATAGTGGGACATTTGTCACCTCTACTGAACCCTTCCTTGTTTGTGGGTTCACAGGCACTTAACAACTTTTTTATTTATATATTCATAACTAAATTATGCATTTTGTTGAACAAACACTTCTTTAATAGTACATTATGGTACTAGTGTGTAACATTGGTGATTACCGCCGAGGCGCCATTGAGACTCGAGCCGTAGGCGAGGGTCTTAAGAGAGCCGAGGACGGTAATCATCAATACACACGTGTATCATACGACGTTTTTCAACACACTTGTGAATAAAATAACAACAAAAACTCATTTTATTTAGTAGATAAAAAAAAGTTATATATGAGTGAAAGTTTTATTTATTAAACACGTACGAGTTAAAATTGCCTAATTAACGCAGAAGTTGCATGAAATGAGCAAGCAATAGGAACATTAATTTATTTGTTCTATAGAACACGATCTTTTTTTTTTAATAAAAACTTTTTTAAGAACAAAGCAACTCAACCAATAAAAAAAAAAAAAAAACTATAACTCACTAGTGAGTTATAATGTTTTTTACTCACAGTTTGATAATGGGTGTCATTCTGTGCCTAATTGCGGTGACCATAGAGCCACTTTATGAGCAAGTGTGTTGAAAATTATATTATTTTAATGGAGTGTATAAAATTTATACTAGACTGTGTCTCACGAAACAAGTCCCGCGGCAAAAAAGGTTAAAGTAGTTGTAACAGACGAGCCTAGCTAGGTTGGCTTTGACACAGTTCTGGCTTTGACACAGTCCGACACAGTTTTCAGTAAAACTATAGCTTACATTATTTTTTAAATGCTGCTATATTTAGTGTCCCGGGATTCAGTGGGAATTTCAAATCAAGCGTGGATGAAGTCACGGGCATATCCTATTTTAAATATCATTTGTGGAGCGTGAAATAATATCAAAGACATTAAAACCTTTGTTGAAGATTCCAACACATTCTAATTGCTAATATTTACGGATCATTACTTTTAATTTGTTTTCGCGCTTGATTTGTTCAATCATGGGTGTTGGGTGTGTGCCAAGAATCGGTCTAGCAGGCAGACTATACTGTAGCCTGAAAGGCGTTTATAGCTTCGAAACAACTTAATGAGATTCGTTGACCCCGAAAATATTGGATGGTAGTTAGTAGGTAGAAGGCGCTCGTGCAATAGTGTTTTTATCTTTGTTGTTCATCTTTGAAATATAGGGTAGTATATCCGTACAGGAATTGTTACACGGGTCCGAATGCTTTTGTTTTTTTTTTATTGCTGGAATATAGCAGACAGGCTGACGGCCCAACTGTGACGAAGTGATTACCGTCGCCTATGGACATTTGCAACACTAAAGATGCTCCCAATGTGCTGCCGGATCAGTTGATGGGACTGGAACCTAGCCATTAATATCCGAACGCAACTCAAGGTTGCTATGGTGGCATGCTCTAGACCAGGCATGGTAGCGATCCAGACGGGCAAATGCCCTATCACCTGGCTGTGGGTTGTTTTGTCGCTTCATACGATAGGCTGCCTGGCTGCAGGAATTAGTATTCTTTTTCCGTTACTACACGGATAGATGTTTGACCACTAAAGTAATAGAAAAGCCCTCCCCACTCAGCTGATATGAGAATGTTGAGATGGATGTGTAGTGTTATATGAATGGATAAGGTAAGACATTTCTTCTTCAATCTTTTAGTTTAACATTCTTTTTGTCAAGTGCCTTTCATCCCTCCTTATTACATGCTCATACCACCTCAGTTTTCTTCCTCTCAATGTGTTCTAATAAGTACACAAGGGCATTTTTGGAAGTTGTATCCATGACTGAAAAAATGAGAGGAAGAAGACTAAGGTGGTATGGGGATGTAACGAGGAGGGATGAAAGACACGTGACAACATGAATGTTAAAGCGGAAAACTGACGGGTACCAATGTAAAGGTAGACCGAAAAAGAGAAGGAACGGAAGGAGGATGATTTGTGATGTGACCGATGACGTGTGCCAGAATGGAGGGGTGTGGAAGGAAAGAACATATTGTGGCAACGCCAAATAATGGGACAAGATGAACAAAAAGAGAGGTGGTGGAGTGGAGGTGCAGGAACGGAGAAAAACACAAGTTCCTGCGTCCAGGCGGCCTGCCTTAAGAGGTGATAAAATAACTTTCAGCAAGGTCGTTCCTGTCTGGATGGCCATCGCCTCTAGTTATAGCAGCATAGTCCAATGCTGCTATAACAACAAAGTCCTTTTTTTGTTAGCCGTGGGGAATGCATTTGCGCATACCTTCGTTTTGGCCCCGGAGGAGGTCACTGAGGGATACCCCTCAGTGATATCCCATATACATAGGATTCCCGCCGGTCGACGCTACACAAGCTTCTAATAATAGAAAAGTTGCAGCACCGACCGGCAGACTACTCACTAAATCTTCCAGCGGGGTGACATGACGGGGTGTCCCAGGGACCAAGACCCACGGCATTGGGTCTGGCATACCGGGAGGGTCCCCCGACCCCCCAGTGTCACTGCATAACAACAAAGTCTTATATCGAAAGTCGTAATTAGTGTTGTGTCACGTTTCATCCACCAGTTTATTGATGTATAATTTAGCACAGTTAAAGACTATGGTTAATACATGAACGTGATGCTATGTAAATACAGATAGATGATATCGCTGTTAGAGTTGCCGATAAGATTGGGCATCTGTCTGTATCAGTAAAAATGCCCAATCTCATAAACGCGTAAATATAATATTTAATATTGATTGGAATATTGGTGTGCACATCACGTAAACGATAAGGTTTCTGTATATATAGTCTAAGTTAGATTAGGAACAATTAAGAAATTAATGTACTGCAAGAGTACAACAACTTGTCGTCTTATTTGGTACTCCCCTTTCGGGCGATTGAGCCATGGGCTCTCGCTTAGTGGTGCTTCACCAACATACAACAGGGGTCATCCACCACCGAAGTAACAGACTTACTTAAACCCCCACAATTAGCTTATTTTCAACTTCATGCAAATTCCAAAAGAGTTGGCCGTAGATTAAATGTAATACATACATACATACATAACTTCACGCCAGTATTAAATGTAATAAATACCATATATTGTTCAGATTGAGTATTAACAATATTATGTATTCCTCTGTCATAATAAACAATTGTTCATTTTGACTAAACATAAAATTAAAAAGCTCAAAATAAAAATAAAAACTAAAACATGAGAGGTGTCAAGGGACACCCGGATGGAACGAAGTTCCTTTCGATTAATTAGTGAAGAATAATATTTTTATTATTATTATTTTTTATTATGTACAAAAAACCTGTATACAGTCAACAAAAATAATCGTCGCGACACCATACTGTTCAATGCGAAATAGAAAGACGAAACGAAAATAACTGGCTTGCTTTCTATGAGAGAGAGAGACAGACAGAGAAACACGCGCACGCCGCACGGCTTACAACTGTAGCAAAAGGTGTCGTTACAACTTATGGTCTTAATTTTTTCCGTCTAGCCCCCTTTCGCAACGCGCGATAAGGAACTTCGTTCCAAAAACATCACTCCTCAAATTACCAAAAAACTACACTTCAATACCCTACACATTATTTTCCGGTAGCAATAGATTAACAAACGTAATTGATATTTGAAATGTACATGATCAAATATTTGATTGGTTATGCCAACAGGAGGATTTGTGACGCAGTTCCCGAGAGGCCCGATCCTTGGCAAACACTCGTTTATTACGTGGCCTCTATCTACTGTCCCAAATTTACGCCTGGACGCGTAAAGGGATACGATTGATTCCTTGATGTTTGTCTGAGCGCGTTTGATTGTCACAGTATGTATTACCGTCCTTTCACACTTGTCGGCTGTTGGACCCGACAAAAAATCGGCTGCTGTAGTGGTAGAGCTGTTTACACTTATCCGACACCTTTTTTCTGTCGGCGCCGACAAGAAATGTTGGGTGTTTTGCCGGTCCTCTACGTCCGTAAAAATCGTGTCGGATCTCGCTCGTCTATGAGTAAGTATGACGCTGTTCACACTTGTCGGATGTCGAGCCCGGCAACTCCCCACTCCGCCCCATTTCTCCCGCCCGTCGCTAGTTACTCTTTGCCGCAGATCGCTTCGCGTAGAGTAGACTCCAACTTTAATCGGGTCCAACAACCCGTGTGAATAAGGACTTGTGTGAATAAAGGCACCGACACCCGATTAAAATACGGTGCCCGACACCCGGCAAGTGGGAACAAACCGTAGGCGGCTAGTTTGCATATAAAACTCCCATGATCTGCGGGATATAGAAGATGAATAATAGTGGGAGCAAATAGAAGTATAAGAGCGGCAATGACAGCTAAATCCGAGTTACTCATCAAAATTCATTGCGTTAACTCGTCATGCAGTACATCGTGGTGCAGTAAAGCAGCACTCGGCGAGTGATGCTCAATTTCTGTATCTGACTATCCCTTCATTTGCCTTACTACTGGTTAAAATTTTACATAAAATTATGAACTTAGCCTAGCCATAGAGATTAAAACTAGATTGGAAAACTAGACTACATTGTCAGCTAATCGATGTCTATTGGACGTAGGCTTTCATTGTGTTTTTTTAATTGCTATATTATAGCAGATAGGCAAACGGCTACTAAGCATACTGGCTTAGAAAGCCTTTAGCTAGAAAACGTTTTTAAAATATGTAAATTTTCGTGGAGCTCTCATAGTCATACATAATTGTATTCTGCACAGGACTTCTAGATTCTTTAAGATGTACTTACTTAAGTACTTTAGAACGTTCTGAAGAGAAAGGACGCACCTATTAATAGAAATAATTTTCGTGGCTAGAGATTTTTATTATAAAACTATCTTCTGCCCGCGATTTCGTCGGAGTTGAATAATTAAAAATAAAAAAGTAAGTGAAAAAAACCCCCCGATTTTGAAACATTCTTCATTGGTACTCCGCTCCTATTGGTCTTAGCGTGATGATATATAGCCATAGCCTTCCTCGATAAATGGGCTATCTAACACTGAAAGATTTTTCAAATCAGACTAGTAGTTCCTGAGATTAACGCTTTCAAGCAAACAAACAAACTCTTCAGCTTTACATATTAGTATAGATATATGTGTTATCAGGACAATATTGAAAAATTGACTCTTGTAATAATGAAAATAAATTATTTTATGTAATCTAATAATACTGATACATATATACAATTTGGACTTACAATATTATATTTTCATATCAGTATGTAGAGTTCATCTGCAGTCAAGGATATTGTAACTGAGATTTTTTTTATATAGTTTTTCTCATATAGCAGTTGATATTATAAACTGAGTCGTGGTAGCGTAATGTCTAGCGCACGCGTCCCAAACTCAAAGGGCGCGGGTTCGATCCTGGCCGGAACGCATGCACCACTTAATCAGTTTTCTGATCTAATGTGAATATTTAATATTTTCTTAAGTTTTCGCGACTTGTATACATAATAAAACTACGTTTTAACGGTTTTAAGCGCGGTAATTTTATTTGATTTTGGTTTTTCCGACGTTTCGGCCACTTTTCAGTGGCCGTGATCACGGAAGACAAAGATGTCAAGTGTCAACGAGTATTGTTAAAGTTTTATTTAGCCTACCGCCAACCTATTAATTTTAATTATTTAATTTTTAATTTTGTTTATGGTTATTATTTAATCTATGGGAGCCTAATCTAATTTACTACCGCTTCGCAACATGTTATGGCTTGAAGAGAAGAAGCGGCGCAAGAAACTCTTCAGCAAACATGCCTAGCTCTAATAATTTTATATAATATTAAAATGGGTGGAAGGAAAAATAAAAGTAATTATCAGTCAAGTTGGTTTGTGTTCCGTTGTACGCAGAAAGAGCTCACAGTGTCTTGAGGTCTGGCAGCTGGTTTTTGCTGGGTTTGGGTCTTAATAGTTTTGATAATTGGATCCCAAACAGGTGGTACTTGCCAACCATCTTCTCTATTGAAATTTGGGTGTTTTTTGATTTTTTTCAAATTTCAATAGAGAAGATGGTTGGCAAGTACCACCTGTTTGGGATCCAATTATCAAAACTATTAAGACCCAAACCCAGCAAAAACCAGCTGCCAGACCTCAAGACACTGTGAGCTCTTTCTGCGTACAACGGAACACAAACCAACTTGACTGATAATTACTTTTATTTTTCCTTCCACCCATTTTAATATTATATAAAATTATTAGAGCTAGGCATGTTTGCTGAAGAGTTTCTTGCGCCGCTTCTTCTCTTCAAGCCATAACATGTTGCGAAGCGGTAGTAAATTAGATTAGGCTCCCATAGATTAAATAATAACCATAAACAAAATTAAAAATTAAATAATTAAAATTAATAGGTTGGCGGTAGGCTAAATAAAACTTTAACAATACTCGTTGACACTTGACATCTTTGTCTTCCGTGATCACAGCCACTGAAAAGTGGCCGAAACGTCGGAAAAACCAAAATCAAATAAAATTACCGCGCTTAAAACCGTTAAAACGTAGTTTTATTATAATGTGAATATTGTTACAATTACATGTGCTAACAACGGTGAAGGAAAACATCGTGATGCAACCTGCACATCGAGATAACCGATGTGCCAAACCTGCCAAGACGCCTTGGACAAGCGTGGCGGATGTGGCGAATATACTTTCCGTTCCCCTATAATGGGAGGCTCGAGCCCAGCAGTGGGACATTTATGGGCTATTATTATATACTAAACATTTTATTAGTAACAAATTACTTCGGAGAGCATGTAAACAAAAATGACAAATTAATATTAATCCAAAAGTGGTTTTAAAAATGTTTGTTACTGTAAATAACTTTGTTATAAAATTAAGCAAACAGTGCAAAATTTGTACTTAAACAGAGAGACAGCTACGAAGTTATCGCTCAAGTCATTATACACATTATACTGACCGTTGGCATATTACGTTTGAAGTTAATAAGACCGTAATCCACCGAAAATGAAAATATGTAATAAACTGATATTTTAGTACTATAATAATCACAGGTTCCAGTCTCCCTTAAGAGAGCAGCATCGCATTTGTAGCACCTTTGGTGTTGCAAATGTCCATAGGCGATGGTAACCGCTTTCCCTCAAGTGGGCCGTCTGCCTGTCTTTTGAACTCCTGCAATTATATATATATATTCTCTCGCAGGCTTAGTCCTATACATTTATGTGTTTTTTATTATCGCTTTTTCGTTTCATCGAGTTTCGAATCACAACGATTCTAAAGAAGTTTCACTTCAAAGAGGTCAAGATTTCAAGAAGTGAATAAATAATGAAAGAAATATAATTGTGATTAGTTCATAACATAGTCGGCGATTAATTAGTAAGGCGATTATCCGGAAGAAATCCGCTTCGCTGATGCAACGCTTGCGCGGCAGCACCAACAGCCTTCTGAAGGCTATTGCGGTCAGATTTGACTGCCCCTTCCAGGAACATTGGATAGGGGTAGTCATCGGCTTAAAATAATTGGCTTAAAAAAAAATGTCTTAAATACTCGTAGAATAAATATTACTAACATTACTAACATTAATGTAGAAGATAATTGTAACTAACACACTAACTAAATATGGACCCCGATCTGAAATAAAGTTTATATTATTATTATTATAGTCAACTAGAATTTAGGACAGAGGGTCTAAAACGGCTGCTTTCGCATATTCTTATGAAAAACATGACAAGTATCAAAATAGAGTGAAAGTTTATGTCATACAGATACCATTATATACGTTTTTAAATGATAAATGGTTCACATTTCATCACGATCATGCCTAATATTAGACGATGGTCCAAGATAGAGCACTAGAAAATACATATTTACACGAGGCTTGAGGACACCGGATTGTACTTTTCGGGAAACACAAACTCTGGTAGTGCATTCCATAGTTCTGCCGTACGTAGAAGGAACGTGGAAAATTCAGACACATGCCAATCAAGACCTTCAGAGTTATACATGAATCCAGCTTGGTGACTTCATACGTTTCTAGTAGTATCATATACACAAATACTAAGACTTAACTACTTAAACCGAAATAAATCAGCCTGTGTTAACTATCAGACCCTGAGATACCTATGTTTGGATCACGCTTTGCCATATGAGACGCGGAGGAATGCTAGTAGCTTTAGTGGCTAATCTGGCTGTCGGCATGTCACAATTCCTTCCGCAGGGAGGATATGTGCAGAGCCGACCCCAGAGGAATACCCTATATACACCTCATTGACCATCCGCGGGTTCATAGAAGATGCGTAAATGCAATTCTCCAACATACATACATACATACATAACTTCACGCCAGTTCCCTTGCGGGGTAGGCACGAACAACAGAGTGCCATTTAGGCTTATTCTTACACACCTCACTCGCCTCTTTGACATTCATAACTCTTGTCATGCAAGCTCGTCTGTTCTTAAGGCTCCTGACATCACCTTCTGCTAGTACACGATCAATTTGATCATGGAAGGATCAATTCTCCAACGATAATTATAAAGCTGCCACGAGCCTCGCACTTTCGCATCAGTCTGTTCTAAGTACTATACACTACTAAAGCCCCAAAAACATCTCTATGCTGATGATACAAATATTAATCCGTGCAGGAACGGAGAAAGAATTTCCTGCGGCCGGGCGGCCTGTCGTAAGAGGTGACAAAACAACCCACAACCAGGTGGTAGGGTAATTACCCGACTGGATGACTACCACCCCTGGTCTAGAGTATACTGCCATAACAACCTTGAGTTGTGTTCCAGCATTAGTGACCAGGTTCCAGTCTCCTTTAAGATAAGAGCAACGCATTTGTAGCACCTTTGGTGTTGCAAATGCCCATAGGCGATGGTGACCGCTTTCCATCAAATGGGCCGTCTCCCTGTCTGCTCGTCGTCAGCTAATCGCAGTCCACTGCTGGACGTAGGCCTCCCTAAGACGGCGCCACTCATCCCTGTCCTCTGATTTTCTCATCCAGCGCCTACCAGCGACCTTGCACAGGTCGTCGGTCCATCGGGCTGGAGGGCGTCCGACACTACGTTTACCGAGACGCGGTCTCCACTCCAGGACTCGTCTGCTCCATCGGCCATCGGTCCTGCGGCAGACGTGATCGGCCCATTGCCACTTCAATTTGCTAATTTTGTGAGCTATGTCGGTTACCTTGGTTCTCTTATGGATATCCTCATTTCTAATTTTATCCATAAGAGAAACACCCAACATAGCTCGCTCCATATCCCGTTGAGCGACTTGGAACTTGTGGACCAATTCTGCATTCTTCCGTTGGTAAGGATAGACATAATCAGTCGTGATGCTAGACTCTTTAACGACTGCGTGATGAGGCAAATAATGTCCAACATCGCGATTATCATTATCTACCTGCTCAATGATCCCGCATTCTAACCATTCCTTAAAAACTTCATTATAATCATTCATTAGCCCTAAACGTGATAATCGTCTAGAAGTAGAAGTTAATCGTTTTAAAGCCAAGTCATAATTTGTTTCCAAACATTTAGCCTTCCAAGGTAATCTAACTTCATACCTATTTTCGGCGTTACGACGTATCGTATTTTTAAAAAACAAATGAACTTCAGATTCAGTTACACTTTTACCTATAGTTTCGACTTCATCTCGAATTCCTAATGTCTCTAATTTCCAAAAATCTTCAATATTATTATGACAGCAGAGAGCGTGTAGATTGTTTATCTGGTTATTAGTGCAAGAAAACATACCAACAGCATTATTGATAGGACCTTGGACAGTCCACCCCAATTTTGTTTCCATTGCAACTAAATCGTGAACACGCTCCAACCGGCCAGTCAGCAGCAAACCTAAAAAATCAGACCCTATTAATAAAGAAATATCAGTTATATTGTCCATACAGTCTGTCAATGAAATGCCTTTTGCATTAAATTCCTTTACAATATCTTGATTACTCAGTCTAGGTAAATGGCCGCACAATTTTGGCTGCTCTAGTACATTTATATTACAGGAAAATGATTTATCTATACTAGTAATAATCAGGTTGTACATTTTATAAGACTGTTTCTTAGTAACCTTTCCACCAAATAATGTCTGACTCAGACTTTCTTCACCATGTGGACTTAAATTTAATTTCTTTACAGCTTCGCTGGTGATAAATGATTTCTGAGCCCCAGAATCTAATAATGCTCTCACTATTATGTTCTTATGACCATATGATAACTTGACTTTCAGAGTCTGTAATAAAATAATATTGACATCATTCTTAGGTATAATCTGCGTGAGTATACTTCCTTGCGAAGTCTGAGGTTCGACATTAGTCTTTACTCTCGATGACGTAGGCTTAGGCAAATCTCCACACATCAATGTGTAGTGTCGTCTACCACAGACTACACATTTCGGGAATTTTTTGCACTTTCTTGCCATATGTCCTTTGATTAAACATATCAAACAGGCCGCATTCTTCTTTATAAACTCCTTGCGTTCATCTAAGCTCATGTTTATTGCAAAGTTACATTCGGAACTTGTATGATTATCTTTTCCACACCAAATGCATCTATAAGCCTTATCAACAGACTTGTTATCACGCTGCATAGAAGTTGTCAAACACGTCGCGTTTGGAATAATGTCGTGCTTCGAAACTTTATTATTACTATTAAAATGAGCTGCATTAATCCTTTCCTCCGATTCTACTTCCAAGCGTAAAAATTGAAGAAGCATGGAAAGTGGTTTTTCTCTTTTCTCTTTACAAAAATGCGATCTATTCCATGCCCTTATTAGGTCATTTGGAAGTGCCGACTCAACGAGAGGAAACAGAAAACATGAATATTTGTCCTGCGTTAATCCTAAAGATTCCAAAGCCATAATTTGTGTCATAATTTTGTCATAGAGTGAACTGATAGGTAATTTTGAAGTATTTTTCCCAGTAACTAGTTGAAGGAGTTCTCTAACATAATGGTCAATAATGAGCTCCTCCTTCGCAAAACGTTCTTTTAGGTGTTCTAAGGCCTTTTTATAATTTTCACCACATGGTGGGAAACTTTCTACCATATCTCTAGCCATAGAACCCTTTTCCATAGATTGTAATAAGTAGTGCATTTTATCATCGTTATCTAGCTCTTTATCGTCGTTAATTTTCCTAAACTGCGCCCAAAAACCAATCCAATTTTTAATGTGGCCATCAAAGGTAGGCAGTTCAAATTTGGGTAATTTTAAATAACGGCGTCTCGACTTATTAGAGCTATTTGACTTACTACCGTCAGAATCTCTTACGGACGCGTCTTTGTGGGATGAAGCTGGAGTGTTACGTATATTTAAAATTTTAACCGATCTATGCTTTAAAATATAATATCGGTTCTCATACTCCTCATTGCTATCTAAGTCCGCGTTCATATCATGTTCGTTATGATTTTCGTCTTCTAGCCAAATATTCAAAATAGTGTTATTTATATTCGACAACTCTTCATAATGTTTATTTAATTTTTCCAGTAGTGCAGAAATCAAAACATCGTTACCTTTTTCAAGTTCCTCTTCTAATTGATTAGAGCACTTACTGAAATTTCTCCGAAATATGGTTCTCTTTATTTTTGCAGTTTCCATATTTGCCACGGTCGCCAGATGTTGTGGATTATTTTATATTATATATATTTATATACTGTTAGCGAAAACGTTAATAATAAAATAATAATTCGCTTCTTCATATATTATATTGACTTGCTCTTAGGAAATTTTCTTACAAGTGACATAAACAAAAAACAATAAAATCATATTACATATAAATTTAAATTATGAAAAATAGCATTTGCTACCAATATGCTGCCGCTCTCTAACGGGTTACTGGAACCTGGCCATTGATGCCGAAACACAACTCAAAGTTGTTATGGCGGCATACTCTAGAGCAGGATTGGTAGCCATCCAGTCAGGCAAATAGCTTACCACCTGGCTGTGGGTTGTTTTTTCGCCTCTTACGACAGACCGCCCGGCCGTTTCAAACTACTCCCGGTTTATCGCAGTGCGTGTTAAGTCTTATAGCTAGTTTGCTTTGACTTAATTGCTGCGTAACACCGCGATGATATGACGAAATATGTCATACATTATATAAAATGACATGCCCGTATTACGTGTAATCAAAATTTAAAGCGAACATAGTTGGTTCTAGATTAAAAAGCTGAGATTTTCCTCTTACGATAAGGTTGGATACAGTCTGTTTTATTTGTAAATTAAAATTGTATAATAAAACCGACATGGATAAAACCCAGTAAATTTCCTCAAGGAAAAGAAAATTTCGTAACTTCAAAAAATATTTATCCCTTATTCACGAAAACATGTTAGACTCGTACAACAGGATCTAGAATTATCTATACGTTGTTTTTCCTCAAAGATCATTTTGGTAAAAACGCACATGACTTTTGAAATAAATTACACTACAAAGGTAAAGTGACGAATCTTTTTATACCGTGACTGTACATAGATAGCAATTGAATAATCGTTCCCAACAAGCACTAGCCGTTTTTATATTTTTGCGCCAAAACCAACTGACTTTCCTTAAGCGATCGGCATCTCCAGTGGCGCCATCTTTAAACAGCGAATGTTTGCGGGAGCAAGGTTTTCATAACAATACAACTACTTATTTTCACAACTGTTAAAGTATACATCGTATACAATTACTTACATAGTTTCATATAATATAATAAATTATGGCATTATTATATGAGTAATTACTACAACTGTAGATTCATGACATCTATAAATACGTAATAGCTGTCATATATTTTAGGATGCCAACAGTATTAACCACATAGACACAAACCACGTTTATGTTACATAAGTTTACGCACAAAGTTTTTAAAAAGGATTAATTTCGTTTGACGTTTTTGTTTTTTTGATATAGACCCCGTTTATACTTTTAATTTTTTTGTCCGAGCCAAAAAATAAAAATTGGGTAGATTACTATAATAAATAGAACTATTTATATATAATAGAGGCGCTAAAATACCTTACTATTCTTATTTTTAAAAAATCAGGATAAAAATAATGTTAATACTTAATAATTGTTTATGGTCGGTTTCCATATCTTAGCGACCGTTCATTTGCCTTACTATCGGTTAAATTTGAGATAAGCTCCATACAAGTAATGTCAAAATTAAACCGATGATAGGGCAACTAGATGAATAGTAAGATTTAGGAACTGGCCTTAATACAATCAATGTAATAACCCACTTGACTCGTTTATTTTGTGACGTCTAAATCTAAAAGACATCTAAATCTAAGAGATGTCAAAATCTAAGAGACGTCTAAATCTAAGAGACGTCTAAATCTAAGAGACGTCTAAATCTAAGAGACGTCAAAATCTAAGAGACGTCTAAATCTAAGAGACGTCTAAATCTAAGAGACGTCTAAATCTAAGAGACGTCTAAATCTAAGAGTTGTCAAAATCTAAGAGACGTCTAAATCTAAGAGACGTCTCAATCTAAGAGATGTCAAAATCTAAGACACGTCTAAATCTATGAGACGTCTAAATCTAAAATTATGTATAATATCAATAATATGTATAATATCAATAAAATAAAAACAGCCTTTGTTACTTGATCATTATACATCAAATAATAAAGGCTGTTTATATTTTTAAATCTGAGAGATTTAGGCGTTTTTATGTATAAGATGATAAAAGTCTATTCCTTGAATAAATTCAAACATTCCGTCGAAAATAATTTGCTTATTTTATTTACAACTAGATGGCAGCACAAAAAAAATTACATGGCGCTATGGTTTTCAATAAAATTTCGAATAGATATTATGATTGTTTCACTTAATTAATAGAGAAAGATATTCCGATTTTAATATAAAAAGCATACATATTATTGAAAGTGGATAGTTCGTTTGTATTATAATTTATAGTAAGCTGAGCCATTAATTATTGAAATCAGATATAATAAACGAAAACAAAGAAAACTTAACCATAGTTAAATATCTTTAAAACTTAGTTTATAGTATATATTTCATTAGTTTTTTATTTATTAGCTTTATTATTTATTATTTGTCCGGTGGTAGAGTATTTGCTCGACTGGATGGCGACCACCCCTGGTCTAGAGTATGCCGCCATAACAACCTTGTGTTGTGTTCCGGCATTAGTGACCAGGTTCCAGTCTCCTTTAAGAGAGCAGCAGCGCATTTGTAGCACCTTTGGTGTTGCAAATGTCCATAGGCGATGGTAACCGCTTTCTATCAAGTGGGCCGTCTGCCTGTCTGCTGCCTCCTGCAATAAAATAAAAAAAATTATAATTTGTGTACCTACATATTTTATTTTTAGTATATACCTATGTAATTTATTTATGTGTTAGTATTAGTATACTACTTAAATACATTTACGTTTGTTTAAGTAAAGGTTAAATTATGCATAATTCCTTAATAATATATAAATCTCAAATACGGTATCGGTTGGGAACGTGCCCGAAACACTGGCTGCATTTCCGCGCTGGATGACAACGCCGATGCGTTGCCACAAGTACAGGCCGGCCTTTTGATCACGTGAGACTTCTATCAAACGAGATGATAGATCTCGATTAAACCGATAGGCTTCGGGACCCCATGCCCCTAGTCTCTTTTGCCATCGTTGCGACACAGTCCATTCGGTTCTAGAATGGCCGGTACCTCGGCGGTGACAAGAGCACGGCGGATGATGTCATTCCGTACAACATGGCGCGGAATCCTGTCGGCGCTTCTGATGCACGACACGCCATGGTATTAGTTTAGTTATAATAATTGTAATTTATTTATCTTCAGCATCATCATCTGAGCGTTGAATCCCGGTTGTGTTCGGAGCGTTCGCTCCGACGCCCAGGTTCCGCTTTCCTACATTTTCTACTCTACTTCGCGCGGTCTTCAGCATCCCCCGTTTGGAAACCATTGGTACGCATGTCATCCTTCACAACGTCAAGTCAGCATTTCTTGGGCCTTCCCCTTCGACTGGGACCTGGTGGAGGACATTTGTTCCCCACATAATTAGCCGGTCTCCGCAAAATGTGGCTGTAGATAGATAGATAGATAGATAACACTTTATTGTACACCATTACAGAAAAACTTACGAACTAGTATTAGTCTAGTTGGGTACAAAGGGCGGTCTTATCGCTAAAAAGCGATCTCTTCCAGACAACCCGTGGCAAGAATATTCTGATTAGGAGTGGCGACGGTGGTATACATAATTATTGTACGATTATTTACATTTTAATAATAAATATATAACTATACTATATATACAAATATACACATAAGTTATATACATATACAAGATATGGTGATAATATGCAACTATTTAAACATAATATAACTATATGCAATATAATATCTACTAATTATATAAAATTGCAGATAGAATTTCCTGACTAAGTTCTTAAATGTTATTAGGGATTTTGCTTGTTTGACAGCAACAGGCAATGAATTCCAAAGTTGGACAGCCTTAATCGTGAAAGAGTTATTGAAGAATTATTGCTGTACATACCAGCGTAAATAAGTCTCTTGCAGTTTGTCTCTATGTCAGGACATGAAGACTGCCGCGAATACGGGAGTTCCTAACGCGGTCTTTCCGCGTGACCCCACGCATCGGAAAGACCGCGTTTAGTTGTAATTTATTATCCAATCTAATTGAATTAATAAAATTGGAGAATAAATTCAATTTAAATATTTGATGATCATATACATAACTAATAAATTAAGGCTACTTGCTAATATTAGTTAATACTAATATTAGCAAGTAGCCTTAATTATATATACTTGATGACTCGATTAGGCGCTATGAGAGTCCATGCGTCCAAGCGTCTGAACAGCAAATGGCACGACTTCGAAAATTGAATAATAAACCTCATCATTGTTATTAAACATAAAAATAACAAGATTATGTGTTGTCTGCGATATTTTTGGTAGTATTTTATTAACGGACATTATAACCGGTCCGCGGAAGGTTATTTTGTACGTTCGGTCTTCGGTAACCCTTTAGAGTGAAACGAATGTCGGACGGTCGTATCGTTGAAATTGCCAGTATCCATTATACTCTTGCAGGGGTTATACGCATCGTGGCAAGATTTTCGCGGGAAAATCACCGACGCCTGTGCCGAAGATAATTTCTAGTGTTTCTTACTATAAAGTGATAAGGAAAATAGTGCAAAGTGATAGTGTTGGGAAAAGGGATTTAAGTGTTTAAAAAAGAACGGTTTGGATTTTGTGTTTATCAATATATATTTATATTGTTATTTTTAAATGTCTTCGACGATCGTTGCTTTTCAGCTGTACAAATGTGGTGTGACGATTATATAAATTTACATACAAAAAGAATTTGAATTTCCAATGGCTGAAAACATTGATACGCTTGCAAGAGTCGGTACAAATATAATAATGTATTGTTGGAACATGTTTTTCGTCTAAATATAGAAATAATATTACGAAGTTTTTTGCCTCGCTCTAAGGTCAAATATAATACTTTGCAAATTATTATACGTTTATAATAATTATTTGGCCATTTTAGCGTACCGTAAGTAAATAAATAACTCTGATAGTTTTGTCAAATCCGTCTGTCTGCTTATTTGTGTATATTACAAAAGTTGGTACTACATAGGTGACATTTGAATGGTATGATGATGAATATGCTTTATTGTGTGTTGAAAGACACGGTTAACAAAAATAAAATTTTACAATATAATAGGCGGTGTTATCTCTATTAGCGATTTCTTCCAGACATCCTTTGAATAGACGAGAAATTTTAATAAGAACAGTAGTGTCTTGCATTATTCTTACTTATATATGTCGTTATACTATTGTAGTAAAATTATAAAAAAAACTATAATTAGGGCTGTATGTAATGAGAGATTATTTTTTTATACATTTTCATGTAGGGTATCGGCACATCGATTATGAAACATAAAATAAAAAAATAAGTATTATATTTAAGCATCAATAGTGGATAAGATATTATACTTTTTTTTTATTTTTTATTGCGGGAGTTCAGCAGACAGGCAGATGGCCTGCTTGATGGATAGCGGTTACCATCGCCTATGGACATTTGCAACACCAAAGGTGCTAAAAATGCGCTGCTGCTCTCTTAAAGGAGACTGGAACCTGGTCACTAATGCCGGAACACAACACAAGGTTGTTATGGCGACATACTTTAGACCAGGGGTGGTAGCCATCCAGTCGGGCAAATGCCCTACCACCTGGCAAAACCTTTCATGTAGGGTATCGGCACATCGATTATGAAACATAAAATAAAAAAATAAGTATTATATTTAAGCATCAATAGTCGATAAGATATTATACTTGCAAAGTCGTAAAAATGTAAGAATGAAAAAAATTATTTAAAAAATAGCGACGTACTTACATTACAGTGCTGACATATATCTTAAATATAAAAACATATTTTGAGAATTTGTACGCCGAATTTTCAGAAAACCAAGTTTGCAATCAGCTTGTGTGTGTCTAACTTTTGGAATGTAAAGTGGAAGATTCGGGAAAATTTGAGGTCTTAAAATAACGCCTTCAATGAAAATTGATTTGACTAAGATATTTTGAGTAGTTAGACTCGATTTTTACGATTACTTTGGGATTTTATAGTGAGCTCGTAAAAACTGTGGATGTTTGTCGCAAATACGTCTTTTTTATTTTTCCTTCTCTTGAGGCAATTTTTAGTCAAGGTTTGTTTTTATATTAGGGTAGTTTAACTTATTATTATTTTTTATTATTGTTCTTGATGTTTACCCTTTCTTCTCAAACTTCATCTGTTACAATATTTTGTTTTGTTTTTTCTATACATTCCACTACTTTTATTTTATATTCTGTTACAGTGATATTTTATTTTATTTTATTAAGAATCACCAACAGTTTTGTACATTTGATCAATTATTGGACTTATGACTAAGGTTTACAATGCGATGTAAAACTAATTATAGGTGAACACAGCTTGCAGTTTAATTTCTTCACCGTTATTTAAATAAAGCGGAGTGACGCTCGCGGACCGCGTTCGTAATACCGAAGTAAGAAAGAGAGTTGGTCTGAAAGATAGTGTCGGGGTGAAGGTAAGGAAAGGAATGCTCCGGTGGTTCGGGCATGTGGAAAGAATGCATGATGAAAGATTGACTAAACAGATATACAATGCAAAAGTGGATGGATGCAGAAGTCGTGGAAGGCCACGACACAACTTCCATGATCAAATTTATCGTGTACTAGCAGAAGGTAATGCCAGGAGCCTTAAGAACAGACGAGCGTGCATGACAAGAGTTATGAATGTCAAAGAAGCAATTGAGGTTTGTAAGAATAAGCCTAAATGGCGCTCTGTTGTTGCAGAACTGGCGTGAAATTATGTATATATGTATTTAATTAAACTCTAATAATAAAAATTAAAAAAATGTGTAAGGTAATGAAATTAGTCTGTCCTTCAGTCTATGTATAATTAGTGTCTTTTTGGGCTAAACGAATCTTTTTATAAAATGAATTTTTGTAGTTAAAGTAAATGTCAGTAACATCTATCAATTATGGAATCCTTTAGTATAAACCATAACACACTTAGCTGGTTTTTGCAAATTAAAATTATGATAAATCGAAATTTATGATTGGTTTTGAGAGGAAGTTTTAAGATAAATCAAATGTTATTGAATATTAAATTCTTTTAGGAGATTTTCTATTGGTAGAATTTAACTCCTCCATTTAAACTATTTTAAAAGTTCTGGTACTATTAAACCGGTTTCGTTTACAACGACTGCTTTGTATAGTGAACAGTAGGATTAAGATTTACAAACTTGTCGTGTGCTCGCATGTGGCTTGTGTAGTCTATTTTGGAAAGAGATACGTGATCAACTGTAGGCCTAATGCGATCGCTTTTGAAGACTCGCTTAGTGAACTTGACATGATATACTGGTGGGTGCCCGACATAATCAGTTGTCAAGTTGTCATGTTCGTAATACGAACATGTGGAAGCGGCCGGTTTAGGCCCTCTTTATACATCTTTCATTTTGCATCTATCATAATAGAATGCAATAATTTTTTTAATGACCGGTTCCTGTGTCTTCCAATTCATTCACTTGCATTACCATCTGTTGAATTTGGACATTACTTGTAAGAAGTTTATGTCAAATTTTAACCAATAGTAAAGCGAATTAAAGAATTTATACAAAGCCATTAACCTAAGTGTATAGGAAGCAATATGGTATCGCAAGCAACTGTTGTAGTATAATAAATACTGTGTTGCAGTTGTTAGCGCCCACTTCCAGGCAATTCGATTGTTATATATTATAAATAGAAAATTATCAACCAGTATTATTATTTGTAGGTTATGACGATAGGAGAGCAGGCGTTATTGTCGTCACGCCTAGCATGAAGTTTCTTTACACATTTTTAACCGACTTCCGTAAGGAGGAAGTTTTTAATGCGACTGTATGTTGTATGTTTGTTACGCGATTTCTTCGTCAATTGTTTTTCAGCCGATTTACAATTGTCTTTATTCGAAGAAGTATACTCCTGAGGTAGTTCCATTGTCACCAAGTCAGGATCTGATGTGTGGGACCCAGGGAAATTGAGAGCAACCCTTGTTATTGACAGCCTACATTCATCGAAAGGCAAACTTGTATACGCGTTACGATTTCTACAGGCGCTTAATATATTATTTCTAAAGTTGTTCAAGTATTTGTGCAACTAAAAAAAGTATATTGTTTTATTAAAACAAAATTGACTTCAAATTAAAAGCAAATTAAATATTTTCTACAACAACTTAAAACGGGTGCTTTAAAGAAAATCATTGTACTAGATGACTTACACTTAAGTTGCATGAAACACACTTACTTCTTGTTGCACTGATTTATTGAACTAAATAATCAGTAAAATACAAAAAGGTTGTACAATTATTGGTCAGCGCCATCTAGTTCTACATGTATTAACTAGAGCCATCGGCCATATTTAATGTTTGCTTATTATTCTGAAGCTGGTTATGTTTTAATAAAAAAATAAGTATGTATTGTTTAATCCACTGAGTTTTGTGTACTACTTGAGGTCCCGGTTGATGTTGTCCTGCCCTGAAAAAATAAAAAACTATGACCAGATCCCAACGCCACCTACCGGTTCCAGTTGTATATCTAAATAATCCGGGGATCTACTCAAACACACACTAAAAATTAGCCTACATCCGTCAACATATTATAATTCAAAATAAACTTCTTAAGTATCACTTTAAAATTTTCACTGTTTTAGTCTTAAAAATATTGTTATCAGTTTTATTTCGGTCCAAGTTGGACCTATGTTTAAGCATCGGTCTTATTAACCCTGTAATCCGTGCTGCACAATGTAAAACTCGTATCTCATTCTCGTGCAGGCTCCTATCCTATAGATTTATGTGTTCAGCTCTTTTTAGTGTCGCTTTTTCGTTTAATCGAATTTCAAATCACAACGATACTAAAGAAATTTCACTTCAAAAGATAAAAAACAAAAAATGCCATAAAAAACCTATAAAGATAAAAAAACGCCGTACTGTAACGTTCGGGTTCCACTTTTATAGGTTACAATTTTTAACTAAATAGTTTTATTGCTAATATGGAAATGTAGCCGTAACTTTATTTAGTTTTTTTATGTTGAATAGGTTTGCGTTCGACTGACATTACGCCTGATATCAGGTCGAAATGCAATCTAAGGTGGAGTACGCTTACCTAGATGATACCTGTTCATGTGAGACTTGAAGACACCTAGATTGTATTTTCCGGGAAAAACAGACGACGGTAAAGAGTTCCACTCTTCAGCGGTATGTATGATAAAAGTGGAAGCATGTTTATTCACCTTTCGATTCCTATCCGAAATAAAGGCATTACTTAGGCAGTATTCTGAATGTGCACATACCTATTTTCCGTGCAGAGGGCGTACGTACTCCCAAACGCGTTTCGTAGTCGTTATCATCCGATCCACCCTAAAAATTCAATATAACTGGTAATATAAGAAATAAAGAATAAATGTTTTTTCAACACACTTGCTCATAAAGTGGCTCTATGGTCACCGCAATTAGGCACAGAATGACACCCATAATCAAACTGTGACTAAAAAACATTATAACTCACTAGTGAGTTATAGATTTTTTTTTTAATTTTATTGGTTGAGTTGCTTTGTTCTTAAAAAAGTTTTTATTCAAAAAAAAGATCGTGTTCTATAGAACAAATAAATTAATGTTCCTGTTGCTTGCTCATTTCATGCAACTTCTTATTTAAATAGATAATTTTAACTCGTACGTGTTTAATAAATAAAACTTTCACTCATATATAACTTTTTTTATCTACTAAATAAAATGAGTTTTTGTTGTTATTTTATTCACAAGTGTGTTGAAAAACGTCGTATGATACACGTGTGTATTGATGATTACCGTCCTCGGCTCTCTTAAGACCCTCGCCTACGGCTCGAGTCTCAATGGCGCCTCGGCGGTAATCACCAATGTTACACACTTATCATAATGTACTATTTAAAACTAGAACAAAAAAGTTTATATCAAACAAAAATAAAAACTGGAGCATATGTTGTAAAATGCATTTAAATATTCAATACAAAACAAGCAAACGAACGATGAAATTCATTAAACAGTAAGGCCTCAGGAATGGAGAATATAATTCCCTGGGGCCGAACAGCCTGTCGTAAGAGGCGCCAGAAGAAGTCAACCAGGTGGTAGGGTATTTACCCCTCTAGTCTAGATAATGCCGCCATGACAACTTTGATTGTGTTCCGGCATTAGTGGCCAGGTTCCAGTTTTCTTTTAGACAACGGAAGCACACTGGTAGCACCTTTCGTGTTGCAAATGTCCATAGGCGATTATAACTATTTAAAAATAATAATGACTGCTAATGGTGAAGGAAAACATCGTGATGAAACCTGCACATCGATATAACCGATGTGTCAAACCCGCTAATTCGACTTAGGCAAGATTGGTAGGTATACTACCGGACGCTTATAAATGGAAGGCTCGAGCCCAGCAGTGAGACCTTTATGGGCTGTAATTATAATATAATTATATTAATACGTGAATCAAAAACTTTGTACCCCTTTTTACGAAAATTGCGCTGACGGAGGAGTATAAAATTTCGCAGATTTATAGTTTATATAGAGAAGGAGTGCAGAATACTAATATTAAAAAAAATATGCAGAAAAAATACATTAAATCATACATACATACATATATAGCTTCACGCCAATTCCCTTGCGGGGTAGGCACGAACAACAGAGCGCCATTCAGGCTTATTCTTACACACCTCGCTCGCTTCTTTGACATTCATAGCTCTTGTCATGCACGCTCGTATCGTACATTAACTCAATAAAAAAAAACATTACACACTATCGTGTATTTGACACACGCACGCATATATACTATTTTGTTTATTGTTAAAGTCAAATTAACAGTGTAGCCTTGGCGAAATCTGATATTATAGAAGTATAGTCCTTGACAACAGAACCTTAATAATGTTTAACCTTATAATTTAAATTAATTATGGTCGAATTTCGACCACTGGGCGACCAGTAGTTATAAATATTGTGTAGGTATGTTTTATATAATTATGATCTTCAAAATTATTCTCCAGTGGAATTTAGTTTCATTAAAAAATTTGAATTTAGAAGCCTTTAAAAAACAAACCCCGGACCGTAATGTAACGTAATTTGATTGAAAGGCATATAACTCAAAGGACGCAAAGGTATTCAATGCCGTTGGATTATTCAATTTTATGTTTATATCTATCATTTTGGTCAATTCCTCCACATTGAAAGACAGACGTGAACTGTCTAATATCGGTTAAACGTTCAAGGAAAACGGAAGCTCATTTCTAATCCCTGAGGCACGAGAAACGTCTCCCTGCGTAAAAAAGGTAAAAATGTAACATTGACATATATGACATATGATACGATATATGACATGAAACGAATAACTTTCTGATAATATATACAATGTATTGTTACGAGTGCGGGACTCGAATTAAAATGCCGTTGGAATTAATATATAATTTATTAGAACTATACAAACACGTATAACACAAGTACAAATATAACTGAATGCAACCAGTACAAACGTGATGCACGATTTAATAACACGCGCAAAGCCTGTCACTATATAGCTCATCGAATGTACACACGTCTTGCTTGTATCGTAATCGTCGTTTGACTGCCTCACCCCTCCGTTCGGGCATTGTTTTATACTAAACTGTACAATACAATACTCGACCGCGTGGACGGAATCTTCCAAGAACCACACCTGGCTAACGACCATCATAAAGGATTACAATACACAATAGACTGCTTTTCTAATTACAAATTTTAAGCACAAAGTAAACAAAAGAAGTCCAAATGCGGGAAGGTAATAAACTGTGCTTAATGGTAGGCAGGTGAGCATTTACTTTTGTCGGTACGTAACAGTATTTTAAAGGACACCACATTCTTTGTTTCAACACAATTAATATTTGGTAGTTAAAAATTATTAATAAAGCAAAAGTTGTTTGTCAGGATCGTCACAAGTGGAGTTCCATAGTCTCATGGGAAACAGGCGTGATAATATGTATGTATATATCAGTGCCGCGGGGTGGAAATTCGGCTAGGGTAAGACGGTTGAAAAAAACATATACGTATGATGCAAGCGCCGACTACACCGCTGTTTAAAGAACGTCTAACTCGCAATGTATTTTCTTACTACAGTTTTTATTTTTAATTTTACAATATTACCTCATATTTTGAAACAAAAGCCGGTGCCTGATCGGGTTATCAGTTGCTATTTCATTCAATACGCGTGGAAAGCCGCCTAGCGTAAGGGATAGTAATGCAGTAATATATGAACGAATAAAAAACATAAGCGCTAATATATTCATGGCGCTTACGACCTTTTGGTTGGTAGTTGCTAGTTTCTTAAAGGTAGGTTGGTATGGGGTGTAATGGCTAAGTAAGCTAAGTAGTCGTGGTAGGGTTATGTCTAGCGCACGCGTCGCATACTCAAAGGGCGCGGGTTCGATCCTGGCTGGAACGCATGTACCACTTAGGCAGTTTTCTCATCTAATGTGCATATTGTTACAATTACCACGTGCTAACAACGGTGAAAGAAAACATTGTGATGCAACCTGCACAACGAGACAACTGATGTGTCAAACCTGCCAAGCCGCCTTGGACAAGCGTGGCGGGTATACTGTCCATTCCCCTATAATGGAAGGGCCGAGCCCAACAGTGGGACATTTATGGGCTGTTATGGGCTGTTATTATAATTATATTATAGGCTATGGGGAACCGAATTGTATGAAGTCCACGCCACTGGTATGTATGTATGAAAAAAATATTTTCTAAAATTTCAATTTTCAAGATAACACATCATTGAATCAAAGAGATTAAATAGCGTCCAGAGTCCTTTCAGCCAAGCAACTCTGACATGTGGAATAATTGCAGATTATAGTTTTAAAGTTGCAGTTCATAGCACTCAGAATGATGCCGGCTAAAGCAAGCCAATTTTGAAATAAGAAGTCGATCGCGCCGCGCTGCGTTACGAGAACTTAGTCTAAAGCATGTCGACATAACAACCTTGAGTTGTGTTCCGGCATTAGTGACCAGGTTCTAGTCTCCATTTAGAGAGCTGCAGCGCATTTGTAGCACCTTTGATGTTGCAAATGTTCATAGGCGATGGTAACCGCTTTTCATCAAGTGGGCCGTCTGCCTATCTGCTTAATTCCTGCAATAAAAAAAAGTAATAAATAATCTTATTACTACGGATAAAGGTCTAAAAGTTTCAAGTGGATACATTTACTATCATCCACACAGGCGCAAGTCACGTGTATAGTACTTAAGTTTAAGCACACAAGTTTGTAAAGATGCTTCACTTCATTTGACGCTTTTGTTCATATAGGCTTCGTTTATACTTTTATTTAATCTGAGATCTGGGGCAACAGAAACATCTCCACAACGCAAGAAAAAGGTCAATATGTCACACTGACAGGGCGCGAGAAGTAAGACAGAAAGAAAAAAAATATTTCAAGATATAGGCGACGATTTAATATTATAATTTGAAAATTTCCGTTCATACGATTACGGTCTGTAGATAAAATATTAGCAATATAAGCCCCAGTTTTGGACCAATGACATAAATTATTATGTCATTCAAGAGTTGAAAGACTATTTGTTTCAAGCGACATTTTGTAAGATATATTGTGTCAACTTGAAGATATAAAAATACTTATTAATCGCTAAAGAAATCTTTCTTTAATTCAAACTACGTTTAAACGGTTTTAAGCGGGTGGGTAATTTTCTTCGCTTTTTATTTCGACGCGACATCTGATTCTTGACATCTTTGTTTTTTGTAATCAAAGCTACTGAAAAGTTTCCGAAACATCGAAATAAAGAACAAATGAAATGCTGCGCTTAATAGCGATAAAACGTAGTTTGAATTATACGTGCTAGTTGTGAAAAGTTAAGAAAACACTATATTTTGATTTTTTTAAACATGCCACATTGATTATGAAGTGGGGGAAGTGATACATTGAACAATAATTTCTAAAACAAAGTTCATATAAAAGAGCAGGCGTTGAAACATCTTGTCATTGCCGAAATCTGTCTTTCCCGATACTTATAACCTGGGTCTCTTCAAGTCCCGTATGAATAGGTACCTACTAAGTAAGTGTGCTCCATCCTAGACTATGTCTTCGCTCAACATAGGGCGAAATCGTGATCAAACCTGAACGTATACTACAATAAACAAAAAGTCATCATTATAAGACTTATTAAAATATCGTAAGAAAAGTAGTTTATTGTTGTCTAGATAATAACCATTACAATATGTGACTCACTGAAGTATAACTTGCTACTGTCAAGTACCCTTTTTTATTGCAGAAGTTCAGCAGACAGGCAGACGGCCCACTAGATGGAAAGCGATTACCATCGCCTATGGACATTTGCAACACCAAAGGTGCTACAAATGCGCTGCTGCTCTCTTAAGGGAGACTGGAACCTGGTCACTAATGCCGGAACACAACACAAGTTTGTTATGGCGGCATACTCTAGACCAGGGGTGGTCGCCATCCAGTCGAGCAAACACCCTACCACCTGACTACCCTACCATATTATGCATTTTTATTTTTGGTCATTTGAAATTCTAAATTCGTTTCCCGAGAAATTTTCATAATGTCGCTTACAACAAATAGCTTTCTACTCCTCAATATAATTATGTTCCATGACATTTCAAGTATGATTTTTCCGGTTCTTTTTAAAGTCGTCATTGTTGTCATTGTACGTTTTTGACATGATTTCGTTCCATGACACTAGTATTGTAATGACATAAATTCAACTTTGACATTGGTCTTGATATTTGTGACTTTGACAGTGTTATTAGACAATTAAAGAATAAAAGTTACTGTGGTTTTATTGTTGTGTGAAATAATCATGTGATTATATAATAGAACACAATTTAAATTTAAAATAATGCATTATATAATTTAACTGCCATTTTATATCTTTAATATAATTTCGCGCAATTTCTGGTTTGATGAATTGTTACGTAAATTCTCAGAACAATAATTAAAGTTGTTTAAAGCAAGACAACCTTGTAAATAACGAATGCTCGATTATATACGCATCTATTTCTAACGCGTATTCGACGGCATAAGTGTAAATAGTTCATATGCATGTATTTTGTTTCTGGAGCGTTAGTTGTTATTTAAGGGATAAAAATATCATATATGTTATTAAAACTACGTTTTAACGGTTTTAAGCGCATTTTGTTTGATTTTTATTTCCAACGTATCGGCCACTTTTCAGTAGCCGTTTACCCACCCCCTTTAGTATTATATACAATTATTAAAGCTAGGCATGTTGCTGAGCCGCTTCTTGTCTTCAAGCCACAACTAGATTAGACTCCCATAGCGTAAGTAGTAAACATGAACAAATAGAACATGAACAAGTTGGGGGTAGGCTAAATAAAAACCGCGCTTAAAACCAAAATCTAGTTTTAATTATTTTAATACGATTTCTAATTATAGTTACTAGTGGCCGCCCGTGGTCGAAATTCGACCATAATAATTAATATCAAAGACTATACTTCTATAATCACAGATTTCACTAAGGCTATACTGTTAATTTGACTTTAACAATAAACAAAAGAGTATATATGCGTGTGTGTGTCAAATACACGGTAGTGTGTGTAATGCTTTTTTTATTGATTTAATGTATTTTAAAAATATATTAGCATTATGCACTCCTTCTCTATATAAACTATAAGTGTGCGAAATTTCATACTTTTCTGTCCGCGCAATTTTCGTAATAAGGGGTACAAAGTTTTTGCTGTGTTTTTGCTTCATGTATCAATATATAGATTATTTTGAGAACAAAGATATTTCACAAAGAACAAGAATTAAAATAACATTCATATTTACATATAAAAGAACAAGCGTTAAAATAACATTGATATCTACATATAAAAGAACAAGCGTTAAAATAACATTAATATTTGCATATAAAAGAACAAGAGTTAAAATAACATTGATATCTACATATAAAAGAACAAGCGTTAAAATAACATTAATATTTGCATATAAAAGAACAAAAGTTAAAATAACATTGATATTTACATATAAAAGAACATAAATTAAAATAACATCTTATCACCTACGTTTTAAATTATTATGATAGGAATAATTTAAATTATTTTTCTGAGAATAATAATTAATGCACTGTTTGACTCGTTTTACATAATAGGTCACATTATGAAGTCATAAGTATCGTATGAAATCTACGAGATCGCGGTGTTTTGTAAAATGATAATAAGTATCAAGTTGCTTTAACTGTATGTTCCTCTATTGTCTAAGAGAGCAATATTTATTTATTTATTTACTAGGATATGGCTGCGACTTCGTCCACGCTTGATTTGCAATTTTAAATTAAACTATCGTTTTAGTGATAACTATGCTGGCTTAAGCTAATTTGTATACACCCGAATAACTTCAAACCGCTCCCGGGAAAATACTCGCGGGATTCCCGGGATAAAAAGTAGCGCAGATTTTAAGTCTAAGAATTTGGTGTCGATCAGTGAATACCGTATCAAAATCGGCGCAGTACTTTTTACGTGCATACCGCACAAACAGACAAGAAATCTAAAAAATACATCGTATTCTCCGTCGCTTATATAGTCTATTACAGTTGTTTTTTTTATAGCTTTTATATACAGATCGGCATGTTTAGAATTTTATAATATTATAGATATGTAAAGATTATTATAGCTTTATGAAAGCTTTTTAAACAGCTGAGTATACTTTTAAAGGTGAGATGCTACTTCACTGCAGAACAACTACAATCTTTACTGTGCTCAAGTAAGATCTTGCATGGATTACTGTTCTCACCTTTAGGACGGCTCAGCCTAATGCCAGCTTGAAGCGCTAGAGTCAATTGAGAGAAGAGCCAAGAGGTTGATTGGTAGCGACCAGCTTGTCAATACAAGGCTTCAAAAGGCCTAGAGCATCGATGCCGAGTTGCTAGACTATCGGTTTTTTACATACATACATACATACATACATAACTTCACGCCAGTTCCCTTGCGGGGTAGGCAGGAACAACAGAGCGCCATTTAGGCCCATTCTTACACACCTCACTCGGTTTTTTATAGGATTAATTTCGGAAAATGTGCGGTTGAACTGTTTGACCTGACCCCTACACCATTCCATCTTCGGACCACATGACGCTCTGGTCTACGCCATCGTTTCACAGTGGAGACGCTACCAGTGCGTACTAAACGTTTCGCCTCCACGTTCCTTCTGCGTACGGCAGAATTGCACTACCAGAGTCCGTGTTTCCTGAAAAGTAAAATCCGGGCATCTTCAAGTCTCGTATGAATAGGTACTATCTAGGTGCTTCGGTGGTTCGGGCGTGTGGAAAGAATGACTAAACAGATATACAATGCAAAATTGGATGGATGCAGAAGTCGTGGAAGGCCACGACACACCTTCCATGATCAAATTAATCGAGTACTAGCAGAAGGTGATGTCAGGAGCCTTAAGAACAGACGAGCGTGCATGACAAGAGCTATGAATGTCAAAGAAGCAAGTGAGTTGTGTAAGAATAAGCCTGAATGGCGCTCTGTTGTTCGTGCCTACCCCGCAAGGGAACTGGCATGAAGTTATGTATGTATGTATGTACTATCTAGGTAAGCGTGCTCCATCTTCGACCGCATCGTCCGGCACTGGACGTGAGCGTGGTCAAACCCAAGCCTATTTACTATAAAAAATGACGTAATAATACAATTAAAACTAAGATACTTTCACTCTAAACATTTGATTTACGATGATATCATTCGCTAAACTAAAAATTGCGAATAATACCAGTTTTGAATTATTCATTAGTGTAGAAGCGTATAAAAATAGCGTTAAAAGTATATCTGCAGATGTCTAGGTAATTAATATTAATATACATAATGATTATTTTTCTGATAGGTATATTAACACTTTTGTTTCATTTTTAATGATGATGACTTCATATTTTCACTGTTTTGTTACGGAATTTTGTTGAATATTTTTATTGGTGGTTTTTAGATTTCTAAAGTTATTTTCACAAAAAATGCATCTTTATTTCTTAAAACTATATTTTAACAGTGTTTATCTATCTTGTCATAACCGAATCTGATATAAAAGTTTCAAATAATTTCGCATAGGGGCGTAGTCCAAATGAATGTTGTTTGTTTATTTAATAAACAAAGAACATTTCCATTTGACAAAATCATAATAAGCTTTATTATGGTTTTGTTTATGCAATCGATGAGTACCGCTTTAAAATCGGATTATCTCTTAGTTTCGGATATTTTCGTTTACGGATATTAGATTTTGAAGAAATTGTAATAGTAACTTATAAACACATAATGATGGGCTTTATTTTTAGTTTATCATTCGGTACTCCAATCAGTCATATAAGTAATTATTATAGCTACTAATGAGTTGCTATAATAATTACTTATATTCCTGATTGGAGTACCGAATGATAATCTAAAAAGGTCCATCATTATCTATTTGTATTTTACTTTTGCAATGTCTTCAAAATGTATACCAATTATCCGTAAATGAAACTATCCGAAAGTAATTGATAATCCGAAATAATTTAATATCCGTAACAGTATCTGAAAACGATATAATATTATTCATATATCGTCCGTATCGACATCCCGATCCGAAATTTCATATCCGTTACACTTCTGCTTTTATTTATGTGCAATAGCTCTTGTAATACAATTTCTGTCTCGTTTCTCTGTATTTAAATCTTGACCTATATATCAAAATACCCTCTTTGTTCTCACAAATCAAAGCAAATTGTATTAATTTAATTGGGGGTCATCAAAATTTATAATTGAAGCATTGTTCCTGTGTTCTCTGATCTCGATTCAATGGGATACCTGTTACAAAGGATAGCGATGAATTAAATAATTCATTTTATAGAAGTTAATACGTTTGAATATTTTCGCTTTCTGCTTTTAAATATTTGCTTATCAAGGTTCATAGATAAATCTTCATTTAATTAAAAATAGATAAATCGAGGTGTAAAAGGTTATTGGTTTATAGCGACATTTTGAACATGATAACAAACGTCTCCACTCAGCTGAGATGAGAATGTTGAGATGGATGTGTGGTGTTACAAGAATGGATAAGGTGAGAAATGAGTACATAAGGGGAGCTTTGAAAGTTGCTCCTGTGACTGAAAAATTGAGATGAAGAAGATTAAGTTGGTATGGGCATATAATGAGGAGAGATGAAAGTCACGTGACAAAAAGAATGTTAAACTACAAGATGGATGGGTACAAATATAAAGGTAGACCAAAAAAAAGATGGATGGATTGTGTGAAGGATGACATGATGATATGCGTTGTGACAGAAGAGGTATGTCAGAATAGAAGAGTGTGGAAGGAAAAGACCCCAAGTAATTGGGATATGGTGAAAGAAAAGAGAGAGCGACATTTTGAAAATGTGTCATAAGATAAGTTTAAAATAACCCAGACATTAAATAAAAAAAGTATATACCATAATTATGTGAAAAAGAAGAATCTGTAGACTTCAATTCGAAAGCAGTTTCTATATATTTCCATAAGTTAAAATAGATCAGGTAGATAATATACATTAGAATGAAAAATAAGCATTATGTCTTGTATGTATTATTATGTGTATAATACCATTACAAGTCTTTCATAAAATGTCGCTTGAAACATCCCTTTCATCCCTTAATAATTATTTGGCGACTACTTTTTTTTTGCAATATTGTTATCATGATTATGTAGCATCATTTATATATCTGCCTCATAAATTTATGTGTACTAGTGGTCGCCCGTGGTCGAAATTCGACCATAATAATTAATTTAAATTATAAGTTTGAAAGGAAACAATTCATGATGAAAGAATGACTAAACAGATATACAATGCAAAAGTGGATAGATGCAGAAGTCGTGGAAGGCCACGACACACCTTCCATGACCAAACTGATCGTGTACTAGCAGAAGGTGATGTCAGGAGCCTTAAGAACAGAGGAGCGTGCATAACAAGAGCTATGAATGTCAAAGAAGCAAGTGAGGTGTGTAAGAATAACCCTAAATGGTGCTCTGTTGTTCGTGCCTACCCCGCAAGGGAACTGGCGTGAAGTTATGTATGTATGTATAAGTTTGAACATTATTAAGATTCTGTTGTCAAAGATTATACTTCTATAATCACAGATTTCGCCAAGGCTACACTGTTAATTTGACTTTAACAATAAACAAAAGAGTATATATGCGTGTGTGTGTCAAATACATGGTAGTGTGTGTAATGTTTTTTCTTATTGATTTAATGTATTTTTTATGCATAATTAAAAAAAATATATTAACATTCTGCACTGCTTCTCTATATAAACTATAAGTGTGCGAAATTTCGTAAAACGGGGTACAAAGTTTTTGCTGTGTTTTTTCATCACGTATTAAAATGTAGATAGAACCAATAGTAGGTATTTAAAACCACTTGGACGTACAGAAACAAACAGACAGACTACCAAATTACTTCTGCACAATTTATCACGTTTTATACTAGAGATGCCAACAATATATAATTGACGGCCTCTGTGGTTGAGCGGGCTAAGCCTTTGCCGGCGTACCTCACTGCAACGCAGAGGTTCCGGGTTCGATTCCTGGTATAGTAAATTTCGGAAACGTATTTTCTCCGTTATTTACTATGGTCTGGGTGTCTGGGATCGGCCCCAGAGTACTCCGTTGTATATTACCCATAACACAAGCGTAACTTGCTTAATTTGGGGATATACAATGTGTGTTTGTCTGCCGATTATTATTATTATTATTATATTATTATATTATAATATTCGGCCGAATACCGAATAGTTAAAAAAGTGGCCGAATACCGAGAGAAGCCAATTCTCGTGGCATCTCTATTTAAAACTATGGTCACTCAACGCGCTCGATTGTAAACACAAAAAGTAGATATCGCCATCAGAGAGAGATAAGACTGATACTGTCCAAAATATTAAGTATGTCCAATCTCATGAACGTGAGTAAGTATAATTAAAAAATATAATTTTCTGTCACGTAGCCGATAAGATTCCTGTATGTATAGTCTTAACTTAATAATTATCTAGATAAATAAAAATAAATGTTTGTATGTTTGTCCTCTATGCGTTTTTAAATCATTGATCAAATTGTGATGAAACTTCATAAGGTAACCACCCTGAGGACGCCCGCGAGGGTTTCTTGTCAAAAAAAAAAATCCAATACACAATCGAATATTTTAAAATTTATTTTATGTGGCATTGAAACGCATACAGGTTGCAGCTCGTTAAATGAATAATTATAATATAATATCGATAATACAACAACGACATTAAACAACGAACTTAAAATCAAAAAATAAAACTACAAGCATACACATAAAAAACAAAGAGAGTGTGTATATATATATATATATATATACATACATATATATATATATATGTGTATATATATATATATATATATATATATATATATATATATATATACATACATACATACATAACTTCACGCCAGTTCCCTTGCGGGGTAGGCACGAACAACAGAGTGCCATTTAGGCTTATTCTTACACACCTCACTTGCCTCTTTGACATTCATAACTCTTGTCATGCAAGCTCGTCTATTCTTAAGGCTTCTGACATCATCTTCTGCTAGTACACGATCAATTTGATCATGGAAGGTGTGTCGTGGCCTTCCACGACTTCTGCATCCATCCACTTTTGCATTGTATATCTGTTTAGTCATTCTTTCATCATATATACATATATATATATATATATATATATATATATATATATATATATATATATATATATAAAGAGAGAGAGAGAGAGAGAGAGATAACACTTTATTGTACACCCATTACAAAAAACACAGAAAAACTCATAGTTTAAAAACATTCTAAATGTGCATAATTATGTCGTTAAGAAACGATCCGTTCCAGACAAGCGTGGCAGGAATAAAACAGATTCAATTTGTGGAAGGTGGTATACTTACCTATTATTTGATATGCAACTGTATATCCTATAACTACGTACATTATATTTTATTCAATATTAAATATATAAGTACGTAAAATATTATATAAGTAAGTATTATATTTAATAGACACATATTTTATAAATACACCTTTGTAACACGGAGGTTTCGTTCTTCAGCGCCAACCTCTACTAACGTTTATGAATATATGTATATAATGTCATGTCACGTAAGAGAGATTTCGCTTATGTCTGCGAGTATAAAACGTTTTGTAATTACTAAACGAATCCAAATTTATCTATGACTTCTTTAATAATTAATTGTGGTAGCTTAATATATTTAAACTACTATACCTATTAATATTACATACATATATACATACATACATATATATACATATGCACACACACACATATATATATATATATATATATATATATATATATACACATAAACATATACACATACACATAAATATATATCAAAATCATATATACAGAAAGGTTATTAACCGAAAGAGTATACTCCTGAAGTGATCCCAATGTCACCAAGTCAAGATCTAATGAGTGGATCCCAGAGAAATCGAGAATAACCCTTGTTGAAGAGCACCGAGCCTTATACTCTTCTAAAGGCAAAACTTGTATATGCGTTTCAATAGTAATTTTTCTACAGGCGGTTAAAATTTGATTTTTACAGCTATTCAAGCAACTAAAATGTAGAGAATATGTTTTTGGAACAAAAATTAAACCGACTTTAAATTAATAAACAAAAAAATAATATTTTCTACATCTTGAAGTTGTATTCTGACATCAGTGGCCAGGTTTCAGCCTCCCTTTAGAGAGCAGTAGCGCATTGGTAGCACCTCTGGTGTTACAAATGTCCATAGGCGATGGTAACCGCTTCCCATTAGGTCGGCTGTTTGCCTCTCTGCTGAACTCACGCAATAAAAAAAAGTCAATGCCAAGGAAATCATAAAAAACAACAACAAAATTGCAATTTTTTTTATCAATCTCTTATAAACATAAGTATAGGTAAAGTATACTAAGTTGATTTCAACTAAAATAATAAAATCTATTGTGCTACTACAGAGTTAGGTAACGTCATTTGCATAGTAATGTCAAGTAAACTCGTTTCCTGTTCAATTTGTGTGTAGTTTAAGGTTAATGTAATACTAGGTTATTAGGTGCAAAGGTGTTTTTACAACTCTTGGTTCATAAATATACTTGCGTGTAATGAATGTTTATTAATCTACCTTACTATCTTACTAATATATCATGGGAGAATAATAAGTAAGGTATGACAAAAACGTAACTCGCAATACACTTTACTACATGGTAGGGTTATGCTGGAATCAATATCCTTGGTTACAGCTTAATCGGTGTGATATCGCGCTCTCACAGAATATCTGCACGGTTAACTTTGAGCTAATCGTGTTTCGTGCGATGAGTGAGAGTTCCGATGATCCACTTTCTTGTTCCCTATGCCATCTACACTATCCCATCCCCGTATATCGATCCTTCTATTTCATCTCCCCTTTTTTTGTTGATGCAGGAGGAATGTCTTTGGACACCATCTTTGAAATTAAGGGGAGGCTTTACCCCGAGGGGTGTGTGGGACTTTTGATCGGCCGTATGCCCAACGTGACCTCCCCTATACTATGCCCCTATCCAATCCCATATCCCGTCCCTTTGATCCGAATGTCTTTGGACACCATCGTCGGGCCTAGGGGGAGGTTTTACACCGAGGAGTGTGTGGGACTCTTGATCGGCCGCATTTACAACGTGACCTCCCCTATACTATGCCCCTGTCCAATCGCATATCCCGTCTCTTTAATCCTATTCCCTTTTTCTGGTCCCTTTATCTCATTCCCCCTTTTTTGTTGACGCAGGGGAATGTCTTTGGACAACCTTGTCGAGCCTAATGGGAGGCTTTACACCGAGCGATGTGTGGAACTCTTCATCGGCCATATGCCCAATTTGACCTCCCCTATACGATACGCCCGTGTCCAATCCCATATCCCGTCCCCTCCTCAATCCTATTCTATGTCTGGTCGCTCTATCTCATCCTCCTCTCCCATTCTCAAGGCTGGCAACGCTTGGTCTTCGCCTTTGATGTTGCAAACGTCTATAGGTGACGGTAACCAATTTCTATTAACTGGGCCGTCTGCCTGTTAATTTTTATTGCATGAGTTCAGCAGACAGGCAGACGGCTCACCTGATGGAAAGCGATTATGCGCTGCTGCTCTCTAAAGGGAGACTGCAGTCTGGCTAATAATGCCGGAACATAACTCAAGGATGTTATGGCGGCATCCTCTAGACCAGAGTTGGTAACCATACAGACGGGTCAATACCCTACCACCTGGCTGCGGGTTGATTTATCGCCTATTACAACAGGCCGCAGGAGTATTCTTTTTCGTTCCTGCACGGATGACATGAAACGGATGCGCCTTAACATTGATTTTGATGTTTGGGGTTATGCTAAAATTAAACTTGGTATGCCTTAACACTAGCGCAGGTGTAGCTACTACTGTTTCAATATCTTCGTCATTCATTTCAAATATGACTTCTCAAGGTTCCTGGATTTTGCCAGTGTCAAGTGGTGATGGATTTTAAAGTTTAAGAATAATTTTCAACCATCAGACGATAATACAGACAGACAGATATCCAGTAGCCATTAAAAAAATTCAAGTAGTTTAGTTCAGTGACAGTAAGCATTTTGTAAATGTTGAAAATTGGCACCGTAGACCATACATATGTTTAAGTACTGTGACAACAAATTGTCTAATCTAGTCGTGTTTTTTTACCTAATTTTGAATAAGAGCCATTAATATAAAATACTTCTAGTTCACAATTGTATTATTACACAAACTCATAATGTAACTTGCAAAGATTAATTTATGTGATGGAATGTCAAATGTTTGCTTTATTTACATTATATCATATAACACGATTGCTCATCAAGCACCTGCTTGACGTTGAGTTTCAGGACAGCTGACATATACGATGTGCGTGTCTGCTGACTTATTATTTTAACCTGTGTAGATTATATTATTAAAACAAATAAATGTAAAACAATCAAGGTGGCACGCACATAAGTTACTGTAGTTGTGTGACTACACATAGACGGCGGACAATATTCATCTCCGTGACACGCAAATCCTGCTAGTGTCGCTCAGGCACAGGCCTTGTTCCACCGTCGTACAAAGGAACCGGGTTGCATTTATGGTTGTTATGATAAAAGTCAATGTTTGTACTAGAATAAAGAAAAAAATATACATATTTAGATACATAATCGTTGTTTGTTTGTTTTTAAGGAATGTAGGCGGCAAGCAAGGCATGAAGCAAACAATAATACCATGTGTTAATTGAAAGAACCATTGTAATGTATATTTTTGAGATATCCAACAACTTTAAGAAGCTTGTTGATAGTTTCAATTAAATCAAGCTAAGGTTGTTATAGTTAGTTAGTTACTATTACACGGTTCACTTCTCTATTTCAATTTGGAAATAAAATTAAAGCATTGATGACGATGATTGAAAGGCGATGTAGTGACAAGACTTGTAAAAGGAATGTTAAGGTGGTTTGTGCATGTAGAGAGAATGAATGAAAACAGAATAACAATACAAGCATACGCCAGAAATGTGACTGGTAGCGTCGGTGCCGGTAGACCGATACGTACTCACCATGATAAAATTGAAGATATTTTGAAGAAAGGTCAGATAAAAAGCAGTTTAAATAAGCGTGTATGTATGAAAAGATTAATGAAAGTTGATGAGACGAAAAGTGTTTGTCAGGATCGTACGTGGAGATCCATCGACTCTGCCTACCTCTATGGGAAACAGGCGTGACATATGAATACGACTATAGTATATAGCATCACGTGTAAAATATGAATAGGTATTCAAAATAAATCTTTGTAATTAATTTTCCTAACACAAAATGGAACAGAGGGAGACAGTAATCCAAAATGAGAAAAACCTCGTCCTTGACTCCCGGGCGCTTGCATCCTCAATTTGGTATGTTTAAAATATCTAAAATCAGTAATATGCATATGTTTGTGCTTGTGTATGTGCGTGCACATAGTATGTGTGTTGGCGCCATATACACCGCAAAATGAAAAAAAAATTGTATTAACATCCTCCCAGTGTCCTTTCCTTCTCTGTCCTATTCGCCACAACACTCGCGCGAACGAGACGCAGAAACGGAACGGAAGAAACTATGTCTATAGCGCTGCGCTTCCGCATCTGTCAAAAATCACCCAGTCTTGCTACGCGACCGCTTGAAGTACTTTAACGTGTGAAAAATACAAATGACAAAATACGAACCAGCAAACCCAACAGTCAAGTGAGTGTTCCTTACTCCTATTATCCTATAACGCATCACCAATGTGTGTAAGTTTTGTGTGTGTAAGTATATCAGTGTATGAATGTGAGTACATACCAGAAATGTGCCGGATCGTTAAAAATTTATATCCGCGGATACGGATACAAATACGAATCATTGGTGTCTAGATCCGTGAATATAGATATGGATACGAAAACGGATCATTGGTGTCTAGATCCGTGAATACGGATATGGATACGAATACGGATCATTGGTGTCTAGATCCGTTAATATGGATATGGATACGAAAACGGATCATTGGTGTCTAGATCCGTGAATATGGATATGGATACGAAAACGGATCATTGGTGTCTAGATCCGTGAATACGGATATGGATACGAATACGGATCATTGGTGTCTAGATCCGTTAATATGGATATGGATACGAAAACGGATCATTGGTGTCTAGATCCGTGAATATGGATATGGATACGAAAACGGATCATTGGTGTCTAGATCCGTGAATATGGATATGGATACAAATACGGATCATTGGTGTCTAGATCCGTGAATACGGATATGGATACGAATACGGATCATTGGTGTCTAGATCCGTGAATACAGATATGGATACGAATACGGATCATTAGTGTCTAGATCCGTGAATACGGATATGGATACGAATACGGATCATTGGTGTCTAGATCCGTGAATATGGATATGGATACAAATACGGATCATTGGTGTCTAGATCCGTGAATACGGATATGGATACGAATACGGATCATTGGTGTCTAGATCCGTGAATACGGATATGGATACGAATACGGATCATTGGTGTCTAGATCCGTGAATACGGATATGGATACGAATACGGATCATTGGTGTCTAGATCCGTGAATACGGATATGGATACGAATACGGATCATTGGTGTCTAGATCCGTGAATACGGATATGGATACGAATACAGATCATTGGTGTCTAGATCCGTGAATACGGATATGGATACAGACCTCAACTTTTTTACTAATTCTTATTGAGATTTTGTTACTCCGTCGGTGTCGGTGCGACGACGTTGTCATTGGTTTTTTTTAATAGTTTTCGCTTTATAAAATTGATATAATTTATACTTATAACTTGCTATAATATTTAAATATTTCATTATTTTTAGTAATCTTATCACAAAGATTTGTCATTGATCTCATTATAAAAATATTGATTTAGTTCCTTCGAGGTACATACTATTGGTAACTCACTACAAAAAATATTTTTTTGTATAAAAGTTCCTAATTTTTGATCTTAATAAATAGTAAATAATCGGAATGAAATTTAATAGTGTTTCATTGCTATCTAATCATTTATATAGAAACTCATCTATGTATTGAAATTTAATAATGCAAAAGATTAACAAGATTCGCCAAAAAGTAACTGTTACGGATCTTTCTTCTCCCTCAGATATCCGGCACATCACTAGTACATACTCATTATATGGTGTTGAATGCTGATTTTTTACTATACTATTATATAAACTATGTTGTGTAGTTAAGGCTCTGGGCGTATCTTACGATCTTATTCATATTGAATTCACAGTTGGGCCGTCATCCTGTCTGTTATACTCCAGCAGTATTTTTTTTATTAGTTAGAGTAAATTTGAAAGCTTCTTTAAGTATCATAACGAAACCTTCAAACATGCTCTCACCCAATATGAATAATAAAGACTGTTAGTATTTTAAAGTAATTCAATCAATTTGGTTGAACCGTGTAAATCAGCTGAAAGTGTTTGCAAACGTAGCTCTGTTTGCAATTTATTTCGAGCTGTTATGAAAGAGAAATGTGCAGTCACGTGTTCTGTCTGCACTTGAAACCTTTTCAAATGCTGATTGCGAAGTACAATGTACCTAAGTAGTTCGTTCCATTGTGATTGCTATAGCTTTGATAGTCAGGTTAAATTAAAACTTCATGCTTGGTTTTAATATTGACTCAATTACGTTGTTGACAGCCTCTGTGATTGACCTGGCTAAGCCTTTGCGGACTACCTCACTGTAACGCAGAGGCTCCGGGTCAGATTCCTGGCATGATAAATTTGAGAAACGAATTTTTGGTTATTGACTATGGTCTGGGTGTCTGGGATCGGCCGTTGAGTACCCTGTTGAATATTACCTATAACACAAGCGTAACTTGCTTAATTTCGGTATATACAGTGTATACGATTAAAATGATATCTGCATTTCGTACTGTTACGACCTGGGCGCCGACAAAAGACAAATTCACACCTGCATACCTGTAGACGTTTTCTTACTTTTGCGGCATTCGGACTTCTTTTGTTTACTTTGTGTTTAATATTTGTGATTAGAAAAAAGCCCATTGTGTATTGTAATCTTTTATGGTAGTCATTAGCCAGGTGTGATTCTTGGAAATTCAGTCGACGCGGTCGATCAGACATATTGTATTTGTACAGTATAAAGCAATGCCCCAATGGAGGAATGAGACAGTCGAGCGATAACCACAAGCGGAGCAAGACGTTAGTGACGGACTTTGCGCGTGTTATTGCATCGTGCTTTACGTTTGGACTGGTTGTGTTTAGTTATATTTGTACCTCTGTTATACGTGTTTGTATAGTTCTAATAAATTCTATAGTCATTCCAACGGCATTTTAATTCGAGTCCTGCAACTCGTAAAAATACTATGCAACTAGAACATATTTTTCAAAATAAGGTTAATTAGGTATTAGGGAGCAATACATTATCACGCTTGTTTTTTGGGTTCTGTAGCTATTTAAAAAAAACAGAACCACTATAAAATGGTCATGTTGGTTTCGCGTTTGATAGATACCTCACCTGATGTTGAATGATGATCTGATCTAAGATGGAGCACGTGCACGTAGGAAGAGGTATATGAAGCGAACTGCAGGGGTCCTCTGGCATCTGGGGAGCAGAGGATCCAACTTCCCGGGACATTCTCAAGCACTGATGCGCAGGATCAGCGTGGGCGTAACTACGTTCTAAGTCTCACGCTCTTCCTACCATAAGTGCGGGGCACATGGGAGGAAGGGGGTTTTAGTGAGTGGGTTTTAGTAGCCTTTGGGTTACCTCTCTTCATAGAGAGTACCTTGCTGAGTCCCCATACATGCTGACAATCGACTCTATTATCTGCGCTTTCTTCAGTGGATAACTCTCATTGCTTTGGTCTAATCCCAGTAAAGGACCCGGTAGTGAACGAAATGTATATAAAGCGAATGATGTTTGTCAGAATCGTTGCAAGTGGCGATCCATCTCTGCCTACCCTCATGGGAAACAAGCGTGATTGTATGCATTGATAATAATAGTAAATCTAGCTCAGAAAAGCATACACGTGTAAAACTTTTCGAACAAAAAACTCATAAAAAGTCTTAAATTTATACAAACAATGTTAATATAATGCATTTAAAAAATCTACAAACTTAATTTATTTGATGTCAGCGTAAATGTGCAAAATTAGAAAATGTTAAGAAAATATGGACTACTGTTAGTCAACAATTAACACTTTTGATTATTACTAATATGTACTGGTAAATGTGTTTTGCATTTGTACAATTACTTTATTCAATTATATATTTAACAATATTTTTTTTTCATATTGTGTTCAGTTTTATCCGTGCAGGAACGGAGAAAGAATACAATTTCCTGCGGCTGGGCGGCCTGTCGTAAGAGGCGACAAAATAACCCACAGCCAGGTGGTAGGGTATTTGCCCTTCTGGATGGCTACCACCCCTGGTCTAGGGTATGCCACCATAACAACCTTGAGTTGTGTTCCGGCATTAGTGACCAGGTTCCAGTCTCCCTTAAGAGAGCAGCAGCGCATTTGTAGCGCTTTTGGTGTTGCAAATGTCCATAGGCGATGGTAACTACTTTCCATCAAGTGGGCCGTCTGCCTGTCTGCTGAACTCATGCAATAAAAAAAAAGTTATATTTTTGTACCTGTGTTATACGTGTTTGTATAGTTCTAATAAATTATATAAATAATTCCGACGGCATTTTGATTCGAGTCCTGCAACTCGTAATAATATTATGAAATAAGATCTAAAATAAAAAAATATCACATCCACATTGTAAATTCTTAAAGTAAACAAGTTATGTTTGTGTTTAGGTAATACACAACGGCACAATTTGGTTAATAATTTTTCATTGTTTTACGTATCAATAAATACATAAAATACATTGGTCTGTTTTAAGAAACACTGTGTTTTAGAATTTACGGTAACATACAACAGACTACACTACTTGTTGAATATTCATTTAAATAAATATCTAGAATTTTATAGTTTGCTTGGTTTAGTTTATATTTTTGACGAAAAAGATTTTGTGCATAACTAATAAGGTGCTTTTGATTTTTTCCTATGGTACGTTGACTTATAATTTTGATTAAGTATACACGTGGTTGGGAGCGAATTAATTTTATACTACAACAATATATTATACTTCCAAAGGAGACGCGAACTTTTGGGCCGAAGAAATGTAATCAGTTGTGATAATTGTCTTAGAGAGGCGTTATATTTTTCTATTACAAAATGGAAGCCATCAGCCCTAAATGCCACATGGAAGACGAGGAATTTTAAAAACAAGGTCACAAATGAAATAATTTCTCGATTACTGTAATCAATTTATGTGTATTGATAATATGAAAACACTTACACCACACAATTAAATTATTAAAAATAACTAAACCCACAACATAGTTATAAAATTAACAACATATTAAAAATAAATCTCAAAGTCACTCTCATCTTTTGTTAATCTGGGTCCAAGAATATATGAAAGCGTATCCATCTCCTTTGTCTGTCATTGACCTTTATTATTTAGGTATGTTGTATACATTTAGATTTTGTCTCATAAAGATAATCATAATGTATCTTACTATAATAAATTTGTTGGCAATGTCTAGTTTGGACAATTAATAAAAAAAAGCCGTTCTAAGAAACCCCACTTGAAGTTTCAATACTGACGAACTAACTTTGTAACAGTCTCAAAATAATTTATATCGAATTAAAACACCACGATTAGTTTATTTCTTGAGAAACGTACCACATGACAATGTTGTTTGTCAACACTTTATATTTTTTAATATTAGTGACGTGATCTGTAGATTGATGTATAATCGATAAGTTTAAACACACGTAATGAAGTTATGCATATTTTCTTAATTTTAAAGATAAAAAATGCAACGAAACATGAAATATATTTATTAAAACAATGAATCGCTTTACTTTAATTGGTTTGATTTTGTGTGACTTCCAATTTTTAATCAATTCATCATTGGTAGTTCACGTAACTACTAAAATCAGTTTCATAGACGCCAAATATCACTTTATAAGACGGCCCACCTCTAATACGGGTTAATAGATTTCGGAATTGCAATTTTTAGAATGTTTTTCTTCTTACAGGTACACTTTTTTAAATGATTACTACAAACTGCTTTATTATATTATCTGTTACATACATACATACATAACTTCACGCTAGTTCCCTTGCGGGGTAGGCACGAACAACAGAGCGCAACACAACTCAAAGTTGTTATGGCGGCATGCTCTAGAGCAGGGGTGGTAGCCATCCAGTCGGGCAAATGCCCATGCCCTACCAACTAGCTGTGGGTTGTTTAGTCGCCTCTTACGACAGGCCGCCTGGCCGCAGGAAATTGTATTCTTTCTCCGTTCCTGCACGGATAAAACTTCTGCTAGTACACGATGAATTTGATCATGGAAGGTGTGTCGTGGCCTTCCACGACTTCTACATCCATCCTTCTATATTATCTGTTGATACGACATATATAATCGTATACTTATTAAAATAAAAAAATAACTCAAAAATCATGAGTTATAAAATTGAAGTGTCTGTTTGTAATGTCAAAATAACAGCTTTTTACTAAATGCATATGAAATTGTATACGGTACTTATATCAAAAAATAATTTTATAAAATTTTTGTCTGGCTGTCTGTTTGTTCTGGCTCATCTCTGAAACGGCGAGACCGATTTTGACGGAGCTTTCACTGGCAAATAGCTGATGTTCTAAGGAGTAACTTAAGCTACTTTTAAAATTAGGGTTCCGTGGAAAAAAATACCACGCGGCCGAAGTAAGTAATGCAAAGGTGGTAAAGAATATATTTGCTCCAACTGCTGTGCAGTTTGATCGTTGCTCGGCGAAATAAAGAATTATTCCTCCTTTTCCTACTAACTATTACGACGAGTGAAGCAAACATATTGTTTTAAAGAGAGAAATAAATCGCTTTATTGGTGGCAGTTGCTTCTTGTTTGGAAATGAAACTCCATATAATGGACTGTACGCTTATTATTATTAAATTAGAAATATACATGAGGAAGTAATTACAAATTGTGTGAGAGAGAGAGTGGTAGGTCGTAAATGTGAATTGTGTTTGAAGAATTAATCTTTTTTTTTTTGCCTCCAAGGCCGCTCCTATATGCCGCATACCGTCCGACGCCTAGCTGCTAGTTGTGGGAGCTAATGGCGTCGGCGGTATGCGGGGCGCGGAGAGTAGGTGTGCTCCAGCGGGCGGGTCAGGGGGGTGCTCTCGCTTTATTAATAACATGTGAGATTTATTTCTCACATTGTTTCATTTGTAAAGTGAATTTCTTGGCTAATTATTTCTGTTTTTGACAAATAAAGAATCCTTAGGTCGCAGGTGCATTATAACTTAGTGTTAATTGCCTGCAGAATTTGTTTACTTTTTACACCATAAAGTGTCTAAGTGTCATAAATAAGGACAACTCTTTCTTTCTAATTACTTTTCTTAGTCATTATCAACAAATAGACTTCATTTATTTTAGATAGATAGATAGATAACACTTTATTGCTCACCAAATATACAATTTCAAAAATGCACGATTACATTATCATGGTAGAAACAATAGGCAGCCTTATCGCTTAAAGCAATCTCTTCCAGGCAACCTAACTTAAGGAATAGTTTAACCAAATCTGGCGATGTAGGTGGTGCAGATTATTAGGTATATCATAAACAAACATATTTAAACTACATATTTTATAAATTTATTAGCTATGCCCGCGACGCCGTCCGCGTGGAATTTGTTTTCAAAGCCCCCCCCCCCCCCCCGATTTTGAAACATTTTTCATTGCTGCTCCGCTCCTATTGGTCTTAGCGTGATAATATATAGCCTATAGCCTTCCCCGACAAATGGGCTATCCAACACTGAAAGAATTTTTCAAATCAGACCAGTAGTTCCTGAGATTAGCGCACAAACAAACAAACTGTTCAGCTTTATATATTAGTATAAGATTGTACTTGAATATAAATTCTTAAATATTCAGCTAAACTTAAAGACCATTCAAATATTTAAATTAATTTGGTTTCTAATTTATTAAAGAACAAAGAACAACTCAACTCGTATTAGGCGAAAGCTTTAAACGTACATTTCAAAAAATCGCAAATTTTGAGATACTCTTTGTTTTGTTAAGTGTGTTCAAGACATAAAATATGTTAATTTTACATTTTATCATGGCAACACTAAAATTATTTTTTATGTCTGACAACATTATAATAACTCTCTTCAACTCAAAATGGCGTTTAATAAAACGTCCACCATATTTCTTCACTTTGTTAAATTATCTAATAGAAGTAGTGGTTCTTCGAGCCGGATATGAACCAGCGACCTATGGATGGAAAGTGTGCCATATAATGTTTTATATTTAAACACTAACTGATGTCTGCAACTTCGCCCATCTTTTAATCAGGTATTAGTTTGAAATTATAGGACAGTCAGATCAATTGTGAAATTTTAGTATCTAACAAAACAGAATAATTTTAATCAAATAATAATTAAAACGCTATTTGACTCGTTTAAATTATAAAGTCACATCTTACTATTCTATCTCCTCTCTATTCTCGTACAAAATGTAGATTAAGAAAGAAAAAGTGTCTTAATCATGTGGTTCATACTGTAATAAGTAAAATAACACGATAAACAATGTGACGATTTTGATGAAATTTAAATAGAGCTACAGTTAGCTAGGAAAATAAATAAAATACCAGTTATCAATCCAGTTTTTGGTCATTTACCGTATTATAAACTTATTTAACACGTTATAGACCAAGGTAATTTGAATAGGTTTACAATCGTTCCCCCCAGTCTAGCTTATCTCCTTAAGATTGCAACACTATTTAGGTTCGATAAACTTCATTACCTCAGTCGGGAGAGCATATAGTTTTTAAAAAAATCTATTGAATGTACTTAATATTTCTGTAGCAAAATATAGGTTGACTGGTCTTCTATTGACCACGTCACATCACAAACTAACGCATTGGGTGTGGGTAGCTAATTTTCTTTGAAATATTTGCTCTAAAGGCTGATTTACATTGATCCAGCTACTGATTTGGAAAACGTAATTAAAGTGAGTCAAACTTAGTAGCGCTGTACTAACTTCAAATCAATTGACACGATGCCAGTATGAAGTCAGCACAAAAACAAGTAAACCATTATATCAAGTATTACTGACAATTGTTAGCGTCTTCTTCGCGGCTGGTCGCAGGTAATCGGTGTGGTCTTGGCTCCGGTTCTGCTTTCTGGTGAGGTCTCCCTTTCTTCTTCTTTTCTTTTTCTTCTTTTCAGTTATTACATACCAACTTTTTTTCTCTTTCTCTTTTGTTTTTACTTACGGTAGTTAGTATCATTATATTAATACGTGAAGCAAAAACTTTGTACCCCTTTTTACGAAAATTGCGCGGACGGAGGAGTATGAAATTTCGCACACTTATAGTTTGTATACAGAAGGAGTACAGAATGCTAATATTTTTTTTTAATTCTGCATCAAAAATAATTTAAATCAATAAAAAAACATTACACACACCACCATGTATTTGACACACACACACGCATATATTATACTCTTTTGTTTATTGTTAAAGTCAAATTAAAAGTGTAGCCTTGGCGAAATCTGTGATTATAAAAGTATATATAGTCTTTGACAACAGAACCTTAATAATGTTCAAACTTATAATTTAAATTAATTATGGTTGAATTTCGACTACTAGGCGACCACTAGTATTTTCAATTATTCAATATGTGGCTAATGATATTGGTGTTGTATTAATTGAAACGGCTTATGCATATGACTCATAATACTAAATTCTGTACAGTAATGTTTTTTGTCTAAATACATTTAAAAAAGCACTGGTTTCCTTAGAATTTGAAATCTGTAGCTGGATCGGTCTTTAACAGCCGTGTAACGGACAAAAAGCATTTTTGTTGGATTCCTCAGCCAATATTTACACACTTTATAGAGGTGATAAAAATATATGTCAAACTTGATCATATTTCTGAGGTGTTTGTATTCAAAACGCAATTTCTATACCTTTTCTCGATAGAAAGTAATTGTAAAGTAACCTCTAAACATGTTCTTCAATCTTTAATATTGTTATTACTGTTAAACGTACATCGCTAAAATTAATAAAATAAACATATAATATTATAAGAAATATAATTATAGTTATTTTATTCGGTTAGTTACCGAATTTGGAAGTAATTAGTTATTTTATTATAAACTAGCTGCGCCCGCGGTTTCACCCGCGTGGTGATGGAAAATCGTTACATTTTGCATAATTCACACTATATCTTTATAAATTATAGCCTATGTATTATTCTGATGTGTAAGCTATATTACTGTAAAGTTTCAATCAAAATCCATTCAGTAGTTTTTGCGTGAAAGAGTAACAAACATACATCCATACATCTATACATCCATTCTTACAAACTTTCGCGTTAATAATATTTATAGAGATAAAGAGAAGAGATTATAGAGATATAGAGGTTGTAGAGATATAGAGAAGAGATTATAGATATATAGAAAAGAGATTACAGAGAAGACATTATAGAGGTATAGAGATTATAGAGATATAGAGATTATAGATATATAGAGATTATACGTTTCGCTGATGATATTGTCGTCTTTGCAGAGACGTTGGAGGGACTTACCGACATGCTGAACAGCCTGAATGAATCCTCCCGACGGGTCGGTCTCGGCATGAATTTGGACAAGATGAAAGTCATGTTCAACGAACATGTCATGCCGAGACCGGTAAACGTCGATGGTTCCCCTCTTGAGGTTGTGCAGGAATATGTATACCTTGGACAAAAGATCCAGGTAGGCAAACACGGCCTCGAGAGGGAAGCCAATAGGAGGATTCAGTTAGGTTGGGCAGCATTCGGTAATCTTCGACATGTCTTCTCGTCGACCATTCCGAATGCTTGAAGACGAAAGTCTTCGAGCAGTGCGTCCTACCCATCATGACATATGGTGCCGAGACATGGACACTGACAGTGGGACTGGTCCACAAATTCAAAGTCGCTCAACAGGCTATGGAGCGAGCTATGTTAGGTGTTTCTCTTATGGATAAAATCAGAAATGAGGACATCCGTAAGAGAACGAAGGTAACTGACATAGCTCGCAAAATTAGCAAGTTGAAGTGGCAGTGGGCCGGTCACGTCTGTCGCAGGACCGACGGCCGATGGAGCAAACGAGTCCTGGAGTGGAGACCACGTCTCGGCAAACGTAGCGTAGGACGCCCTCCAGCCCGGTGGTCTGACGACCTGCGCAAGATCGCCGGCAGGGGCTGGATGAGGAAGACGGGAGACCGGGATATGTGGCGCGTACTTGGGGAGGCCTACGTCCAGCAGTGGACTGAGAGTGGCTGAAGAAGAAGAAGAAGAAGAAGAGAGATTATAGAGATATAGAGAAGAGATTATAGAGATATAGAGAAGAGATTATAGAGATATAGAGAAGAGATTATAGAGATATAGAGAAGAGATTATAGAGATATAGAGAAGAAAGTATAGAGATTATAGAGATATAGAGAAGAAAGTATAGAGATTATAGAGATATAGAGATTATAGAGATATAGAGATTATAGAGATATAGAGATTATAGAGATATAGAGATAGAGATGTGTTGGTGTTACTACAATTTATCGTAATCTTTGAATGTTCCTCGGAACATTCCGCATTATACAAACGGCAGAAAATGTAGAGATGCAAGTTTAAACAAATCTATCTATGCGTATAGGATCGTCGACAACGCTAACTAGTGTTGGGTGATAAGAAGCTAATCCAATTATCCACTTAGCCAACTTAGAAGGGCAGTGGCTAATTTTGGGCGCTGATGTTGAAATATAAGCCAATGGAACCTGTTCGACCGTAAATAATCTCACTTACAGGGGCGTAGCTACAGCCGTATCAGCCGTATCAATGATACGGGGCCCCCAAGCTACAGGGGCCCCGAAAGTCAGTAAGCAAAAATTCCTAAAATTATATCTACAATCTTTTATAGGTTAACATTTTTAAGAATAACTGATGGGCTAACAGGAACGGCTATCAGATTAATCATTACTGTCTAAAGAGGCAGAAAATCTATAAAAGCTGAAGTCGTTTTCAGCTATGGATGATTTGATAAATGATAAATAAGCTTGCCGAAAAAAGTCGAGAAGAGTGTATCTTTGATTTGAATTGTTTGTTTAACCTAACTTCTAGGAGCGTTAAGTAATAACTTATAATCAATTTATAATTATTTAAATTCAATTCGAGTATTTTTTTTGTTTTGTAAAAGAAACTTTATGCTTCTTGTGGGCCTCCCAACAGATTTTGATACAGGGCCCGTCTAAGGCAAGCTACGCCACAGCTTACGTATACATACCAAAATGTACGGTTACTTAACTTTTTAGTGTCCGTACCTAAATAGCAAAACTGGAATCCTTATACAAGTCTATATACAAGTGTCTGACAGACATTTTTCTCAAAAATTATTGTTAGATCTATCAGACAGATAGATGTCACGATTATGTTAGAGCATAACGTACAGATAGGAATTGAAAGACTAGAGCAAGTTAAAGAGTTTGTTTATCTAGGGTGCATTTTTACCAGAGATGGAAAGCATGAAAGTGATATTGAAAGGAGAGTAATGGCAGGTAATAAGGTGAATGGAGCGCTGAACTCTTTTATGAACAGCCGTAAAGTGTCTGTAAAGGCACGTCTGGCTGCCCATCAAGGGACATTAGTACCAACGCTAATGCAGTGAAAGTTGGGTATGGCAGAAGAAGCATGAAAGTAGGATAAATGCAGTTGAAATGAGAGCTTTGAGAAGTATATGTAAGGTTAATGTAAGTTATATGATAAGAAACAGTGTGATAAGGGAGCGTTGTGGATTGAAAGAAGATGTAATAACAAGAGTTGAAAAAGGAATGTTAAGGTGGTTTGGGCATGTAGACGGAATGAATGAAAGCATACATACATACATACATAACTTCACGCCAGTTCTCTTGCGGGGTAGGCACGAACAACAGAGCGCCATTCAGGCTTATTCTTACACACCTCACTTGCTTCTTTGACATTCATAACTCTTGTCATGCACGCTCGTCTGTTCTTAAGGCTCCTGACATCACCTGAATGTAAGCATCATATCACAAAACAAGTATATGCCAGCAATGTGTCTGGTAGAGTCGGTGCCGGTAGACCGAGACATACTCATCATGATAAAGTTGAAGATGTTTTGAAGAAAGGTCAGATAAAAAGAAGTTTAAATAAGCGTGTATGTATGAAAAGATTAATGAACTTTGATGAAGCGAAAAGTGTTTGTCAGGATCGTAGCAGGTGGAGATCGATCGTCTCTGCCTACCCCAATAGGAAACAAGCGTGACAATATATATATTAGACCAGTGGTTCCCAAACTTATTTTGTATACTACCCACTTTGAGAATAAATTATTTTTTAGCGCCCATTTTTTCACCTACTTAAAAACCACTATAACGTCAATTTAAATTAATTGATTATTGTGAGCTATATTAGCGGAGATTAAACATTCATTCTAAACGAGACTTTTGCTTTAGCCTGCAAGAGTTAACTTGAGACCTAAGCGCAGTAGGTAGTACACAACGGCGCTGAGGTCTCAAGTTAACTCTTACGGGCTACACCTGCCAATGAGAATGATTATTGGAACGCAACTTTATAGTATTCAGACAGAGTATCGAACCAAGTTTGAGCAATCTCTTAATTAATATTAGTTGATGTTCACAAGTTGTAGTCGAGAGTCGAGAGTTCAGTCGGTGTATAAGAGTCCTCCAAGCTAGATGAAATTACAAATCGCCCCCCCTAGCCTCTACACAACGCCCTCATTTTTTTCTGGGACTCTTACCGCCCACCTTTAGGCCTGCAGCGCCCACAAGGGGACATTATCGCCTAGTTTGGGAAAGGATGTGTTAGAGCATCACGACTATCGATACTGAATGGATTTAAATGAAACTCTACACTTAACACTTACATCTTTTATCCAGGGATAGACGATATAACCAATGTGATGGAACTGCAGTCGCGTTTTTTGCTTGGAACACTCATGGTTATATAGCACACAAACAGTTCTTATAAACAACGTTACTTTCGCATTATTAATATCAACGAGCATAACTAAATCGTCTTAACAATAATGTTTTATCTATGTATTCTAATAAGTTAATTAAGTCTTGCATATTCCTTTGAATCAAATCGTATCTTGAACATATTATCTTGACTAGTGGAGGTCGCAACGTCTCAAAGGTCACAGCGCTTTTACAGAGACTACTAAGATACTTATGCGCCTTATTTTATACTAGGATATGCCCGCGACTTCATCCACGCTTGACTTGAAATTCCAGCGGGATTCCCGGACACAGAGTATCACAGCATTTAAAAAAGAATGCAAGCTATCGTTTTAGTGACAACTGCATTGGAAAAAGCCAATTTTTAACTGTGTCGGAATAAGCTAATTTTTATGCACCCCAACAATTTCAAACCGCTGCCGGGAAAATTCCAGCGAGATTTGCGGAATAAAAAATATCACACATTTTATTACATAAAATTTGCTATCGATCGGCGAAAAAATTGAATGATAAATAAAAAAAATACTAATTGATAGTAAATTTTATGCAATAAAATTTGTGATTTTATTTTGTCCCGAGAATCTCACGGAAATTTTCCTGGGAGCGGTTTGAAGTTGTTTAGGTGCATAAAGATTGGCTTTTTCCAATAGAGTTTTCACCAATACAATTGCTTTCGTTCTTTTTTAAATGCTGCGATACTCTCTGTGTCGCTAATCCCGAGAGAATTTCAAGTCAATTATTATTATAACATAGGTATACATTCTACAATACTATTAATTCACAACACACATGCGATCAATAATTCCTAACTTAATAGCTCGCAACCAATCGTTAGTTATCGGATTCTATTAATAGAATGGTATAATGTGAGTCTAAATAGATTTATTAATAGCTCAATGACTTAATGTATTTGCATTGTGGCATTTTAAAGTGGACTTCCTCTACTATTATAATATTTTAATACTTACAATAAATAAAATGAAGACTTATCTAAGCCTAGGTAATTAATATTATTTATAGTGTATTCTACCTATAATGCCTTAAGCTTCATTTACATTTATAATTCATGCCTATTAAAAATATAATAATTTTTATCATATCCATATTGAATGAAATGAAGTGCGGTTAAATCACCGGCGAAATTTCTTGTTTAAGTGTAAGGAAAATAGAAAATTTTATTCAAAAACAACCCTTTCCATTGGTTTTCCGTTTAGTATTCCTTCACACTATGATTTTGTATAATAATACAGGATCTGTTTATGTTAAAAAATCAGCCAATTCGTTTCCTGACAAGGGTATTTAATTTTTGAAAAATCTAACGTTTTCGCTATTTTGTATAGTCTCTAGGTTTTGGATTTGAAGGCCCAGTTGAAAAATTTACTCTGTATATTATATTTACCACGCCTAGATGGCGCCACAGGCCATTTTCTCTTCATTCCTGATGTTTTATTCTTATAACACATTATAAGACTAAACTAGCCAAAACCGGACAGTTTTAATCAGTGTTTTTTTTAAATTCTTGACTGATTTGGTTTAAAATATAAAATTGAAAAAAGTTTTTTTTTTGGAATTTCACTATAGCAAGTGTACCGAAATTATACAGGTATATTTTCACACCAATTTTCCATATAATTTAATATACTTATATCCAATACAATAACGCTTTGGAGGAACGGAGACAGATTAATAATTCCTGCAGCCTGGTGGCCTGTTGTAAAACTGACTGACTGACTGACAAAACAAGCCACAGTCAGGTGTAGGCATTTGCTCGTCTGCATGGCTACCACTCATGCTCGCTATAAAAACATTAGTGCCTAGGTTGTACCCCCTTTGAGGTCGGCAACACATTGGTAGCCCCTTTGTTGTTGCAAATGTCCATTGGCGAAGATAACCGCTTACCATCAGGTGGGCCGTCTGCCTGTCTGATGTATTACATTCATAAACAGACAGACAGGCAGATGGACCAATTATATACATTTTATATAAATAAACCACCTGTTTGGGATCTGATCATCAAAACTATTAAGACCCAAATCTAGTAAAAACTAACTGCCAGACCTCGAGACACTATGAGCTCTCTCTGCGTGCACCGGAACACAAATCAACTTGATTGATAATATCTTTTTATTTTACCTACCACCCATTTAAATATTATATAAAATTATTAGAGCTAGGCATGTTAACTGAAGAGTTTCATGCGCCGATTCTTCTCTTCAAGCCACAAAATGTTGCGAAGCGGTAGTAAATTAAGGCTCCCATAGAGCATATAATAACCATAAACAAAATTAAAACTAAATAATTAAAATGAAAAAGTTGGCTAAACAAATCTTTAACAATACTCATTGACACTTGACATCTTTGTATTCCATAATCACGGCTACAGAAAAGTAGCCGAAACAGCGGTATAATAAAAGTCAAATAAATTACCGCGCTTAAAACTGTTAAAACGTAGTTTTATTATACATAGATTTTGTGTTTGCCAAAATACGGAACACAAAGAAATTTATGTAAGTATTCAAAGCAGCATACAAATTACATATTAAAAAGTATAAAATGTGATAAAGACTCGTTCCAGTCTGGAGGTTACTTTGTTAATTAGCCCGTGAGCAGCATGTGTTGCGGTTATCGTAACTATTCATAACATAATCACTCGTTCCCAAAATAACTGTAGGTTAGACAAGTCACGTGGTTAGTGTTTGAACAAGCGAGCCTTGTACTGTGTTATCTATAACCTAAATTTATCAACTACACTAAGCTAAGTTCGCCGTTTCCTTCATTTATTTATAGCCCAAGATCTGTTAGACATTTTGGAGAAGGTACTTAAGGCATCGTAAAAACTTGTACAGTCGCGGAATGAAAATGTTCGTCGCCTTAAAGTCCACTTTTGATTGCATGAGTACCAGAAATAATATTGCCAATCTTTTTAATAAACGTTACGTTTATAAAATATAGAAACGTATTTTTTTTTTTCGAAATTTGCATTATTATTGTTAATCGCGGCGTCTGTCGCTATAAACAATAATCACTAAGCTTACCATAAGTATTAAAACCAACAAAAAGGTTTTACATGTTTAAAAAAACTTCTCAAAGATATAAAATCAAACTTTGATTTAAATAATTTTAAACTTTATAATAATAATCAGCAGACAAACACACATAATATACAACGGACCACTCTAGGGCCGATCTCAGACAGCCAGCCCATGATAAGTAACAGAAAGATCGATTCCGAAATTTACAATGCCAAGAATCGAACCCGGAGCCTTTGTGGTCCAGCGAGTTCGGCGGGCTAAGTCTTAGCCTGCCCAACCACAGAGGCCGTCGAATTGGCAAATAGTTAAACATAATTTTCTGTGGAACACTTTGTTCTGTGTCTTAGTTTGAAAAGGTAACATGTGCTCGCGGAACGTTAAATGAATCAGTTTGAAAACTGGCGAACATTTTCATGCCACGACTGTACAATACCTCTTATGATATCTGAATACAAAGACACAGGTCTGGTGGAAGGCTAGTGGAACTTAACCGATCCTAATTTAAAGTAGGTGAAGTCATATTCGCAACTTTTTAAATTTTAATTGTTTTCCCTTCAATCCCCAAGAACATAAATAAAAGTATTTTATTTTATTTATTTATTTAGACGATACAACAGATAACAATCAGTTATTTATTTATATAACATGAATGCTATGAATGTCAAAGAAGCAAGTGAGGTGTGTAAGAATAAGCCTGAAAGCGCTCTGTTGTTCGTGCCTACCCCGCAAGGGAACTGGCGTGAAGTTATGTATGTATTTATATAACATAGTTTGTAAATGATTACCTCTAGATTGTAATCCAAGCGTGCTGACACATCAGTGTTAACATTATACTTTCGCAAACAAAATTATGTAAATCATGTCAGTAGTTATGATACAATAAATACTTAAATCTAGGACATTAGTTTTAGTGATAAATTTTAAGGATAATAGACGAAGAAAAAGAAAGCATTAAACAAATTACTAAACAAGTGAAGAGGTGTGATCTTTCAGTATATAAATTACCAATTTTTTAAAAACTAAAGGTTTTGCATTAAATATATCTAATTTATTGTTATTTATAGAGAGTTAGTTGTAGACACGACACATTCTTGTCAACGGATTATAGTATGATGTCTTGTTTTTACAAACTTCCAAGATGAATGTTTTGTTAAGTACACGTTTATTACGTTGCGTGTTAAGGGTCAAGATACTTAACAAATAAGACGAATCTAATTTACCATGCAGTAATTTATGCAAATAGACGAGGTCATGTTGTGTGCGACGAATGTGTAAAGGAGTAATTTTAAATTTTGCGAGTCGTTCAGTGTAGCTTGTTTGCTGCGTCTAATACCACTCTTAAAACTTAAAATCCTAAGACATTTTTTTTGTAGGTTTTCGACACGCGAACTCCTGCTCTCCCGACATACTGGGACAATAAAACTTATACACATACTTAAACCCACGCGCACTACCATCGCATTGCATTACACGCACACTCCACAAACAAACCAAGACACACAAAGAGCCTAAAAATTAATAACCCAGGCACAGAAAAGAAAAAAAAACAACACACATGGCACTAGATACGACTATATATAAGTATAGATATAAGGCCAACACTGCACATGCACTTCCTCACAACACCAGCATGTAACAGATACACTCTACATTAGTATAAGTTTAGTATTAAAATTAGAATAAATTAATATAATAAGTTATTCTTAAGGTACACCAAAACAGAAAAATTACTACATATAATGTCACATACACTAACAAAAACAAACAATAAGCGTGTACAGAGTCTCAAATTTTTCATAGAAATTAAGTATTAAAAAAGGGTACGGAACTCGAGTCCGTAGAGATATATATAATAATAATAAAAAAAAGACATACTGGGACAACCAACAAAGTTCTGACTCACTAGAACTGGTACCAGTCCGACTCACAAGACTGTCAATTGACAAATGAATAGGCATATTGCGAGAAGCACTGATATCTGTGAATAACTCTCGACTTCATTCGTCTACCATTACCATTACCATACCACAAGGGGGTGTGTAGTGGAACAATTAGAAGCCAGTAGATGGCGCTGTGCAATAATTGAGGTCACAAACGTTTCCCGAAACATGTAAAGATTATATACAAATTATCAACTATAACAGAGAGGCCTAGGCCTGCGAGGAACAACAATAGCCTCGCTGGAAGATCTTCCTTTGAGACAGAGGAGCATTCCATCTCGCTCCTCCACCCTATCCGGGGGACCCCCTGCAGAACCAAACTATAATAAAGTGTTAGATAGCTTTGAGGTTTCTTGAATTCATTTGTAGATCTAGTTATAAACCCAAGCAATTGAAGGCCTTTATTTGCTATGTACGTAATGATCTCGAAAGGTGATTTTTGGTCAAAGAGTACACTCAAATCCTTAGCCACATATTTTCTTTCAATTGTGTTCCCATTAATTTTATAGTTATAAAGCATTTTTCTATATTAAGATACATCTGATTACATCGACACCACTCGTTTATAACATGTAGGTCACATTGAAGTTCCAAGCAAACAGAAGTATTGTTGATGACCCGATACAATTTTAGATCATCCGCGTAAAAAAGGCTAGGGCTAGACAAGTTGTTTAAAGGAGGCTGGATTATTATTTCAGTTCCTTATTAAAATATTTAAAAATAGAGTGAGTTACAGTTAAGTTTAAAATTATATTTAAGTTGTATTAATGTATATTTGCCATCACCTATGAGGCTGATATAGTCATTAGTGCCGAAAAGTCTCAATAAAAAATTAAATAAAAAAAATAAACATTTATGAATTATTATTAGTATTAATAAAAACATCTTATAAATATTTAAGATCTAGCTAACTAACAGGACTATGTATCTCTTTTTTCTTTCACCATATCTCAATTAACTGAGGTCAGCACAATATGTCTTTTCCACATTTGATAGCTGCTCCTGAAAAACGGCCCCGCTTTGAGCTTAGTGAGTATCCATTCCTTTCTAAGTTTATATTAAACTACAGATCCTGAAAATTTCGTCTTTCCTAAAATCACGTAACTCTATCTATTGTAATATACGGACTATTCTAAAAAAAAAGAAGACATAAGAAAGACATATTATATATTCTTCTCTAAATATACCTAACATACATTTACGCGAGGAGTACCTAAATTACGTACATAGCAAATGTGAGCGTAATATACTGAGTACGGATGTACTATATATGTTATAAGACCTTCTCGTCCTTTGCTCGATTGCCTTTGCAAAAGTCAACGCGAAACGTATCATTACTCTCCTTTATGCTCGGGTTAAAGTTAGGCTTGGTGTACACACATATGCTTTTGTCATTATTATATTGAAATATTTTCTTTATACATTGCAATTATTAATATCAACTGTTTCCTGGGCTGCTATATTTATACTTTGCACAAGATTTTAATTTATTCATATTATTCTTTACTAGCTTCGTCCGCGTGGAATAGTTGAAAAACCCCCTGATTTTGAAACATTCTTGATTGGTGCTCCGTTCCTATTGGTCTTAGCGTGATAATATATAGCCTATAACCTTCCTCGATAAATGGGCTATCGAATACTGAAAGAATTTTTCAAATCAGACCAGTAGTTCCTGAGATTAGCGCGTTCAAACAAACAAACTCTTCAGCTTTATATATTAGTATAAGATTGTACACAAATCAGTTACAAATAAAACTACAAAAGAGTGGTGATGTACAAAGGCCAGCTTAACCCTAAAAGGAGTTTTCTTGCAGCAAACCTATGGGTTTAGCGATAGTGGAAACACAAGTGTTCATGAAAGTTGTTACATAAAAGTACTTATTGAAAATAAATATTACATTATAAACTACATAAAGATATACATATACTTACATACACATATATACATACCTAGTGTATCTTTCTTAATATATATAAATTACGTGTCACGTTGTTTGTCCACGATGGACTCCTAAACTACTTGACCGATTTCAATCAAATTTGCACACCGTGTGCAGTTTGATCCGACTTGAAAGATAGGAAAGCTTACATTTGGATCCGGTAGGTGGCGCTGGAATCGGGTTCTAAATTTTATTTCTTCAGGGCAGAACAACGTCTGCCGGGACAGCTAGTAGATATATAAAATACATATACATATATATCAGTTAATTAGGATAGATAGTGTTCTTTAACTCTTCTTTTAAAAATGGTTTCCGACGGACTGTCTCGGATCACATGAGGGAGGGCATTCCATAGTTTGACTGCATGAACGGAAAACGAACCGTTATAACATGCCGACGAATGTATGGGGGCTTTAAGAAGAAGAGTTATAGACGTTCTGCAAGACATGTCTGGGGGAACTAGGAATTCAAATCGTTCGCGAAGGTAAGAGGGAAAATGAGGATTATGTAGAATTTTAAATACGAAGGTAACGACGTGAAAATCACGCCGACGACGAATCGGGAGCCATTTGAGTTGTGATCTAAATTTATTCTATTAGTCCATTGCCTTTCATATGCTGCGTCACGCTATCCTGATTTTGTTTTTGTTCTTGAACGCTTAAAAGTCACTCTTGTTAGTGACACATTTTTAAAATATTTTCAATTATCTTTTTTTTCGCTTTTTAGTGGTAAGGTCGTTGTACTATACTTACTTCGTTGGCTCAGCAACCCAAAGTGGGTCTTGGCCTTCGAAACGAGAGAATACCACTTTTCTCTGTCCAGTGCAGTTTCTTACCAATTACTGGCTCGTAGCTCCGACAGGTCAGCCTCCACTCTGTCCCTACAGCGTTATTTGGGACGGCCGAACGGACGCCGACCTACCGGCCGTCTCAAATATGCTTTCCTCACGCTGCTATCCTCTCCCATCCTTTCTACGTGACCGAGCCAGCGGAGGCGGTAAGATTTTATTTCTCCTATTCTTCGTTCGTACTATCTCTTTTTATATTTCTGTTTATCTATGTTTTGGCGTACAATAAAGTGTGGTTTATCTATCTATCCATTAATATTCTTACAATAATCATAATACAAAACATATCCGGCTGTGGCACAGAAATCTCGTGTTTATTCGTGCCGCAGAGAGTCGTGTAAAATACTTGAGACATATGTAGATGTAAGCTGGTTTGTACCGTGGTATGAATGTATAATTTAATTTGGAATCAAATGAGACAGTTTCAGCATCAAAGATAACCAAGCAGCTGTATTTTATTACTACGCGGTAGTATTATTTTTATTTACTTTAATATATGTATATATGATTGTATATATTTTAAACTATGTGCACTGAATACCGACCCATTATTAGAAATATGAAATTATCTCCAGAAGTTTGTCTGGAAGAAATCGCTGTTAGCGATAAGACCGCCGATTGTACTAGTTAAATGATTGTTAACCCATGTGTATTATTTTCCTGTGTGTAATAAAGAATATTCTATTCTATTATTACACCTATTTTTGAAAAGGGCTACGTAGCGGTAAATATCGCTAAAAAAACTGTCCACATTTCCTCTAGTATAGGTGTCTGAGATCGGCCAAAAAGATGTCAGTTGTATAATTGAATATAACTTTTAACGATTTTTTGGATGATATCTTTAATTGATTTTTCGGCCTTAAAAACTGTTGAGTGTATTTTATTTTCGGTGTTTTATAATCCATTACTCATATATTAAAGACTTATTGAAGAGATTAGTCAATACAGTATCTTTTGTTGGAGCTTCAACTGCGTTAGTGTTAAAGAAGTATGTGGCCGACGGCTTTAAAAAAAAAACATGTGCGCCTCGGGACGCCCGACAGAAGTAATAACTTAAAACGAATCTAAGTTGAACTATTTAATATTGAAATTGTTCAACTTGTGAAAAGCTTAGGTTATTGCTTAAATTCTATGTATATAGCACGTGGGTTAGAGTGAGAGAGGAGGAGCTTGCCTACCGCTGCCGTATGCGTGAGATAAAGGGAAGCCAGACAGACTGGCGTCGTAACACGTTACGTAACGAAGCGGTTTACCCTCCCATAAGAAATTATCACTTCAAAAATGTTAAAAAATAACGCCGTTAACCCATAGCGACATTAGTGTATGCACATACGTTATCTGTCAATATTGAGCGTATTAATAATGTCGAAACGCTTTAAACCACTAACAGTATCTCAGATGAAGCCCCGTCTTTACAAATATTTAAGAACTATAACGCTTAAACCACCACAGAAGATAATATCAATCTGTTAATGTGCTGTCAATGCCTTTTCTCCCATCATAAAATTGAACTGCAAAATACTGATAATAATATCATATTCAATGCATTTTAAATAAGAATATCAACAAATCGAAAGATGACACAAACTTATTCACATGCATCTGTGCCTTATTTCACTAACATTAATATCACATAAATTTTCTCATGTATTTTTCATTGTATTACATATTAATGACGATCTGACCTCACTGTTACTTCGTGTCGGTTGATGACAGTTCTCAGAATAGAAATCTTATGTTATTATTGTGCACTCGGGTTAAAATTATCATATTCAAGTTTTATATATTTATACATATAATAAAACTGTAGAGGTCGCATTTCTGTACAATGAAAAAAGTTTGCTAAAAACCGAGTCAGGGGGATGTAAGAAGTGAAACAGAACTATTTTTTTTTTCAAATTTTTTGCTTCTCTGTTTGTCTGTTTGTACGCGATAATCTCCAAAACCACTGTACCGATTTAAATGAAATTTTGTATGGTGGTAGCTTATATCCCTGGTCAATATATAGGATACTTTTTAACCCAAAAAATTAAAAAAAATAAATTACCTAAACAGCTTTGATGAAGTAATAAATACCACGCGGACGAAGTTGCGGGCATCAGCTAGTACCTAAATAACTTAGTCGATTTTATTTTTAAAACGCAGAATGCGGACCTAAAATGAAAAATGAAAAGTAGAGACTTATTTTTAACCGAATTCAAAAAGGAGACGCTACTTTTAAAGCTGGTTTTGTTTTTGTTAAAAAATTTCGAAGTCTATATCATCCGTCGTAATCTATAACTACATATATATATATATATATATATATATAATTGAAATCCACGTATATAGTGACTCACCACGATATCTCAGGAGCTATAATACCTATAAACTTGAAATTTAGCATGGACCTTCCTTTCGCCAAGTAGAGGTCAGCTAAGAACGGATTTTACGGCACATGAAGCGGGCGAGTATCAGCTAGTATTATATAGAAGAGAAATCGTAAGTAAATAGCCTTATTACACACGGAAACGGATATCTTCTCTGTTTATTCACAGAATAATAACATAAATCCTTATTGTGAAAATTACTTATTGAGAAATTGCGTAGAGATGCCTCCTTTATGGCAAATCAAGGGAAAACATGTAACACAATGGGTTTACGTACAACTTATATAAGGATGGTTCGTATTTATCCGCTATTATCCGTTTGTAATCGGATTATGCGGGCAGGTATACATATACATATGAAAGTAGAAAAAATGTGGTCAGTTTTTTTGCGATATTTACCGCTACATAGTCCGTATTAAAAATAGGCGTAATAATACTATATTCGTGCAGGAACGAGAAATAATACGATTTCCTGCGGCCGGGTGGCCTGTCGTAAGAGGTGAAAAAATAACCCACAGCCAGGTAGGGTATTTGCCTGATTGGATGGCTACCACTCCTGGTCTAGAGGCCTGGCCAGGATCCAGTGCCCCTTTAAAGAGCGCCAGCACATTGGTAACACCTTTCGTGTTACAAATATCCATAGGCGACGGTAACCGCTTTTCACCAGGAAGGCCGTCTGCCTGTCTGTCGAACTCAAGCAATAAAAAAAAAGGTAGAAAAATATTCCGAAACGCAAAATATGACTGGTGATAAATATTTAGAGGCACAGAAAAATAACACAATACATTATACCTGTCTGCTATAGTAATAATATTTAACAATTTGTCTGTGATTTCAATACATGAAAAAATTTAAATGAATGATGCTATTTCTGAAATTGTGAATCTTTTCTAATCTGTTTGTCTAGTGTTTGTTGCATTTTGAAAATAAATATTTACATCTTTTTCTAATTACATGAATGATCATTTTAAAAATTTTTGTCTGTCTGTAGGTAATTTTGTTTCGAGTAAACTCGAAAATGGTTTAACGGATTTTAATAATAAAAGGGTTTAAAATAAGAATTTTATGTTATTATTAAAAATATTTCGAAAAATCATAATGAGGTTTCCAACGGTTTTGTTTTTAAGTAGTCCTCAATAAATGTGACTGTGTGTGTGTCTGTGTGTGACATGTTAAATTACAAAATAAATCTAAAAAAGGATCATGTGTAAAAAACTAAAAATATCGTTTCGATAAAATTTAGTTTGAGTTACGTTGATTGCTTTATCATATACATATATCATTTTACATCACACGCATTTTTTGGGTTTCGTAGTCTAATAATAGAAACATAAGTTATTCATTGCAGTTATGGAAGTCTCATTTGCACCTATATGAAATAACATACACTGGGCTAATACTTTCTGTATGTTAGTAACAGTTCGCATTACGGCAAAGTTTCTTTCGTCCCTTATGAAGTAAACAGACGTAAGAAGTAATATTGACATAAGTCTAATCCTGTCTTATTTACGTTTCAAATACGGGTCGTATTTATTTGGTTTTTTCGAACATTTTGCTGGAAAATCTGAAACTGAAACCCCCATCAATCTGTTGCCACGGGTAAAAGCTTTCCCTTTGACCCCTTTATATAAAATGTTGGGTAATTTTAAATTCATTTACGATTTCCTTTTTCTCTAATGTGGTTTTTGGTTTTGTGTTTTGGTTAAAGTTGTGTTCTGGCACTAGTAACTAGGTTCCAGTCCATTTAGAGTAGGGTTCCGAATGGTTTGTTTCGCTTCCGCCAAAAGCGGACGCCATGGCGCTGGAGGGCAGATTTGAAGCTTCGACCGCCGTGAGCGGGCGGCAAGGGCAGGTCCATGGGGAAGGTTTCACACACGTCGCTATACCGTTGAGATGGGGGCGCATCGTTTTCCACGCCTCACAAAACGCCCCACTTAGTAAACAGCTTTGAGGAGGCCGGGAAGGAAGGAGATGTTCTAGTGGGTACCCCAAACTGTGGTGTGGCAATAGCACATGTGAGGTGCTAGTGCCATCACGACCTGATGAATCCTACACACTGGCCGCAACCACCTCCCATTGCGCGGCTGATTGTCCTCGATCGGATCGTTGAAAAAAAAAGGGTTGCCTTGTTTTTGCAAGACGCCGTCGGGGCAGTTTGGTGTGGAAATTTTTTGTAGGTGAAATATTTATTTTATTGATTATTGAGATCCAATTGTTCTTTTGTATATTTATCTTGATTCTGGCAACCCTTTTTTTTTAACAACGTAGGGGTTATGTATGTCTTTGGACACCCTCCTCGAGCCCTTCAGGATAAGGGCCGAAATAAGGCCTGTATTGAAGGTGTGTGGGACTCTCAGCGACCGCTCGCTTCTAAGAGCTGCCGCGAGAAACGGCCTTCGAACTACCAATTAAACCTAAACCTGCGCCCATTTATCGCGCTTTTACGGGGCATCACGGGATCTCCAACAGAGTATGTGTACTTAGATACAGAGTACAAGAAGCAGGGTGACCCACTTCGTAAAGCAGAGGAGGGGGGGAAGTAACCCTAACTTAGAGGCCCACAACGCCCCGGTGTTGCAAATATCCATAGGCGTCGGTAACTGATTGCCATCACGTAAGCCGTCTGCCTATTTATCTGTTTAAAGCAATAAAAAAATATATTTGTTTGAAAAACAAAAGGAAAGCTGCAAATTTGTACTACGTTAAAGTTATCTATTACGATTGAAATTTCATAAATGTTCTATGTTGCGTCATGTTTCATCCACCAATTTATTGATGTATAATTTAGCATAGTTAAAGATTATGGTTAATATATGAACGTTATGCTATGTAAACACAGATATATAATAAAGCTGATAGAGCTGATGATAAGGTTGGGCATTTACCTAAATCATCAAAAATATCCAATCTCTTAAACGTAAATATAACATTTAATATTGATTAGAATACTGGTGTGCACATCGCGTAAACAATAAGAGTATTTATTATGTAGATACTTACATACATAACTTCACGCCAGTTCCCTTGCGGGGTAGGCACGAGCAACAGAGCGCCATTTAGGCTTATTCTTACACACCTCACTTGCGTCTTTGACATTCATAACTCTTGTCATGCACGCTCGTCTGTCCTTAAGGCTCCTGACATCACCTTCTGCTAGTACACGATCAATTTAATCATGGAAGGTGTGTCGTGGCCTTCCACGACTTCTGCTGGCCACTTATCACCAAGCTCTTGGAACCCGGTTAGTATTGCAATTGGGTGGATATCTCAAATGCGCGCGCGATGCGTGAATGTTTTTACGACGGATCGATTCAGACTGATCGTTGAGACGCGGAAGTGCGGGGTAAATTACTTTTTCGGGGAATCATCGTTCGTTACGCGTGGCGTGAACATCCTGGGGCCCGGGGAAAAGGTGACGGCTCCCATTTATAGTGCTGACTAAGTGCTGTTGTCGTCGAGGGGAAGACGAGCAATCTTTGTGACTGGTCTCGTTAAGCTGCCATCCTTGGTGCTGAGTTCTACGACTCGGACGACGTCATCCTTTCCGGGCAGAATCTTCTTTATTCTTCCCATCTTCCACTGGAGTCTGGGAAGATTATCCTCCTTTATGAGTACCAGCTCACCAATCTTGGGTCGACTGGTTTCCGTAGTCCATTTAGATCGGGATTGGAGAGTGTGCAGGTAGGATTTCGACCACAAGGTCCAAAATCGCTGAGCCAACGCTTGCACTAAGCGAAAACGTCGTAGGGTTGATGGAGGAGAGGATTCATGGGAATGTTCGGGTAATGCGGTAAGTGGGCGACCTATAAGGAAATGACCAGCGGTTAGGACTTCGAAGTCTGTAGGGTCTGAAGACAGAGGGCAGAGTGGTCGAGAGTTGAGAACGGCCTCAATACGGGCTAAGAGTGTAGAAAATTCTTCAAAGGTCAGATGCTGCTCACCTAATACGCGATAGAGTAATTGCTTAGTAGATTTCACGGCTGCCTCGTGCAGACCGCCAAAAGAAGGAGCTGAGGGCGGATTGAGCAACCATGTGATCTGCTGTGTGGCTAGCTTGTGCGTAATTCTATCATCATTGGCCTTTAAGAAGTTTTGTACTTCTATGAGCTGATTTCTTGCGCCGACATAGTTTGTACCGCAATCAGAGCGAATTAGGGTAGGGATTCCGCGCCGACTAACGAACCTTTGCAGTGCCGCAAAAAAGGCGTCCGTAGAAAGTTCCGAGACAGCCTCTAAGTGCACTGCCTTGGTGGCGAGACAAACGAAAACACAAAAGTAGCCTTTGAGAAGTTTGGCATTGCGTAGAGTACTTGATTTAATTAGGAATGGTCCGGCAAAATCCGTGGACACTTGACTAAACACCGGTTGTGGGCTGACTCGATCAGCCGGTAGGTCGGCCATAAAAGGGGGATTCGGCTGAGCTCGATGCCTAAAACAGCGTACACATTTAAAGACACGGTGACGAATGACTCGCCTTCCAGATAAAATCCAGTATTGTTGACGGAGTAGTGCGTGTAGTGTATCTGCGCCCGGGTGGCAGTGTATAGTGTGGAAATGATCTATAATTAGGTCCACAAGGGGGCTTGAACTGGGTAAGATGAGGGGATGTTGTGTGTCATATCTAAGGGCTGAGTTGGACAAGCGCCCTCCTACTCTAAGAAGACCATCCTTGAGAAAGGGCGAGAGGCGTTGTATTCGCACTGTACATAATTTGTTAGTTTGCAGTCGGTGGATGTCTTCAGCGAACATATTTTGTTGGACTGAGCGTACCCAGTGTAAGAGCGCTTTCTTACGTTCGTCTACGGTAATGGGACCAACGATGCGAGAGTGAGAAGATACCAAGCAATTGTGTGCAAAACGTTTAATACATGCGGTTACGCCTACAAGTGTGTCTAAGGAGCTGAATCTCGTGAGTAAATCCGTGTCTAGATCAGGAACCGCGATGTGAGCTACCATTTTTCTTGGTTTTAGACCAGGCAGTACGTGATGACCCAAAGCAGGGGGCATCGTGGGCCAGGTATCAGGTGGGGCCTTGAGCCAAGTAGGCGACCACCATAGGTCATAGGCTAAGAGTTCCTGTGCTGATATTCCCCTGCTAGCACAGTCGGCAGGGTTAAGAGCTGAGGGTACATGTCTCCAAGTAGGGTTACATGGATTGGCTGCAATGGCAGAGACTCGATTGGCCTCAAAGACCTGTAGGGATTGAGAAGGAGTTTTAAGCCAGGCGAGTACGATAGTACTGTCTGACCAACAAAAGTGTTGCTGAATGGTAATGTGGGCAGAAAGTTGAACAGAGACGCGAGAAATGAGCAGCGAAGTGAGGTGTGCAGCTGAAAGTTCCAGCTTTGGTATAGTCTGTCGGGTTTTAATGGGGGCTACCTTGGATTTAGAAACAAGTAGTCTGACGTGTACCTGACCCGTGATATTCGTTTCATGAAGATAGACTGCGGCTGCATATCCGGATTCGGATGCATCGGCAAAACCGTGTAGGGTGTAGGTGGAATCTTTGCTGGTGCAAATTGTTCTGGGGAGTCGAAGAGCAGAGAGTAGAGGTAAGTCTTCAAAAATGTGCTGAAATTGAAATGTGACATCATTGGGAGCCGATTCATCCCAGTCTAACTTTAGAGTCCATAGGTGCTGAATGAGCAGTTTTGCGCGGAAAATAACTGGGCTGATCCATCCACTAGGATCGTATAAACGAGCGATGGTACTGAGTATTGACCTTTTGGTAAATTTTTCCAGTGTAGGTACCGAAATGTGATATGTAAATTCGTCCGTTTGTGGTATCCATTGCATACCAAGTACCTTGATTGCATTGGAGTCGGGTACAACATCAAAATCCTTGGGTATGTCACATTGATCATCCGGGAAGCGTTCTAAAAGCTGACGAGAGTTTGAGGTCCACTTTCGCAAATGAAATCCCCCTAGGGCTAGTAACTCAATGAGTTCAGTCTGCAGAGCTATTGCCTTGTCAACTGAATCATGCCCAGTCAGAATGTCATCCACGAATATGGAGTGCGTAAGAACCTGTGCAGCCTGGGGAAAACGGTGACCTTCATCAGTGACCAGCTGTATAATAGATCGATTGGCGAGGAAGGGGCTGGGTCGTAGGCCATACGTGACAGTGGACAGGGCGTAAGTGAGCAGAGGTTGATCTGGAGAAGAGCGCCATAGAATGAGTTGGAACCGTCTGTGGTCTGGGTGAACTAGTATATTTCTAAACATCATCTGGATGTCTGTACTAAAGACCACTTTGTGAGTACGAAAATTTAGAATGATGTCAGTAATATCACGTTGGAGCGGTGGGCCAGTGTGCAGACAGTCATTAAGACTGACACCATTAGAGCTCTTACAGCTGCCATCAAAAACCGTGCGAAGTTTTTCAGAGTTGGCTTTGAAGATGCCATGATGCGGGACGTAAAAATGGTCTTTTCCTTTGAATGTGCTGGGGTGACAAAGAGCCATGTGGCCCATGTCAATGTATTCCTTCATGAAGTCGATATATTTTGAGCGGAGGGTAGGATCTCTTTGGAGTTTGCGCTCCAAATTAAGGAATCGTCGTAGTGCAATAGCGTGGGTTGCACCGAGCTTAGGTGCCTTTGTAAGAAAGGGAAGGGATACTATGTATCGCCCTGTGGGATCACGTGTGGTGGTAGAACGAAAGTTCTCCTCACACTCGTCAGAGGTTGAGTTGTCCTTTGATTGCACTTCTTCGACTTCCCAGAATCTCTCCAGAGCGGAGTGTATTTCTTTATTTGAGTGTTGGGGTTGTAAACAGTCAATATTTACTAGTGCTGAATTAACTTGAGGCTCAGGCTTTGTGTAGTTTGGATTGATAGGACCTAAAAGAGCGAAATTGAAGATCGTGCCGAAGGCTATTGGTCTGCCGGGGCCCAAAAAAATTTTGTTACCATCCAAAATTTGGCCCAAGACATCAGAACCTAAAATTAAGTCAATAGCGGCTGGAAAACGATAAGACGAGTCTGCTAGGGGAAGCTGTGTCGAGTCGAGGAGTGGAACAACGTCAGGTAACATTGTTAATGGTAAAAGACCTGTCAAATCTGGTAGAATGTATGCCTTTGCGCTAATTACTGGGACTTCGGTGTGAATAGGGCGGAATGTGATGGTAGTTGAAGAACTAGAGTTTTGAGTCTGCTGATTACCGACTCCTGTAATTTTTAGTTCTGTGTGCTCGACAGGCAAACGTAATTTTTGTGTCATAGTTTTAGTTAACAAGGTTAGCATGGAACCGCTGTCTAATAATGCTCTTGCCTTATGAAATTCTCCAGCGTTGTCTGCTAGTTCTAGGGACACAGTGGGTAATAAAACTGGTGGATCGTGTACTGTAATGTGCTGAGTATGTGCTGAAATATGACTGTCATTTTGGTTAGCTTTATCAGAGGAAGTAACAGGGCTGCCGGGCAAGTGATTATTATGATAAACTTTATTATCATAGTGCTGAGTATGAAACTGGGATTTATTTTGTTTACGTGATGTAGTGGATGGTGTATATTGTAGCGATGGTATGGGTGGGTGTAGTGTAGTATTGTGTAAGTGAGTAGCAGGTAGTCATTGTTGTGAATTAATAGGTGAATTACGACGAGAAGAGTTTCTTGATTCCGTGGTTGGGCGGGTGTGTTCTTGTCCTCTTAGTTGTGGGGGCAAGAGGTGAGAATTGTCATATGTGGGTGATTCAAAGCCACTGCGATGTAAGGTGGTATGGTGTTTCTCGCTATCACATTCTCTACACCGTCCTGTGGATCTGCACTCGTCAGAGTAATGGGGTCCTAGACACTTACGGCACCGTTCATGAGCTTGGATAAAATCCCAGCGCCCTTGCGTAGGCTGTCTTAGGTATTCACCGCAGTTCAGCAACCTGTGTCCTCTAACGTGACACCAAGGGCAGTAATAATTATTGGTCGGTGCTGGTGGGTGGGCGGAATCTTGTGCTATGGGCTCGAAATATTGTGTAGACTGTGGGTATCCTTGAGCGTACTGTACAGGGTACGCTTGACTTTGTAGAGGATATGCAGGGCGCGTTAAAGGTGGGCGGACGGAAGTAGTGGGCTGAAAACGAACGTGCCGAATTTCTGGTCTGGGTGCAGAAGCGCGTGGTTGGTACCGTGCTGAGGGAGAAGCACGTTCAGTTTGTCTGTATGTCGGGCTGAGGGGAGGGGGGGGTGGGTTATATGTCTCAGTTTCTGTGCAACGTGCATGGTCTTCTAAGAATGTGATTACATCCTTTAAGGTGGGCAGAGTGTCTGAAGACCCATGCGTTCGTTCAAATAATGTGCGAAGCTCGCCCTTTAACTTCCGCACTACTATTGACACTAGGACGTAGTCTGAGTCATGTAGTGGTAAGTTTAGGTTTTTAAGCGCCGATTGGGTTGAAATAAGAGGGGCTAAAAATAACTGTCTGATTTGTGAGCGGGTGGTGATGTGGGGTAACTCTAGTATCATATCTATAAACCTATCAATGAGAACTCGGCGATTTTCGTAGCGATTGGCAAGTGTTGTCATCGCTACATCGTAGTTCTCATCGGTAACCTTGAGGTGTGATACCATACTGAGAGCTTCTCCGGAGAGGCAAGAAAATAAATAGTGTAATTTAACTGCACCTGACAAATTACCGGCAGTGTCCGTAAGGCTTTTGAAAATAGTTATGAAAGATGGCCAATCCTCAAGCTTGGAAGAAAATTTGGGTAGATCTATTTTGGGCAGAACAGTAGACGTGGAGAATGTGGGCGAGCTTGGTTTGATGCTTGAGCTGATGGTGATGTTTGCCACCAAAATTTTTTCATATGCTTCTATAGCCGAGGTGTAGTAGTCAAAGTACCATTTTTCCACTTTGTCGTCAAGGTCTTTAGAGTCCAAGATCTCATAATATACTGTATCCAACTTGCCCTTTATATCGTCCAATTTTGTAAAGCGCCCTATGAAATCGTTTACACTATACTTTTTGTCTCCTTTTAATATAAGGTTAGCTATCTCTAATAGGAAAGTTATGTACTTATGGGTTTGCATAAAGATGGCAGATTGCGATTTGGTAGGCATGACGATGAGAAGTGCACAATAAGAAAAGGAAAAGCAAACGAAAAAAAAAAAAAAAAAAATTTATTCTGTTTTTTTTTTTATTTTTTTTTTTTTTTTTTTTTTTTTTTTTTTTTTTTTTTACTAATGCTAATAAAGAACACGCAAGAAAGCAGCCAGAGAAACGTAAGAAATACGAAATAAATAAAAATGATTAGGAAAAAAAATATATATCAAACTGTCGTGTGCGCTGAGTCTTAATAAACACGAAGCTATATATAAGCTATAAAAGTTGCACGGCAAGCTAACCACACCGAGTGAAACGAATATAATATTCAATATTATTATATCGATCCGATATCACGTTTAGTGCAAGTATTCGAGAATAGGTGTGCTGAATAAAGTACAGAATACGTACTCGAGGTTATATTAACCTACCTACGTACCAAAAAATAGTTATCGTGTAGCAATTTGCGTAATTATCTGAGGAATGTGGAATGGAAAGACCATATGATCTGGCCGATTGCCAGATTTCAAGGGTGCAAGGGTAAGAGGGAATGGAGATAAATGGACTCACCCGTAATAATATGAGCTGAGTAACCGGAGCGTCTGCGATACAGGAGCAGCAGTGCGTGTTCTCTTGTTATATATCTCCCGCTTCACAACTAGATTCACTTGCCACTTATCACCAAGCTCTTGGAACCCGGTTAGTATTGCAATTGGGTGGATATCTCAAATGCGCGCGCGATGCGTGAATGTTTTTACGCTGATCGTTGAGACGCGGAAGTGCGGGGTAAATTACTTTTTCGGGGAATCATCGTTCGTTACGCGTGGCGTGATACGATGGTGTGTTCAGAAACGCAATTTTTAAGTTATTGAACCGATAGCGCTAACGAACAAATAAACTACAGTTAAAAGTACCTCAAAAAGCGGGCATGAGGCGTGAAAACGGCACATACAAACTCAAATTCGCAATTATAATATTAGTACGTATAAAATAAAGTCTAGATTGTTCACAAAAAATAAATTAAATATCACTACTCACTATAATGTGTTTAATGTTATTAGTTTTAAAAAATTCCACAGACAAATAAACCAGTTTATTTGCATAAAGTATCTTTAAAATAGAAACTTGATTAGTTTTTTTCTTCAATATAGCATATGATCGTCAGTCAAGTGTTCTTAAAATATAAAATGTCATTCCATTTATAGCTAAATTTGCAGTCTAAAAATATTATAAAAAATAACACTTATTTTGACTAGTTTCTACTCGCGATTTCGTATGCGTGGATTAGTTAAAAAAAGGAAGTAAAGCCCCGATTTCGGAACATTCTTTGTTGCTCCGCTCTTATTGGTCTTAGCGTAATAATATATAGCCTTCCTCGTTAAATGGGCTATCTAACACTGAAAGAATTGTTCAAATCAGACCAGTAGTTCCTGAGATTAGCGCGTTTAAACGAAAAACAAACTCTTTAGCTTTATATAGGTATAAGATTTTTAGGGTTCTTTACGCATTTTGGCAAGAACCAAACACTTGTTTATTTATTCTGTAAATATTCTGTAATACGTTTTTCCAATAAAACCGATTGAATATGTTTCATAAAAAAAATTGCTAGCATGCAATGAAAACTGCTCATGAAAGTAATCATTGTTACTGATTAAAAAATTAGGAAACAGACGACGGCTACCGTTCGTCGCGGTGATATCGAGAAAATATAATAGATTTAGTAGAATACGAAATTTTGACATAGTGTCAATGGAATCGTACTTTGAATATCTTCGCAACGTAAAGATATTGAAATAGCGGAATTGGACCCTAGAGACGAAGCCAACATGTTGCCGCCTTTTAGAGTGTCGTAGAGGTATGAGACAGGGGAAACAGGATATTGCTTATTATCATTCATAATGTTTAACATTTATTTTTGTATTGACAATCGATAATAATAAAAATATACCTATTCTATACAAAGAATAAACACAAATCTACAGAAAAATACCTACTGTATACACCAACAATAAGCAAGTATGAACTCGCGGCACTGATAATTCATCTTCACGCATGAAGAATCACCACACGTGGCTTTCTATTATAATAATCCCAAAATAAACTACAAAAAGTTACAAAACTTTAGTTCTCTCATCACTCATCATTTAAATATGGACTAAACGCCGTCATACTCTTCCGTGGAAAAAGCCAGTTTTAAAATTTCCACAATAATAGATTGAAGATATATAATTAGTTTCGTGAATTTTTCCACGTTTGCACGCAGCAACATGCGAGATGGGATAATTGCGTCCTCTTTTTCTAACGTCCTTTTTAAATATTTTTTCATATTAATATTCCCTGTCTGTTATAAATCTGTTATTATCTGTGCAGGAACGGAGAAAGAATACAATTTCCTGCGGCCGGGCGGCCTGTCGTAAGAGGTGACAAAACAACCCACAGCCAGGTGGTAGGGCGTTTGTCCGATTGGATGGCTACCACCCCTGGTCTAAAGTATGTCGTCATAACAACCTTGAGTTGTGTTCCGGCATTAGTGACCAGGTTCCAGTCTCCTTTAAGAGAGCAGCAGCGTATTTGTAGCACCTTTGGTGTTGTAAATGTCCATAGGCGATGGTAACCGCTTTCCATCAAGTGGGCCGTCTGCCTGTCTGCTGAACTCCTGCATTAAAAAAATAAAATATAAAAAAAGTCCAAAAAATATTTATGTATTCTCATTTTACCATTAAACACATTATTAGGTCACATTATTAGACGATTAAGTTTCCGTCCAGGCAATAGTACCACTACTGCGCTAGTTAATATCACTGAAGATATCCGTCATGATATGGAAAATGATCTGTTGACTATACTGTCTGCTTTTATAGTGTTCATTTTGATGTTCTTCTTGGAATCTTGAGTTTTATTAAGATATCTCTAACAGCTGCTGACTGGTTTCGTAATTACCTGTCTGGACGCCAGCAACGCATTCGCTTTGATGATCTTTATTAATCACTGTGTGGTTTGTTTGCTGGTGTCCCTCAGGGCGGCGTTTTATCACCTCTCTTATTTGCTATTTTCATTATCTTGATTTCCAATAATCTTTCTTCGTCATACCACCTTTATGCAGATGATTTAAAAATCTACACTCAATGTAATTTTGACCGATTATCAGAAGCAATTCAAACTACAAATAGGGACTTTATAAAAATTGTTAACTGCAGCCAAGCTTATGGTCCGAGTGTTAATCCGAAAAAGACTAAGGTTATTGTCGGCAGTTCTAGGCTTGTCTCCAAAATTGACTGGTCTTCTCTTCCCCATGTTGTGTTTGATGGTGTGCGCGTTGAAATCAGTGAAAATGTTAAAAATTTAGCAATTATCATTGACAGAAAACTGTCTTGGCGGCCTCACCTGACTGAAATCACTAGGAAACTTTTGGCGTCATCCGCTTCACTAAGAAGACTGAAGAATTTCCTACCTACTGCTACTAACACAGTAGGTAGGAACAGGACAGGACAACGTCTGTCATATCATCTGGTATTATTTTTGAAAACAACACTACAACATAATTTTTAAAATTCCTGCCAAAAAACTTTTAGCATGTTTTATAACGTTTCAAAAGAGTATCGGATTATGTAAATCGATAGATTGATGCCATTAATTACGGTTAATCGGAAGCCATAGATTAATAACATCGTGTAACGACGGACATGTAATATCCGGGGCTTAACAGAATTATAGGCTTCTTACAATATATACATTTTACACCAAACAGCAAAATAGCTTAGAATCAAGTAGAAATTGCGGCCTTATCGTTGGTAGCGATCTTTTCCAGGCAACCTTGGGATGGAGAGAGAAAAATGGCACAAACCTAGGGCAGGGTTTTGTTGATTTGAAAAACTGTCTAAGAAGTACATATTGCCTGGCTAGGATTTGATCGCACATTATTAGAAAGAAACGCTTGTTTGTATTTACTTAGCTATGACGAGACAGTTGAATTAAAGGTTTAATCAATGGGACATATCCTTCTGCGAAATAATAAACGCTATGACACTGGTCTGTTTACAGCCGCGTCCAGTATTTTTATTGCGTGAGTTCAGCAGACAGGCAGACGGCCCACTTGATGGAAAGCGGTTACCATCGCCTATAGACATTTGCAACACCAAAGTTGCTACAAATGCGCTGCTGCTCTCTTAAGGGAGACTGGAACCTGGTCACTAATGCCGGAACACAATACAAGGTTGTTATGGCGGCATACTTTAGACCAGGGGTGGTGCCATCCAGTCGGGCAGACGCCGTACCACCTGGCTGTGGGTTGTTTAGTCGCCTCTTACGACAGGCCGCCTGGCCGCAGGAAATTGTATTCTTTCTCTTTCTTTTTCAAGTATGACACTTGTATGCAACCACGAATGTTAATCATTAAAATGTATATACAGTAAACCTCTATAAGTCGAACTTGAAGGTAGACGCCAAAAAATTCGAGTTATAGAATTTTAAACTTATGGAGGATTTCGACTTAAGTGAATTTTGTAAGGAAACATTCGATTTGTAGAGGTTAAGATTTATATTAATAATAATAATAATAAATCTTTATTGTCAGAAAGTCAAATTTACATTATTTATATTACCTACTGGTCCCAAACTAGGCGAAGCCTGTATTTTGAAGACCAAAGCCGATGTTTATAGCCACAGCGGGCAGACGTGTGTTTTGTGTATATGCGTGAAAGTGTGTGTGTGTGTGTGTGTGTGTGTGTGTGTGTTTGTGTGTGTGTGTGTGTGTGTGTGTGTGTGTGTGTGTGTGTGTGTGTGTGTGTGTGTGTGATTGTATGTGTGTGTGGGTGAGTATGTGTGCGTGTGTGTTTTTACGCATTATCGTATAACACTATTCAGACGGTGATTTTTTTTTTATTTTTTTTTTTATTGTATTTATAGAGGTTGTAAAATCAATTATTGCTATGTTCGAGATACAGAGGTCCAATTGATTTGTTTTGAGTTATCGAGGGAAAATAAGTACTTAATTTGTTTATAGGGATTAACTAATTATTTCGACTCATAGAGGGTTCATATTTCAAGCAACGTAGGTTTGGGGGTTGATGAAGGGAACACGATTTTTTTCGAGTTATCGCGGTTCGACTTAAAGGGGTTCTACTGTGATAGTGGTATATCTCAGACGCGGTGTTCTAACGTCATACTCCACGTTCGCAGTCATTCTTGAGCACCCGAGCCTAAAGATGTAGAACGTTTGAAGTCAACAAATCTGTCCAATCACAAAGAGTAGACAGGAAAAACTGACGCGTGTTAAAACGTTTCCAGAGTGAACATCCGTATAACCTCAATTTATACTCGACACCGCTGTCAGCGTCTATGATAGACTACAATATTATAAAAATAATGCTAAATGCACCCCATCTATCATACAGTGACAGCTATTCAATCCTTTCAAAGCAATCGCTTTTATAGAATGACCATAAACAGTATTAGTACTGGTATTAGACGGATCAATCAAATTGTACCAACTTGTTTGAAAGACATAGCTGAAAGGATACGACAGCTATCCAATCCTTTCGAAGCAATTGCTTTTATAGAACGACTATAAACTAATACCGGTGTTAAACGGATCAACCAAATTGAACCAACTTGTTTTAAAGGCACGAAACTGAAGGGACACAAATTTGGAAATCGGTTATGACTCGAACCGGTTATAACCGTAATATAGGAGCTTTTGTTTTCGGGTTTGTTCTACTTGTAACCACAATTAAACGGTTTTTAGCAACAAAAGTGATTTAATTAGATCCTATTGAATAAATCGTTTTTGAAAGGTTTCTACGGAACATCTTTAATGCGCAGTCACGTGGTAAATTTTCAGTTGCATGCTAAAATATATTTATACTATCTGACTCGGCGAACTTCGTACCGCCATATTTTCTAAATTCCTAAAAGACTTTCTTTCATGACACAAAAACATAATCACCAAAATCGGTCCAGATGATTAGGATGATTCTAGAACCCGATCTCAGCGCCACCTACCGGTTCTAATTGCGAATCTAAACTACCCGGGAACCCACTCAAACACACAAAAACAAAATCACCAAAATCGGTTCAGGTGATTAGGAGGATTCTAGAACCCGATCTCAGCGCCACCTACCGGTTCCAATTGTAAATCTAAACCATCCCGGGACTCACTCAAATACACACATACAATTTCATCACAATCGGTAAAGTCGTACTCAAGTTATGCGCGTATATTCATTTCTATGATTAATTTTTATATATAAGAAGATTAGAAACAGTTTATATATAGAGAAAGAAATTTTCATGGAATAAACCGGTTAATACAAGTTTACGAAATAATTAAATAAAACCGATCATAGCATTGTCATTGACACGACATCTTTGTCGTCCGTGATCACGGCTACTAAAAAGTGGCCGCGCTTAAAAGCATTAAAACGTCGTTTTATTTATGTGTAAACGCGAACACATAATACTACCGATTATAACATTTTAGAAACGGTACATTTTAAACCGGTTTCAAGCCTTGTATGTTTACAATTTTACATGGATCGCTTTGGTTGTTTCAACTAAATTGAAATGCAGAAATGAACCGTGAATATCACCCTAAGATTACTTGGCAAGGTCATATCAAGGCCTCGCATTCACAAATATGCTAAGTCATTGAATATTTTGGCAAACAGCTATTCCAGTTCAATACTATCATCGAATACTTTACAGTCCTTTGACCTGTCTGTTGTCTCGTTTAAAGTAAATTCTATTATCATAGCAATAATATTGAAACTTTATTCTTTTTATCGAATAACTTCAACCAAAGAATGTCTTTGACTTGAATGATATTTTAATTTCAATTCAACGAGACTTTTTTTTAATCGTGGTAAAGGAGTAAAATCGGATATTTTTCAATAATCAATACATTTATAATAACTTGAAAATCGTTAACTTTCGGCCATGGGTACATACATATAAGAGATCAAATTTGTTATAATTGAGCTCTAGCTCGATCCGACGGGAATACGTCGAGTTCTCAATAACCCTATATATAAAGAAAGAAAAGAGTTTGTAGTGGATATAAGAACCCTTCGTAAGTTTGGAAAAGAAATAAAGATACAATATATTTCAGCCGTGCAGGAACGGAGAAAGATTACAATTTCCTGCGGCCGGGCGGCCTGTCGTAAGAGGCGACAAAACAACCCATAGCCAGGTGGTATGGTATTTGCTCGATTTTATGGCGACCACCCTTGGTCTAGAGTATGCCGCCATAACAAGCTTATGTTGTGTTTCGGCATTAGTGATTAGGTTCGTCTCCTTTAAGAGAGCAGCAGCGCATGGTAGCACCTTTGGTATTGCAAATGTCCATAGGCCTGTCTGCTGAACCGCTGCAATTAAAAATCAATACTTTATTGCACACAATGTTACAAAATAAATTCGTACATACAATCGTAACGGCAATTACAATGGGCGGTCTTATCGCTGAGAGCGATATCTTCCAGACAACCTTTGGATGGACAGAAACTCGGTATGGATGGGAGTAGGTATGTAATAGATATAAATACTAATACATACGTAAATGTAAAGGAAAACGATTCAGAAATTACAATATAAATATGTATATTTATCTAAATATACAAGTTGTGTGTCGTCCAATAACACCATCCCAAGCATACAAGTAAATAACATTATTATTCAGATAAAAGAAAAATATATAAAGGAATAGAAAACAGAACAGAGGACTGTACTACCTCTCGTGTACTAGCAGAGGGTGATGTCAGGAGCCTTAAGAACAGACGAGCGTGCATGACAAGAGTTATGAATGTCAAAGAAGCAAGTGAGGTGTGTAAGAATGGGCCTAAATGGCGCACTGTTGTTCGTACCTACCCCGCAAGGGAACTGGCGTGAAGTTATGTATGTATGTATGTAGAAAACAGAAATATAGAAAAGCAATAATCCCGGACAAAACAGGTTCATCCGGAGAGAGGAACGACATTAAAAAAATTCAGTTATCACCCGCGCGCAGAAGATTTGCCGATGACTACTTACTATTATTGTATATACTTATGTAATCTATATACACGGGTACTATATATATACGGGTTGTCTGGAAGAGATCGCTTCTTAGCGATAAGACCGTCCATTGTGCATATTTAGAATATTTTTAGGCTAAGGTTTTTCTGTGTTTTCTGTAATGGTGTACAATAGTTTAAGTATTATCTATCTATCTATCTAATAATAAATTTATTGCAACAACTATTTTTGTCCACTCTACTGACCATCGACCCGTGACATCATGAGGCTATCGGCAAACTTTCTACGCGCGGGTAGTATTCCGCAGTTTTATTACGTCATTAGTATAGTGCACAAAATATAGCTTCCTCTGATATACCATCCATAAAAACCTAGTACTTTTTTGTTATTGCGTGGATGGCAAATAGGCGTCGGCCTGTCTCATAGAATCTGGTTATCGTCGCTTATAGACGCTTGGACACTAGGGGTGAATCCAGCGCGTTGCCAGATAGGGGAATGGAATACGTGGAGGAGGAAGTGCACAGGCAGACAGCCCACCTGATGGAAAGCGGTTACCATCGCCTATGCACATTTGTAACAACTAAGGTGCTACCAATGTGTTGCCACTCTCTAAAGGAAGACTGGATCCTGGCCGCTATTATTAACGGCCATAACACAACTCAAGTTTATTGTGACAGCATAATCTAGACCAGTGGTCGGCAAACTTATTAGCCAAAGAGCCAAATATAAACATTACAACAATTAAAAAAAAAACCTGGGAGCTAAATAAGTAGTACACTAAATAAAACTAAATTTCATACTTAATAAATATTTATTAATGCGAACAATGTGCTTGCATCTCCTTGGAAAGTTTGAGTAAGTCAGGTTTGTATGTTGTTGTTTTTAATTTTAGTCATGATTCCAAGTTTTCATCAATAAGATTTATTATTGCGCCTTTCGTGGATATTTGTACCAGAGCTCAAGGAACTCAAGGAGCAAAAGAGCCACATGCGGCTCTGGAGCCGCACTGCCGACCACTGCTCTAAACCAAGGGTGGTGGCCATCCAGACGGGCAAATATCCTCCCCGGGCAAACTCTGATTAAAACCAGATAAATTATGTACTGTGCAACTGACATGTTAAAATGTAACTTTATTGTCAGTAGCGCGAAGTAAAAGGGCAACATACAAAAGTTTATTACTCTAATACAACAAGACATGCTTCTCATAACAATAAAACCATGAAGTCGTACAACAAGATTTTATATTGTTATGAGTTTGCTTTTAAAGCTTGGCAGTATAGCGACTTTTTCAATTATCGCTAGATCTAGCGAAATTTTGACATCAAAATATGCGTTTTGTTCTTATTCGCAAAAACTGTAGTGAATTTTGTAGCTTCGGTAATGATAAACTTTACTTATTACTTAAAACGCTAATGTATATTTTAATTAGGTACTTTTGTAAACGGAGTACTTAATGTTACAACTTTTGTTTTGGTATATCTGACCTGTTGTCTCTTGTCTCCGATGGGACCAAAGAGTTCTTGTTAATGTCACAATCTTAAAATTGAGAGTATTTTAATATAAAGTACTAGGATACGCCCGCTATTACATCTATGCTTGATTTGAAATTCTCACGGGATTCCCGGGACGTAAAACACCGCCCAATTTGAAAAATAATGTAAGCTATTATATTATTTTAGCGAAAATTGTTTCGGAATCAGCTAATTTTTGCGCACCCGAACAACTAAAAACCCTTTCCGAGAAAATTCTGGCGGGATTCTCTAGAAAAAAACGTCTCACATTTTAGCTATCGATCAGTAAAATATCACATTGGAATTCGATTTTTTTAAATCTGACCATTTTAATTAATTCCCAGAAAATTTCCCGTGGGATTCCCAGGATTTAAAGTAGCGCAAAGTTTAAGTCGAAGAATTAGCTGTCGATCAGCGAAAATCGCATCGAAATCTGCCCAGTAGTTTTTACATGAATCCGGAACAAACAGAGAAGAAAAAAAATGCATCATATTCTCCGTTGTTTATATAGTCTACCCCAGTTTTTTTATATAGGTTCAATGTACAGATACAACATATTAAGAATTTTATAATGTTATAGATTTACATGCAACAGCTATCAAACATGAACGATAAAATGTTCGTAATTTACTAAAGTATGTATGACTCATAAAATATATATTTTTTTATTCCACTGTGGATCGTTACTAGAGCTACCAGACACTACATGACGTAGTAGTAGAAGAGTAGTGCAATAAAATTATTTTTAATATAAAATTTAAGTGAGATCCCTACTATCTCGTCCGCCGCGCTTTTCCACCCTAAAGCCTGGTAACCTATTGGGAACACTGCCGGTGTTGCAATCGGCCATAGGCGATGGTAACCACTTTACATCAAGCGAACTGCCTGCCTGTTTGATCACTTCGTATACTAAAAAAATTAAATTGTGTATACAATATAGGAGATGGGATATAGGTAGATAGGTATACATACAATAACATATACATACAATAACATAGGTATACATACAATAACATACTTGCTTTTAAGTCGCAGTATGATCAAGAATGGAGTATGCCCACTTAAAATCCACTTGTTAATAATACTCTTATGTATACTATGTCTTAAAAAAAATATTTTAAATGTAAAATGAAGTAGACACTGATCGCCATAAGAAATCCAAATATGCTAATTTGAATTCATACAAATAAACTTTAAAATATAAACATTTAATATCTGTTTCGCAACCACGTAAAATGGTATATATTCCTCGATAGATTCTCGTCTAACTTCATATTGTTACGAGTGCGTGACTCGAATTAAAATGCCGTTGGAATTACTATATAATTTATTAGAACTATACAAACACGTATAATACAGGTACAAATATAACTGGACGCAGCCAGTACAAACATAATGCACGATTCAACAACACGCGCAAAGTCCGTCACTATATCGCTTATCCAACGTACACAAGTCTCGCCTTGACCGTGGTTCTTGCTAGACAGACCTCTCTGTCCATCCTGCCGTCGTTTTATACTTCACAAATACAAGTGTGCCCGCCCGTATCGTCGACTTAATTTCGTAGTAATCGTAATCCGTACACCTGGTGAATAATACTTGCAAACGGCCATAAACGAGTACAATAGGCTGTTCTCCACAATAACCAATAAATAAGTATACAAAAGAAGACAATCGCAAAGGTATTACAATTGGTTCAAATGCCGACAGGTAATAGCGTGCTTCGTGGAATTTATTTTGTCGGGGGGCTAAGTTGTAACAATATTATAGTGAAACCACAATCTGTATCATTTAATATAGACCTTGATTTTTTAGTATTTTATAAAGTATTAGCGTCTTAGTATACATAGTAAAACTACGTTTTTACGGTTTTAAGCGCGATAATTTATTTAATTTTTATTATTCCGACGTTTTTCCCACTAAAGACGGATGACAAAGCTACCAAGTGTCAATGAATATTGTTATAGTTTTATTTAGTCTACCGCCAACTTGTTCATTTTAATTATTTAGTTTTAAATTTCTTTATGGTTATTATTTACGTTATGAAAACCTAATCTAATTTACTACCGCTTCGTATTTGATTTTTGAGTGGATTTTTTTATTAGCGATATTTTAAACATTTGTGATCCCTGTATTGTATATCTCATATATTTTTTAATAACATTTTACAATGGTGGCTTGTTGTTTAAAGACGACACTTAGGATATTTTATATTGAATGACGTCATAAACATAATTTAATCAGTCAGTTTTCGTGCAGAAATGTGAGCCGAAAAGTTTTAATGCCATTTTAGAGTAATGAACATTTTATATATATATATTTGAAATAAAAATTCTAGTTAGTTTATTATATTATCTTAGGATCAAATTAAGGCACATTTAAAAATGATAATATCATATTAAAGTCTCAAGTGAAGCCTATTTTTTTGTCACTTGAAGTTACCAATGAAACATAATCTCTAGCGATTTTTACAAGTTGACGTGACAACACTGGCTCCCTAAATCTCGTACACCTAAATATGTGAATCCTTCAAATAATTTCATGCATTTTACGGTTTTGTTTACAGTCGGTTGTTTATTTGACAACATTTTGGTGGCGCATAGAACACGATAAGTTATTATAGTCGTAAAAGAGTTACAATGTATTTAAATTCAGAAAAAACTGTGAATTTACATTTAGGTTACAAATAATCTTTGTTATATTTAAATGGATCTTTAATAAAAACATTCTTTTAGAAAAAAAGATGGTTATCTATTTTATGGGGCATTAAAAAAATGTTGCCTTAGATCGAGACAATATATTATTTTATTAATGCAAAATTAATTTATATCAAGTCGAATACTAGTTTAAAGTGTAAACGGTAACCCGTCTTGGACGAGCATAACGGTCTGGTCGTTCCCCTAAAAATTTATGAAGTCTGAGTCTAGCCATGAGACGTTTATGGGCTATTTATAATATTATAAAATTCTAAAAATGCCGTGTCTGTACATTGAAGCTATATAAAAAAAAACAATCGGAATAGACTATACAAACGATGGAGAATACGATGTATTTTTTTTTTATTTCTTGTCTGTTTGTTCGGGATTCACATAAAAATTGCTGGACCGATTTCAATGCGGTTTTTGCTGATCGACAGCAAATTATTAGATTTAAAATCTACGGTATTTTTATCCCGAGAATTTCGCGTGAATTTTTCTAGGAATGATTTAAAATGGCTCTATTGAAAAAAAGAAACAAATCCCAATGCGGTTTTTTGACTTATCGATAGCAAATTTTATGTAATAAAGAATGTGATATTTAATTTTTTAAATGCTGCGGGTACTTTGTGTCCTGGGAATCAAGCGTGGTTGAAGTCGCGGGCGTGTCCTAGTTAATAAATAATAATGTAAAAATACTTACAATACAAAGACAAAAGTACATGAAATGTATACTTTAATACTATAAATACAAAAAAATTGGTTGGATGTTTGTTGCTCAACCACGCCGGAACAAATGAACGGATCTGGATGAAATTTAGCACAAAGATAGATTATACTTTGGAATAGCACATAGGCTACTTTATATCTCGGAAAAATAATTCAATTCCTGTGGAATAATATTAACGCGAGCGAAGCCGCGGAAAAACTTGCCTTACATATTCCTAGATATGTAATCGAAGTTACCTAAAGAAAGCAGTGAGCTTTATATAATTCACTTATATTAAAATGCCCTATTTAATTCACCTATACAATAGCGAGGGTCATGTTGCAGACTGTATATACTTATAGAAAATGCTTGTGTCGTAACACAATGCCTTTTATAACCTCGTCATACAATGGCGGTATGCCTCACAAGGAAGGGAGCTTTAGCCTATTTTATTGCACTAGTGTGATAGAGGTATAAATAGTGTAGGGTTTTATGAAAATGATTGTATAACATTAAATGAAACTGCAGTGGATATACTCAGATTGTCTTTAATGTGCACGGTTATAATATTACAATATAATTTACACACAGTATGCACCGTTTTACTTGTCAAGTCACATCTCTTTATATATACAATGTACTCTTTGGGCACAGCACTGAAAGGAAGAATAAAGGTATAAATACTGTAGGGTTTTATGAAAATGATACTTTGTATAACGTTTAATGAAACGGCAATGATATAGTCGTACTCAGATTGTATTTAATGTTCACGGTTATAATATTACAATATAACTTATACACAGTATGCAGCGTTTTACGTGTCAAGGCACAGCTCTTTATATATACAATGTACTCTTTGTGCACAGCACTGAAAGGCAGAATAGAGGTATAGATAGTGTAGGGTTTTATGAAAATGATACTTTGTGTGACATTAAATGAAACTGCAGTGGATATAATCAGATTGTCTTTAATGTTCACGGTTATAATATTACAATATAACTTATACACAGTATGCAGCGTTTTACGTGTCAAGGCACAGCTCTTTATATATACAATGTACTCTTTGGGCACAGCACTGAAAGGCAGAATAGAGGTATGGATAGTGTAGGGTTTTATGAAAATGATACTTTGTGTGACATTAAATGAAACTGCAGTGGATATAATCAGATTGTCTTTAATGTTCACGGTTATAATATTACAATATAATTTATGCACGGTATGCAGCGTTTTACTTGCCAAGTCACATCTCTTTATATATACAATGTACTCTTTGGGCACAGCACTGAAAGGGAAAAAGAGGTATAAATACTGTAGGGTTTTATGAAAATGATACTTTGTGTGACATTAAATGAAATTGCAGTGGATATACTCAGATTGTCTTTAATATTCACGGTTATAATATTACAATATAATTTACACACAGTATGTAGCGTTTTACGTGTCAAGGCACAGCTATTTATATATACAATGTACTCTTTGTGCACAGCACTGAAAGACAGAATAGTGGTATAGATAGTGTAGGCTTGTATGAAAATGATACTTTGTTTGACATTAAATGAAGCTGCAGTGGATATAATCAGATTGTCTTTAATTTCCACGGTTATAATATTACAATATAATTTATACACAGTATGCAGCGTTTTACTTGACAAGTCATATCTCTTTATATATACAATGTACTCTTTGGGCACAGCACTGAAAGGCAGAATAGAGGTGTGGATAGTGTAGGGTTTTATGAAAATGATACTTTGTGTGACATTAAATGAAACTGCAGTGGATATAATCAGATTGTTTTTAATGTTCACGGTTATAATATTACAATATAATTTATGCACGGTATGCAGCGTTTTACTTGCCAAGTCACATCTCTTTATATATAAAATGTACTCTTTGGGCACAGTACTGAAAGGGGAAAGGAGGTATAAATACTGTAGGGTTTTATGAAAATGATACTTTGTGTGACATTAAATGAAACTGCAGTGGATATACTCAGATTGTCTTTAATTTCCACGGTTATAATATTACAAAATAATTTATACACAGTATGCAGCGTTTTACTTGACAAGGTACAGCAATGAAAGGCAGACATTTGAGAATCCCGAACCAGTCACGTATCTTGCCTTACTTAGACGGGCCCTGTATCAAAATGTTTTGGGGGGCACCATGGGAAGGGGATTTTTTTTATAAATAAACAAAAAAATACTCGAATTGAATTAAAATAATTATATATTGATTATAAGTTATTACTCATACTTAATGCTCCTAGAAGCTAAGTTAGACAAACAATTCAAATCAAAGATACACTTTTCTCGCCTTTTTTTCGGCAAACTTATTTATCAAATCATTCATAGCTGAAGATGATTTCAGTTTTTCTGGATTTTCTGTTACTATAGACATCAATGACAAGTCTGATAGCCGTTTCTGTTGGCCTAGCAGTTATTCTGAAAAATGTTATTAATCTACAAAGGATTGTGGATAACATTTTAAGAATTTTTGTTTACGCATTTTCAGGGCCCCTGTAGCCTGGGGGCCCCGTATCATTGATACGGCTGATACGGCGGTAGCTACGCTCCTGCCCCGAACTAAGGTTACCGGAAGCATCACGGCCGTTACTCAACGATGCTTTTTACTTTTTAATATTAAATAACTTTGACACATAAATAGTGTTGGTTGATATTCTCATTTCCCACACTTTGAATAGGGTAGTTTTAAATTAGATAAAGTTGGAGACATTTAATCATCTTCTGAAACGATATAAAGCATCTGACGTATACGAGTGTTAGAATTTTGGATCTAATGGAAACGTACATGCATGACGACGAAACTAGATGAAGTTAAAGATATGTTCTGAGATAATAGTAAGTAGGCATTTAAAAGTTATAACTCCACTGTTTTTGTATCTAGCAAATTATGACATCTTAATTCTAACGCTTAGCTTGAAAATCGGTAAAAAAGTCCGAACGGGTTACGGCCTATGTACCAGGAGGAGCGAGGACGATAATAGTTCGAGTGCCTAAATAGGCCTTTCACCCGAGGTTAACACTTTCCTTTTCATTTCGAATATGATGAAAGTAAATAAAAACTTATTAGTTAAAGAAACATCTACTTTTCTAATGAAATCAGGCGTTAAATCCATATCTAAATCTGACGAACTCATTTAATACGTCGTCACATCATCAAACATCAAGTAAATTTCTTTTTCTGTGACATTCTACAAGCCAGTATTTTTTGTCACTGATGCTAATAAATATTTAGCTCAAATTTATGCAAATTAAATAACAATTTAGTGAAAAGTGATTTTATTTATAAGTATAAAATGATGTTACTAAATTTTTGATATTTTTTATTATAATTTATGTCGCGAATTAAGAGTTGCTATAAAGATAGCTATAAAGATATGAGACACGAGTCGCATGTATTAGGCGTCTATGATTCGCATAGTTTTTCCTTTTTTTGACCGCAGGGAAAATCGTTTCCAAGGGACGAAAAGTACTGTTTTCTTCCTTGTGATCTCAGGCAACTCCAAGTGTAATTTCAGAATATGAGAAATGAAAAGGAACTTTTCTTTTCGGTTTTTTTTCTCAATTAAACGGTTTTTGAGAACAAAATTTTATTAAATAGGTAAAAAGCGTTCGAAACCGGTTTATTCAATAAATTAAACCGATTTCAGACGCTTTTTACCGCACACCTTCAAAGCGCAGCCATGTGGTACAGCAAGTTTTCAGTTGCACACAAACATATGTTGAAAGAGATAGAATGATACTTCCTTTTTCTGCACAATAAACCGGTTAATTCCGGGTTAGAAACATTAAACATTCTTTTTAAGGTTTACACTCCGAACGAAATAGTTTTTTTTATTGCCTGAAGGAGGCAAACAGGTAGACGGCCCACTTGATGGAAGGTGGTTACCGTCGCCTATGGACGTTTGCAATACCACGGGAGTTGCCAAAGCGTTGACAGCCTCTAAGAAATTTTATAACACTTTTCTCAAACGACTCCATCTCGTAGCGCAGAGGGAAAACCTCGGCGCGGGAAAGTCCCTCCAGATCATTGTTGTAGGCGGAATAAACGTTCTAGAGAACCGGTGCATAGTTGCGCGTGGAGCTCAAGGAAATGGGAGTGAACATTCTGTCGATGGCGAGCGGTGCGGTTGTAAAAATGAGGCGTTCGTACCAGATCAAACAGTTCCTCGGAACACTCTTCGTTGTACAGGTGGTAGAATAAGCAGAGGAACGCAAAGTGTCTCCTAACTAGTAATAGTTGACTAGATCCGGTTTTTTTTTATTATTATTAATATCTCTACGGACTCGAGTTTCGTACCCTTTTTTACTACTTAATTTCTATGAAAAATTTGAGACTCCATACACGCTTATTGTTTATTTTTGTTAGTGTATGTGACATTATATGTAGTAATTTTTCTGTTTTGGTGTACCTTAAGAATAACTTATTATATTAATTTATTCTAATTTTAATACTAAACTTATACTAATGTAGAGTGTATCTGTTACATGCTGGTGTTGTGAGGAAGTGCATGTGCAGTGTTGGCCTTATATCTATACTTACTGACTAGATCCGGTTATAACCGATTAGATCCGGTCAATTTTAAACCGGTTGCAAGCCTTGTCAGCCTGTCGGATATAATTCTGGCATGGGTACGGTACGGTCGGCTGGTTCAATATAATATATAATATAATATTTAATAATAGAAAATCAAGCCTCACTTGTTCAAAGGAAATACAATAGAAGACCGAATAATAGATTCCCTACGCAAGTTTTGTGTATGTATGAGCATTTTTTGTATCGGATCATCCATCAATAGTACGTGACTGTGCATGATACGGGTTGGGCGCAAGAAGTATATAAGACGGCAGCGCCCAAACTTGATAAAGTGTTAGTAATATGTATATATCAAATTTCTCAAGATATATGTAGAGCGAATCTACATATATCTTGAGAAATTTGATTGAATGTGTGTAGAAAAATGGTTAAAAACATTTGTTAATGACCGGCTGTGTCCGCCACATCGTGAGCGGAGCTTGGCTTTTAACCAAAGAAAATAAAATTTCAGCTTTATTTATATTACTCAAGTTTTTCCTACGGCTACATCACGTGTAAATCATTGCGAGTAGTGATATTTTACATACATAAAACCTAATTAAGGTTTTTTATATACAGTCAACTCTGGATAATTTGACACTCAAAGGACAAGAGAAAATTTTCAAATTACCAAGAGTTCAAAATAAAAGGAATTTATGACCAAGAGGGAAGGAGGAAACAAATCAAGTAAGCAAGAGTTTAGTCAAAATTTGTGATATAATAAAACTACGTTTTAACGGTTTTAAGCGCGGTAATTTTATTTGATTTTGGATTTTTCCGACGTTTCGGCCACTTTTCAGTGGCCGTGATCGTGGCCGAAACGTCGGAAAAAACCAAAATCAAATAAAATTATCGCGCTTAAAACCGTTAAAACATAGTTTTATTATGTATACAAGTCGCGAAAACTTAAGAAAAATTTGTGATATATTATTTTAAACGTTTGTACAGATGTTTATGTTGAAAAGAAGTCCGTAATTTACTGTTGAGTGAGCGACTTCAATCTATCATTGTCCAAAGGATTTTCGATAGTGTTGAGAGCTGAGAAGAAATTGTCACTTGTGTCGGTTCTGAGGGTGTAGAAGCGTAGGGTAGCGCTTCAAATTATAGAGAGTAGGGAAACTCGGACCTCAAATTATAAAGATACTATTTACCCTCAATTTTGAATTACCGAGGGGACAAATTAATATTGATTTTATAAAATTTATCGCGTATTTCTAAGGGACCGGGAAATTATTGAAATTATCGAGAGAGTAAAATTAACGAATATCAAATTATCGAGAGTCGACTGTATATAAACGATGTGTACGGACAGATAGATGTGGAAAGCGATTTTGTTATATACTATGTAAAGATTAGGTAAGTAGTTAGTCATCTTGCGAATAAGCCCTTTTCATCGTCAAGACAGACATCTACTTCATCGATAACTTATTAGCTTATCATGACAATAAGTCACTCACTGGTCACGGGAGTTAACTAATTACTCAATTCTAATGAAACTCAGGCTTTACTTACTTGCATGGCGTTCGCTCCTAATCTTTATTATTTTCGCAATTCAATACAAACTACATATTTCTGTCATCCATATAGACCTAGTTTCTTAGTAAAATTATTGTTAGGTACTAAGATAAAATTTCTTTTCATATTACCTCCTACCTACCTATGCGAAAATGTACGTGTGTGCAGTTCAGACTTGTCTACTAAGCGGTGTAGATATAATTTTGTTCGCCTGTATATGTGTATATTCTTTGTTGTTTGACTTCTACCTCACCTCGTCTATTAATAATTATTATGTTTTACGATTGAAGTAATAAAAAAATATATCGATCATGATACAACGAATATTAAACACTGATTTTATAGCTAATGGTTGTTGAATATAAACAAATTTCCAGTCCATAGGAAAAGTTAATAACGTCAAATAATGTATTAAGGGAACGTACCCAAAGTACGTGCCCCATATTTTTTTTAAATTTTTAAACAAACCCCCCCCCCCAAGTTAAAGAAAAAATTATTTGCCTCATTAGCTGTTTAAAAAACACTAAACGCTGCGCGCCATATTCGAATATAGCTCGGAAAACCACGACATTTCCCTAGAGGGTATTGACTACGTGACGAAGTAGTCCACTGTGACCAAGCATGGTGTTACCGCCTCCCTCCCAGAACGGGTCACGTAGTACAGGTACGTACCCTAATCGTTTTATACCCGCTTCACTCGCTTAAATGTCATTATGAATATGGTTTCTGGCAATATTCCAATGGTTAGTACACTCAATAGTCTATTTACAAATATGCAGTGTAATCACTTTGATTATGTATGACAAGACCGTTGCAGTATAGCAACTTTTGCTCTATTATTGACTGTCGCTGTGGTTGAGCGGGAAACCGGCAAACGCCGGGAACCTTTGTCGTACCTCACTGCAACGTAGAGGCTCCGGGTTCGATTTCTAGTGTGGTAAATTACGGAAACGAATTGACGTGTTTGGGATCGGCCCCAGAATAGTCTGTTGTATATAGAATAGAATAGAATAATACTTTATTGCTAGAAATGTATGTGTATTTTTGTGGTAATTGTCTCAATACATTTTGCCTTATTAGGCGTGCAATTTTCTCATCTTATATCTAAAATTAAATTGAAACTAATTTACAATAATAATTAGATAATAATATCAAATGTCAAGAAAAGCATTAATTAAATAAGAATACATTAATAATCATCAGAATTTATCACTTAAATAATCCTCGATACTATAATAGCATTTCATTATCAAAAATAAAATCTCTTAAATAATAATATGGTTTTTTGCCTCTTTACACTGTCAGGTAATTTATTGTATACTAGCTGATGCCCGCGACTTTTTCCGGGTCACGATCGCGATGTATAATATACTATCAGCGTCATCTAGTTTATTCAATATGATGATGAAATACGTTATACTAGACACCGTTTTGTAAGGTTTTACTTTTTCACGGAATCTCGTCTTTTTAATGTATAAATTGTTTTATTGTATGATTACTGGTGCCATAATTATATAGTACACTTTTTTGCATTACTGTTGTTTTGCTACTATGAATGCAAAGCCTGTCATTATCGCGCCAATTGCGTTTTATAATTTGAATTTATTATTTGATAATTTGATTTTTATAACCTGTAACACAAGCCTAACTTGCTTAATTTGGGTATACATTTAATAATGTATATAGGGATTATTAAACTATTGTTACGAGTACGGGACTCGAATTAAAATGCCGTTGGAATTACTATATAATTTATTAGAACTATACAAATACGTATAACACAGGTACAAATAAACCCGGACGCAATAACTCCAAATGTAATGCACAATTCAATAACACGCGCAAAATTCGTCATTAAATGTACACACGTCTTGCTTCGCTTGTGTTATCGCTTTGACTGCCTCACCCCTCCATCCTGCCGTCGTTTTATACTTCACAAATATAAGTGTGCCCGCCCGTATCGTCGATTTAATTTCCTAGAAATCGTAATGCGCACATCTGGTTAATTATACCTGCAAACGGCCATAAACGAGTACAATAGGCTGTTCTCCACAATAACCAATAAATAAGTAAACAAAACAAGTCCAAATGCGGAAAGGTAATAAACTGCAGGTGTGAATCGGTCTTTGTCGGTCGTAACAATATTATTATTATTCATTTATTGGCCAGCAACCTAATGTAATAATTACCTGCCAAGCCGGCTTGGACAAGCGTGGCGGGTTTATTGTCCATTTCACTATAGTGGGAGGCCCGAGCCCAGCAGTGGAACGTTTATGGGCTATTATTATTTTACTAGGATTTGCCCGCGACTTCGTCCACGCTTGACAGGTAATGTAGATAGATAACAGTTATTTTGCCAGTATTTAAAGTCAAAAGGTATTTTCAGCTGGGCAACGGATTTTTCAGTATAAAAATACATTAATTTCGAAGATTCGAATACAATTTTCTACGGCCGGGCGGCCTGTCGTAAGAGGCGAGAAAACTACCCACAGGCAGGTGGTAAGGCATTTGCCCGACTGGATGGCAACCACCCCTAGTCTAGAGTATGCCGCCATAACAACTTTGAGTTGTGTTCCGGCATTAGTGACCAGGTTCCAATCTCCCTTAAGAGAGCAGCATCGCATTTGTAGCTCCTTTAGTGTTGCAAATGTCATGTACAATGTCAATGTAATCGCTTTCCATCAAGTGGGCCGTCTGCCTGTCTGCTGAAGTTATGCAATAAAAGAATCCCGTAAAACCCGGGAGAAGTTATGTTACTAAAGATATACTACATCTCTACTAAAGATGTCTAATAAATATAGAAACTGTCATATCAAGCAAGTCCTAATATAAAGTGGTTTTGAAGTTAGGAAATCCCGGGAAATGTAAAAAGTCCCGAATTATATTGTTTTTGTTTTCGAATCAGCTACCTTTTATTTATACTACCGACTATATACCACTCCCGGGAAAATCCCCGCGGGATTCCCGGGATAAAAACTGTCAATATACATAACATTTGCTAATGAGCAGTGAAAAAAATTGCATTGAATCCGATTTTTTTTTCAGTCTGGCCTTTTCAAATCATGCCCAGAAGAATTTCCGCGGGATTCCCGGGATAAAAAGTAGCGCAGATTTTAAATCTAAGAATTGGCTGTCGATCAACGAAAACCACATCGAAATCTGCCCAGTAGTTTTTACGTGAATCCTAAACAAACAAACAAACCGATAAACAGGCAGTAAATCTAAAAAGAATTGCATCGTGTTCTCTATCGTTTATATAGTCTATTCTTATTTTTTTTAGTAAATAGCTTCAGTATATAGACACGGCATGTTTAGAATTTTCTAATATTATAGAGTATTATAACCTCATGATTGGCATTGGCAGTAGCATTGGCCCCATCATGTTTGCCGCAGAACCGATGGAGTAGACGAGTCCTGAAGTGGAGACTGCGTCTCTGTAAATGTAGAGTCGGCGTTAACGTAATGACATTAGTGACATTGGCGCCACCAAGCCAATTGTAAAAACCTTAAAAATCGAGTCCGGAGCGAGCGATGAGTTTTTCAAATAATTTAATTGCAAGTCTATTTTATTATCAATATTTACGTGTCAATCCGCACACGTATTAAATTCAAGTACCACATATCTATACCTAAACCGCTTTAGGTAAACTTCTAGGCGCTAAGAACCTCAGCCAGAAGGCCCAGCTTGCCATACACAACGCGGTGCTGGTACCTACGCTCACGTATGCAAGCGAGAGTTGGGTATGGAAGAGAGAGCATGAAAGTAGAGTAAACGCGGTCGAGATGCGAGCACTGCGCAAAATCTGCGGAGTGACGTTCGCGGACCGCGTTCGTAATACCGAAGTAAGAAAAAGAGTTGGTCTGAAAGAGAGTGTCGGGGTGAAGGTAAGGAAAGGAATGCTTCGGTGGTTTGGGCATGTGAAAAGAATGCATAAACAGTAATACAATGCAAAAGTAGATGGATGCAGAAGTCGTGGAAGGCCACGACACACCTTTCATGATCAAATTGATCGTGTACTAGCAGAAGGTGATGTCTTAAGAACCGACGAGCGTGCATGACAAGAGTTATGAATGTCAAAGTAGCAAGTGAGGTGTGTAAGAATAAGCCTGAATGGCGCTCTGTTGTTCGTGCCTACCCCGCAAGGGAACTGGCGTGAAGTTATGTATGTATGTATATCTAAACCCAGGTTCTTAAAGTAAATTATAGGTACTTTGAGTGCGACGGTAAGATTACATATAATCCCAATTAATATTCTATATTCGCACTATCATATCAGTCATATTAAAATCGCTTCGTAAACGTGAGAAGCATAGACTAGTATGTATAAGATAGTCTCCTAAGAAGGTATAACGAGATGCGGTTATAATATTAAGTGAATAACTTCTTTGTTTTAAGCGATGATTCAATAGTTTGAAAGCAGGATTTCCAATGCGTTTTATGATTAATCCACTGCAACATGATATCACTGGGTATGTAATGACGATCTACATTTTTATGGTATACTAGCTGTTGTTATCGGCTCCGCTCGCGTAAATTAAAAATAATCATAGTTTGAGCAATATTTCTACACCTTTTTAACCATCTTAGGTGTGGAATTCCCAAGCCGATACATGTGTGCATTTATTTCTAAACAGAAGCAGGTATACAAAATTTCGTGCTTCTTGCTTTGCAGCTGACGGATTTTCATACACACTGTCATCCCCCTTTTCAACCCCTTAGGGGTTGAATTTTCGAATATACTTTTTAGTGCGCACCTACAGTATCGAAAGAACCAGCATACAGATCTTTACGGTCCTAGCCCGAAGCTAGTTTAGGCTGTGCGTCGATATGTCAGTCAGTCTGTCCGTCAGTCTTTCAGTCAGTCTGTTAGTCATTGTGTCTGCCAATCTGTCAGTTAGTCAGTCAGTCAATTAATCAGTTGGTCAGTTAGTCAGTCAATCAATTAGTCAGTTGGTCAGTTAGTCAGTCAGTCAGTCTTTCACTCCATCAGTCAGTCAGTGTGTCAGTCAGTCTGTTAGTTCTTCTATTCTATTCTATTCAATCTGTCAGTCAGTGAGGTTAAGTAATTATATATGTATAGATCAGTATGTGTAAGCGAAACTTTGTTCGCGTTGCCATAACTATGACGTAATATTAATGAATTGCACAAAAAAAGCTGACCGTAGCACCACCTATTTTGCTATATTCTTGTATCCCATGGAAACGACGTCATTTCTAAGCGTTGTTATTGTCCAGATTTTATTAACATACACGCAGTAGTTTCTAAGAATACATTACGAATGAAAATGACACATGGTGTTTGGTCGTGGTTTACCATATCCAAATATCATGTATCTTCCACCAGTAACTTACCACCATGGCTTTAGCCATGTTGGAGTCGTTATTTTGATTACAACTCCTCGGGCCGGCTCGATGAGTGTGATCCCACGCTCTCACAGAATATCGAAAGACGTGAGAAATATGGAAAGACAGAAGAGTCATGATTTATATTAAGGATTCTGTTTTTTCTAAAATTGCTTTCACTCCTAAAAAGTTCGCCTGAAAACGTAGACAGGTAATGTAATGTTATTTCTAGCATGTTCATGAAACCCGTCTAGCGGTTCTTGTGAACATATTTCTCGGAGCAAACCCTGTGAAATGGAAAATGATAGTCTAACATTTGCTCAAACCGAACATTGAGGGAGATGTCAGCTGCCCCATTACAAAACCTAGTAACTGACTGGATATAATAATTTTTGATTTATTTACATACATAGATACATAACTTCACGCCAGTTCCCTTGCGGGGTAGGCAGGAACAACAGAGCGCCATTTAGGCCCATTCTTACACACCTTACTTGCTCCTTTGACATTCATAACTCTTGTCATGCACGCTCGTCTGTTCTTAAGGCTCCTGACATCACCCTCTGCTAGTACACGATCAATTTGATCATGGAAGGTGTGTCGTGGCCTTCCACGACTTCTGCATCCATCCACTTTTGCATTGTATATCTGTTTAGTCATTCTTTCATCGTGCATTCTTTCCACATGCCCGAACCACCGGAGCATTTCTTTCCTTACCTTCACCCCGACACTCTCTTTCAGACCAACTCTCTTTCTTACTTCGGTATTACGAATGCGGTCCGCGAGCGTTTGATTTATTTGCTCTCAATAAACCAAAAATTTTACACAGCTACGACAAGTAAAATCATACATAATATTGAATTGATTTAGACAGAGTCTGTATTAGGTTAACAACCTGTTTGACTGATCACCAGGCCCCTAGAAATTCCTAGAAATTCGAGAAAAAATTAATCGCACAAAATACTATTAAATGTTACAAGTGCGTGAGAGTTTATATTTAATTGGACTTGTATGTATGTGATTGTGTGTGTGGTGTCGTGTGAATATGTGTATATATACACAAATATACATATGCAAATGATTACATAAATAGACTACAGAGAAGTAACTAACCCCGTTATAAAATAAATATATAGGACATAAATTATAATAGTAACAAACAACATAGTATGATATACACTGAAAATATATAGTGGTATATATTCTTACAATGTCAAAGTAAACAGTATAATTGTAAAAAAAGAGATAGACTTTATATTAAAAAAAATGTTCTTACAAGAAGATAAATTCAGGAACAATGTGTATTCTCTTCCTGCAAATAATGAAATAAAACTGTATGTTTGTACAATAAAGATATACAACTTAAGATTATTAAACTACAACCTATACATATACGTGCTGATGTACATATATATAGATATATATGTATATACAAGCATAAATACACATAAATATATAAAATAAATACATAGACTTAAATAAATAGATATATAACAATGTAACCTCCAGCTAAAAAAACCCTGTAATAAAATCAAAACAAGTAGAACTTGTAAATTTATTACCAATAAATAAATAAAAGTAGTAGACTTGGGCATATATCATTCGCCTGGGCCAAAACTGAAGACTAAAAAAAATTACTCTGTTGGCTCAGCAACCCAAAGTGGGTCGAGAGCACGCCACTTTCCTCAGACCTGTACAGTATCTTGCCAGTTGTGGGCTTAAAGTTCGGTGAGGTCAGCTTGCATTCTGTCTTTCCAGCGATACTTGGTATAGCATACTAGCCTTACTTGTACGACCAATCGGTCGTCGACCAACGACTGGTCGCCACAAGTACCTATGCTTTTTTCACGCCCTGATCCTCAAGCCGTCCGCCCAGCCAATCCATCAGCCAGCGGAGACGGTGAGCCTTTATATCTCCAATTATATTGGGCTCGGTCACCATACTCTCTATTTCGAAGTTAATTTGGACCCTCCAGCCACTAATCTCCTCTTTTTGTTGGGTCCAAGATTTTCCTCTCAGTGATTAAAATTGGTTCTCTTCTTTAAATGCAAGTGTTCAGGCTTTACAACTGTACATTTAAATTGATCTTATGACAGTTTTGTAAACACGAATTTTAGTCTTCTATTCTCCGTGTCATATTACAGCGAGGCAAAAGAAAATTGTCTTCGTTCACGAAATAAGAGCTAGTAAACCTTCCGTTGAATTGTAATTCAATGTAAGTATCCACTTCACTATATTATTTTGCATGCTATTAAGGTCAGAGGATGAATAGGTATTAATACGTATATTAACACGTTTGTATAAAAATTCACCAAGCTAGCAAAAGTGCTTTTGAAATCAAGTTGCCAACGCACATTAAAAATTCCTTCAACTATTTTATTAAATTCATCTTAAAAGAAAACTTATGCACTTATGATATAAATATTTATATCATTTGTGATTAAACAATTCGTAATATAAAAAGCGTGAGATTATGTGCTAAAAATGACAAAGTGTAAGAATTCCCAAAAATTCGCATTTAAAAATTTATTTGGTAGTTACTAGGTTTAGATACAGTACAGCGTAATGTTCTTTGAGATATTTGGGTGTCACTTTACCTTTACAAAATCTCATCAAGTGTGTTTATTTTTGTATTGCGGTTTTTATTCTGTTAGCCAAGTAGCAAAATTATATTATCCGTGCAGGAACGGAGAAAGAATACTAAATCTTCCGGCCAGGTGGCCTGTCGTAAAAGGTGACAAAACAACCCACATCCTACAGGTAAGACATTTGCTCGACTGGAGGCTACTACCCTGGTCTAGAGCATGTCGCCATAACAACCTTGAGTTGTGTTCCGGCATTAGTGGCCAGGTTCCAGTCCCATCTATGAGTCCAGCAGCACATTGGTAGCACCTTTGGTGTTGCAAATGTTCATAGGCGACGGTAACCATTTTCCATCACAGGCAGTCAGCCTGCCTGCTGTCCTCCAGCAATAAAAAAAGAACCGAACACTCGCAATTGAGAGTGAATATTTGTACTTAGAAAACTGGATAATTGTCATCTCCACAAAACCTTTCGACGTATGTTGGATTCATGCACTCGACCGATTATATACAGACCATTCAGGTCAATTCCAGTATCAACATGAACAGTTGCCTTTGCATATAAATTGCTATACTTAATTACACTTTTCAACCAGTTTTGTATTTATAAAAATATATTTCACTGAATAAGGTCGTTTCGAAAATAACAGCTGTGTTATTCGGACATTCGTATTTTTGGAATGTGGATCTTTATGGTCAGGGAGCTAGGGACATATTTGTTTCTGTTCTTTGTGCACTGTGTATATAGTCCCAGAAAAATTGTATGACTTTTCCATATTAGCTATTTTAGATTGCTTATTAACTGATTTTATGTAAAAAAGCGTCTATTACGTAGACAAGAATAAATTTCGCCAGGTGGTAGGGCATTTGCCCCACTGGATGGCTACCACCCCTGGTCTAAAATATGTCGCCATAACAACCTTGAATTGTGTTCCGGCATTAGTGACCAGGTTTCAGTTTCCCTTAAAGAGCAGCAGCGCATTTGTAGCAACTTTGTTGTTGCAAATGTCCATAGGCGATGGTAACCGCTTTCCATCAAGCGGGCCGTCTGCCTGTCTGCTGATCTCCTGCAATTTTTTTTTTTTAATATATTAATATAGATAATTTTTATTTTTAAATATTTATTATATAATTTATTTTAAATATTTTCAGTATTTAAAAATTATGCAAATTAAAATTAACCTATAAAATCTAGTGCCAGACCGCTGTCAGTTGGAAAGGTGCCCAAAAGATTGGCCACATTACCTCGCTGAAAAACAACGCTAATACGTTACCCGAGGTATAGACCAGTTTTTTGGTCACGTGTGACATCCACCAGATGTTTGGCTATATCTCCATAAAGCTTGTGCTCCTCCGCCCTCATGGTCCCAGGGTCTCGACCCTAAAAGCCGCAAATATGTACACATCACATTTCCGATGACTGACTATTTGCGGCGTTTAGGGCCTCATGTTGTGTAGCTGCTGTACCAGCAGACTTGCTAGTGGCTGTAAGTATCGCGTCACATACTAAGGGGTGACCCATCTTCCAGGGCATTAAGACATCACAGTGGGTCTCTTGCCATCGTCGTGGTACAAGCCCTTCGGTTCTAGAATGCCAGGTACCCCGGCAGTAACAAGAGCCCGACGGATTATGTCATTAAGTTGCATGACGTGGAATTTTGCCGGTACTTCTTTTACGTGATAAACCATGGTGACCGAGGCGCTCCACCTTATCTCCACATTGACAGCGGTGTAAAACTATGCTATATTTGTTTTATATGACAATTTTGAAAAGTTTCAATGGATTTTTAATAAGCGTTGTGGAAGTATAATAAATATAGTGATATCTGTCTATTTCAGTATATATACACATGCCATTGATCAAAAGTAAAAACTCTTAATTCGAATGTTTAACTTATACAATAGCTTAAGTTAAACATTTGGATGTAAGTGGCCTGTATTTAAATATATAAATAAAGTACCTATGTTAAAATTGCTATTGAATCATCTACACCAATAAAATAAATTGATTTCTAAAAACACACTAATGTTAATAAAACCTCGTCTATTTTTAGAAATATTCATTTAATTAGTCACCTTTTGTATTTTTCTGTATCAAATTATTCGTATAAAAGAAGCCTTACTAAGACAGTAAAATTATTTATGGTTCTTTTGAAGTATTCGAATTCACAAATCTGTGCTGCTATCTATAATAATCTAATATATAATATGCTAATCTATAATAATAAAATTTAAGTGTCTGTGTACGAATTCAATATAAGTGTCAAAATTCAAGTAGAACTTCTATTTATTGCTTAATCATAAAATACATTTATCGTAAAGAGACTTCGAAACAGCTTAACGTATTTCAATGACAATTTTAGAACATAGGCATTTTATATTGGTGTTTCATATCGATACCTTGTAGAGTTCATAAAGTATTAATAAATGAGAAATATGTTCGTGATAATTTTTTTAACGAGGGGAAATTCGATTGAAGACCGTCAGTCGCGCAAGGGGGGAACATGAAGAGAAGAAGCGGCGGCTTCAGGTGCTCTAATAATTTTATATAATATTAAAATGGGTGGGATTCGCAGAAAGAGCTCACAGTGTCTTGAGGTCTGGTGGCACTGGTACTTGCCAACCATCTTCTCTATTGAAATTTGGGTGTTTTTTGATTTCACCTCACGCATCATTCTAGGTATGAAACGTTTCGCGAGGATTTGTGCTATTTCCTGATCGCAGACCGTAGACCGATCAGGGACTCGTGTTTTTACCCGCTAAAACCTCTCGGTGTTCCGCCCTTCGCCCTTATACCAGGACCACGAGTCACGGCCTAGCCACTCCGCGGGCCCTGGCAGGCGGTGGTCCAACGTTCTCATCCACTGCCGGTTAACTTTGGACGGTCTTGTAACAATAAAAAAAATACGTGAATTCAGCAGACTGACAGACGGCCCACCTGATAGATCTGCATATTCCTCAGGCATGGCTTCCTTTTGACAATCTCAATGCAGTCTTCCACTGGTAAACTGGTAAATAAGGACTGGACATCAAAACTGACTAGTACTTCATCCTCAGCCAATGTCAAATTTTCAATTGCGCTGATGAAGTCGAAGGAATCCTTGACATGGTAGGGTGTGTTGCCGCGGAGATTGTTGAGTGTCTTCGCGAGATGTTGTGCCAGTCTGTATGTTGGTGAGTCAAGCTGGCTAACTATAGGGCGCAAGGGGATGTTGTTTTTGTGAATTTTAGGTAACCCATACAGTTTAGGCGCTTTGGCGCAAGATGGTGTGAGTGCGGATACGTCTATGCTTAATTTTTCGGAGTGTTTTTTCATAACCGCGATTGTTTGTTTGGTTACTTTATCCGTGGGGTCAGTTTTGACCTTTTTATAAGTGCTTTCGTCCGATAAAAGATCTTGTATTTTACTATTGTAATCAACGTCGTCGAAACGTCGGAAAAACCAAAATCAAATAAAATTACCGCGCTTAAAACCGTTAAAACGTAGTTTTATTATGTATACAAGTCGCGAAAACTTAAGAAAATATTATGTTTCCCACATTGATTTATATCATGTAGTATATATAATAGCTCTCAGACTATAAAATTGAAACGCTTATAATATACCGGGTGTGCAATTAACCGACCGATTAACAAACATGAGTTTATTTTTAAAATTGTCAGCACACAAAAACAAGTTTCGAAGCAAGGTTGCGTGTACTACAATATTTTAAGAACATGCTGTAGGTATACGCGTAGATTTTGTAAAATTATAACAACGTCATTTATATGAATTCGGCTACCCTTAAACGTGTCTGCCCACAATACCGTATCATACCATAACCGTGCTAGGAACGTATCCGGCAAAAAAATGCTTTTTATTGAAAAGTATTAGACCATGCTCACTACACCGTTCCGTCACCGACAGCCCCGGATCTTGATTTTTTTCAAGTGGGGGGGGGGGGGGGCGCAAAAAGCTGAAACATGCTACCCTCGCTGGCCTGTATTTTTATCTTAATCATCACCATGCGTTTGTACTTTTTAACCTATGCCTACGCGCCCCGCGAAACGTAATGTACTATGTGCTTAAAGTATTGGACGTCTCAGTGGTCAAAATTGTGTTTTTGTCTAAGAAGTTTGAATTTGCCGCCCACTGTATTGGCCGCCCAGGGCATGGGCCTCGGCTTGCCATGGATCCGGCCCTGACCACCGATCAACATCATCTCATGCCAGGCACGGAACGTCAAAACAATATATTGCTACGTTCTAGTGGGTATAGTAGACCGTATGGTATTTCTTATCGTGCCTGATACTTTCATAGCACGGTTATTGTATGATCCGGTGTAATGTTCAGACACCTTAAATGTTCATTAAAATATACTACATTCATTTGATATGATGCAATGAAATATGACAGAAAATGTTCAAAGCCTTAAAAATTGACCCTGTGCGAGTCGGTTCTTGTACAACGGACGAAAGTTAACTATTTTTGGTATCCGGATACCAAAAACGGCCGTTTTCGCAGATCGGAATTATGAATATGACAATTATCAAAATACATTAGAACTTTATGCTATGTCTTGTATGTGCAATTCAATTCAAAATTACACTAAACATTCTCCTAAAGTGGCCGCTTTAGGCCTTCTGTTTACGTAACTTCGAAAATATGTGAGTAAAAAATACCTTATAAGTCAAAAATTAAAACTAGGTACTAACATTTGTTCTAATTTTTCACTATATATTTTCTAAACGGATATTGGGGATTGAATACGATACTTTTTACAACTATTTTATATCTATCATTTATATACTTTACGGTGGAGTAAAATTCCATTCCGCTACTTCACCCCTTTACGGGTCGCCAAGCAACAAACCCCTCAAGTTATTTAAGTATACTTCCATACATACATATTGTTACGTGCGAGCGGGGGCACGCACTCGGGATTGGAAGGAAACACCAGTTCTTTTAAGTAACGCTTTTATTGACTTCAACAGCCGCACGTAATACCTCGCTGCAGGGTTGCCCCTATACGCACGACTAACGATGCACTGTCCCGACAATAAGGTGTCCCACTTACAACACCGTCGCCGATATTGCGTAGACCACCTCCTGCTACTGCAGTGCTCAACTCCGATATTAACGCGTGTAGCTCGCTTCTGGTTCGTCTCTCAAACTACGCTACACTCCTTCTTCACTTAACTGTTCGCTAAACTTGTCACTAAATTCACCACTAAACTGGTCACTGTCTTCTATTAAACTTCTCTTCCAACTCTTCCGTATCACACTTGTCGCTTCGCTGTCTTGAACTGAATGAACTCAACTCTAAACTGCCCGGTAGGCGCGCCTTACGCTGCTTATATACCCGGAAGAATTTTCTGGAACCCATAATTTCATACATACATACATAACTTCACGCCAGTTCCCTTGCGGGGTAGGCCCGAACAACAGAACGCCATTTAGGCTTATTCTTACACACCTCACTTGCTTCTTTGACATTCATAACTCTTGTCATGCACGTTCGTCTGTTCCTAAGGCTCCTGACATCACCCATAATTTCGTTATTCTTTTATTTATTATCTCTCCCTTTCTAAACATCTATCTATCTCTGTCTATTCCTTCCCGAATCTTCTATTCGAGAACTTTCGTTTATACATCTATCCCTTTCTAACATCTATCTATCTCTGTCTTTTCCTTCCCGAACGTTCTATTTTAGAACTTTCGTGCATCGTCTATCCCTTTCTAAAATATATCCGTCCTTGTCTTTTCCTTCCAGAATTTTCTAGCTTTTTCTAAAAGTTCTTAAACTAACTAGATGGTTCCACCATAATTCGCCACAATATAACTATCTTTTGCCGGAGCCTTTTTTATAGACATAGTTACTCCACGGGAACAGTCTTCTTCCTCGTTATCAGTAATGAGGAGGTTGGGGCCTCGAGGTTTTACCTCTTTACCCCAGGCTGCAACTCAGTGGGCAACTACCCACCGGTAACTGGGTTTGGAGCTGCTGGAGTCTTCTCCGCATGGCGATGGCTTCGCAGCAGCTCTCGTTGGCCAATCTGCGGCGTTCGGTGGCCTTCGCGGGCTTTCCGCTGGCTACTTCCGCGGCTTAGTTGGCCATTCATTGGCGTTCGGTGACCATCTCGGACTTTAGGTGGCCTGTCAGCAGCTTTGTGAGTTTTGCGACCTCACGCCATCGCCCTGATTAGATGAGCGTATGAGATCACGAGGAGTCGGCAGCCAGATGCGTTGATCGTCTGGTGGCCGTGCGTGTAGTGGGGCAATCCCGTGGAATGACGTGTGGACCGTCCATTTTCCGTGATAAAAACTACCATATATTTCTCCGTGCAGGAACGGATTATTTCCTGCGGCCGGGCAGACTGTCGTAAGCGACAAAAAACCTACAGCCAGGTGGTAGGGAATTTGCCCGACTGGATGGCTACCAACCCTGGTTTAGAGTATGCCGCCATAACAACTTTGAGTTGTGTTCAGTTTATCCTTTAAGGCGGGCAGCACATTGGCAGCACCTCTGGTATTGCTAATGTCCATAGGCGACGATAACCACTTTCCATCACAGTTGGGCCGTTAGCCCGTCTGCTGTGCTTCAGCAATAAAAAAAATGCTATTCCAGACTTACATCTCTGTGACAAATTTTATCCAGTTGCGTTCAGTCGTGCTGGTGACATTAAGCAAGAAACATCCATCCAAACTTTCCCCTTTATAATATTACTAGCTGTCCCGGCAGACGTTCTGCCCTGAAGAAACACAATTTAGAACCCGATTGCAGCGCCACCTACCGGGTCCAAATGTCAGCTATCCTATCTTTCAAGTCGGCTCAAACTGCACACGGTGTGCAAATTTGATTAAAATCGGTCAAGTAGTTTAGGAGTTCATCGCGGAGAAACAACGTAACAGGTAATTTATATATATTAAGATGAAGTAACTCTGTCTGCGATGATTTCATGGAAAAAATCAGCGTACCGATTTTATTGAAATTTGCTACATATGTAGTTTTAATACTGAGAATTTACATAATATACTTATTATCCTAGTACATGAGATAATTTCCGAGGTAAAATTAATTAATTCTGCGGCGGCGTATGAACTTAATGTTATATAACGTGGATGAAAGCTTGTTCACAAAAATTATTAAAACTGGGGTTAAAACTGGGGTCTAATAGGGACTTAAACACTTATTCTATATAATTAAACCGCCTCTAATCGACCACTACGTAAGTTAATCTTTTGACGGTCTGACTCATTGCAACAAAGAGAACATTTCATTTTATTTCACAATTAATTTCACATTCCATTTTTTTTTCTATTGCATGAGTTCAGCAGACAAGCACACAGCCCACTTGATGGAAAGCGGTTACCATCGCCTATGGACATTTGCAACACCAAAGGTGCTACAAATGCGCTGCTGCTCTCTTAAGGTAGACTGGAACCTGGTCACTAATGCTGGAACACAAATCAAGGTTGTTATGGCGAATACTTTAAACCAAGGGTGGTAGCCATTCAGTCGGGCAAATACCCTACCCCTGGCTGTGGGTTGTTATGTCGCCTCTTACGTCAGGCCCTCCGGCCGCAGAAAATTGTATTCTTTCTCCGTTCCTGCACGGATAGAAGCCATCCATTTCACATTAGATTTAATTTCATTATTTAGGTACTGTAGGCTGGATGTCGGGGACCGGTTCCAATGTGTTCCCTTGTCATGGATTTAGACTCAAACTGAAAAAGTTCTTATATGACCATCAAGTGCGCCAGGCCGATCTTATTCATGATACCAGTGCTATATGACGGTGCGCATGTGGAGGGTGTGCCTGTTATATCCTGACTGTGTTACTTATGTCGTGTGTTAAATGCTGTATTGTTTATTTAAGTTGTTTGATATCGTTCTTTTTTAAATTTTGTAGATAATAGGTAGCAATGTCAATTTATGTAAGTAATAAGTATTTAATCTTTTAATACTTAGTTACCGTTATTATGGTTTGTTTTTAATTTCTTTTTTTTTTGCTGTTGGTTCACTTCATATCTTTATCTTGTTTGCCTGTGTTCGTGTATGTCACGAATGGACCTAGCGGAAGATCAGCGCTGGTTATATTAACCGGCAATTTGGTGAGCTAAGGCCAATTTAGGACTGCATTTATTTATTGTTTTTCTATTAATAGTTTAAGTTAGTTTTATTGTAGTTCTAAATAAATCTTTTTCTTTCTTTCTTTCCTTGTATATTACCTATAACAAGCGTAATTTGCTTAGTTTGGCATGTAAAATGTGTATATTTGTCTGCCAATTATAAAAAATATATATCTGGAAGAAGTGTTAGAGTCGTATATTCTGGTTTGCGCTATAAAATGACAGAAACCCTAGTACGCGCGTCCCTATTGTTCTAGAATCTCGTAACCTACAGTTCTGACCTTCACGAGTAATATAAAGCACACAGGTGGTATTTGATATTGATATGTTTAAACTACGTACTGCTATTAAAATATTTATCGTATGAAGGCATTGTCGGGAATGTCAATATCATAACGGTTATGTGCCTGTTATTATAATAGAATTGTCGAAGATGACAGCTTCGACAGGTTCACGGGATATTATATTAGATGAACTGAATATTAAAAGGGTAAAAATTAGGAACTATAAGTAGCCGTGAGTAACCAACAGAAATTAAAAAACATGCATAAGGCTATATTGGTTCAATGGCCGGATAAAAAATTGTCTCGGGATTATTTGGCTAATGAGTGAATGACTCGCTAACTGATAGTCGACGGCTTACGATTAATAGCAGGTTCCTATATTGCTATTCATTCACTTGCCTTACCATTGGTAAAAATGTAACATCATTTCTATGGAGTAGAATAGAGTAGTGGGAGGTTCGAAGAGCGATATAGTGACGGACTCTGCGCGTGTTATTAAATTGTGGATTACATTGGGACTTATTACGTCTAGTTATATTTGTACCTATGTTATACATGTTTTTGTATAGTTCTAATAAATGTTATAGTAATTCCAACGGCTTTTTTAATTCGAGTCCCACACTCGTAACAACATATTTACATAGCCAGTACTGTTTTGATACAAAACTACAACAATTTTTTATAAGTCTTGTTGGTTTAGTGGTTTATTTACCAACGTTTTGTTCCAAATACTTCTATAAGAGAGTTTAATTTCACTTTTAACCAAACAATATTTTAAATAATACTTTTTTATTGCGACGCTAGCAAAGGTTTCGCTTAAATGGGAAGCAGTTATCGTTGGCCTTAGACGCTTGCAATAGGGGCGAAGCCAATACGTTGCGGACCTTGTGGACAGGATAGAGGGGATGAGAGATAGGGATGAATCAGGAAAAATGTCGTAGAGGGGATAGGATAGGAAAGCTATTACAGGAGGAGGTGGAAGTGGGCCATCAGAACTCTCACTCTTCGTACGCAACACGATTATCTCAAAACTAAACGTTTTACATCGCTGTTCTGGTCAAGACATTGATCGAACCAGCCCTAAGATCTGAGGCCCAAATTTACTATTACTATCTCGTCAAAATCACCGGACACTATCGTCTCGATCGTTCGTTTGCCTGATTTCTGTAGTCTGTTGGTTCTAATCGCGTGCCCGTTGCATTCTAACTAACTAACTAACTGCTGCCGCTCAACGACCCAAAATTAGTCCTGGCATCCGAAATGAGAATAATCCGCTCCTTTCTGTTCAGCGCTGTCTCCTGCCAGTCATAGGCTTGAAGCTCGCGCAGATCAGCCTCCACTCACTCCAGTGATATTTATAAAGCCCGCTGTATATGGGCTTTATAAATATTTATAAGCGCAAAATATTGAAATAAATGTTTAAAACTTTCGGTAGCTTCTTAATATTCATTTCGTCAAACGCCATTTCTGTTAATGGTAATACCAATTTTGTCCACTATTATTCTGCCGCGATGGTATCGAGAAGGTATTGTTACAACTTAGCCCCCCGACAAAGACAAATTCCACGAAGCACGCTATTACCTGTCGGCATTTGAACCAATTGTAATAATACGTTTTTGATGGTTTTCTTTTGTTTACTTATTTATTGGTTATTGTGGAGAACAGCCTATTGTACTCGTTTATGGCCGTATGAAGGCATAATTAGTCAGGTGTACGGATTAAGATTTCTAGGAAATTAAGTCGACGATATGGGCGAGCACACTTGTATTTGTGAAGTATAAAATGACGGCAGGATGGAGAGAGGTGGCAGTCTATCGAGAACCACGATCAAGGCGAGACTTGTGTACATTCGATAACCTATATAGTGACGGACTTCGCGCGTGTTATTGAATCGCGCATTACGTTTGAACTGATTGTGTTCAGTTATATTTGTACCTGTGTTGTACGTGTTTGTATAGTTCTAATAAATTCTATAGTAATTCCAACGGCATTTTTAATTTGAATCCTGCAACTCGTAAAAATATTGTGGAATTAGTAGAATACGAATTTCTGACAATACCGCAATGGAATCGTATTTTGAATATCTTCGCAACGCCAAGGCTCCTGTAATAAAAATAATGGTCCCAGGATGGCTCTGCTACGTCAAACTACACATCGATTACCTTGCTAGGCTAATGTCACTTGCTCTCTTACAAATTCCTTATTGAATATATTACTAATTATGCGCGCGGACACACACACACATACATACACGCATTCTGATTTCCTTTTATTAAATATTATTATAATTTCTATATTCTGTAGTTAATGAATTTAAGTATATTTAAGTGCAGTAACTCTTTTTCTAATAATTTAATATAATAATGTAATTGATTATTTTGCTATGATTAGTATGTTTTGTACTTAATGAAAGTTAAGTACGCTAACTTTATTTACAATACTATTATACAATTTATAATGAAATATTTTTAATATTAGTGTATAGCATGAAAATATTTTAGAAACTTTTAAATACAATGTAATATATAAGGTATGGAAGAGCAGGATCTGATACAAGTAAAATTTAATTAAAAGAAGATTCCAGCAACTGACTACAAATTGTGCATGTGTTTCATAAGAAATAAATATTGTTACAACTTAGGCTTCGACAAAGACAAATTCCACGTACAGTCTGTAAAAGCATATTTTATTACCTGCCGGCATTTGAACTAATTGTAATTCTTTTTTGATCGTCTTCTTTTGTTTACTTATTTATTGGCATACGTTTCTAGAGAACAGCCTATTGTTTATTGTACTCGTTTATGGCCGCCTGCGGTGGAATCATTAGCCAGGTGTTGCGGATTACGACGACTACTGTATTGGTGATGTATAAAACGACAGCCTGATGGAGAGAGAGGGCAGTCGAGCGAGAACCACGATCAAGACGAGACGTGTGTATATTCGGGAATCTATTAGTGACGTACTTTGTGCGTTTTATAGAATTACGACCTTCTGCATTACGTATGGATTTGTTGTGTTCGGTTATATTTGTACCTGTGTTATACGTGTTTGTATAGTTCAAATAAGCTCTATAATAATTCCAACGGCATTTTAATTCGAGTCCCACTAAACTCGTAACAATATTTTCATTTTCATTCATTTTCATTACCGTTCTGTTAAAAACTCCAAGCTGTCTTATTTTAATATCTTGTTGTAGGTTAAGTTTCTATTTGATCTCCACTGCAGAATATCAAGGTACTCCACGCTTAAATCCTAAACTAGATAATTCAAATCCTTACTCGGAAACTCGGTCCAAGTCAAATCGGAATGCAAGCTGAAGTTTGTTGGAATTGAGTTTGTTTAACTCAATATCTGTAGTCTGCGGGGATATTGCTTCCTGGATATTGGATGATGCAAGTGTTGCGTGGCCTACTTGGATTATGATGTTATACAGAGGGAAAATTAAATTGAGGTGTAATTCCCGTAAGCTTAAGAGAAACATATTACAGTTTGCCACACGAACAGTAATGTCTCAAAAGGTGGCCGCTGAACGAGAAGGGAGAGAGATGCGCATACGTCCCGCGGGTACCGACGTCAGTCGGGGCACCGGAGACGCAGGTACGCGCAAGATCTCCTGAGAGCAGGAACAGGAAGGTGGTTTTAGTGGGATATTAATACATAGGTTACCTCTCCACATAGAGAGAGGTACCTTGCTGAGTCCCCATAAATGCCGGCAATCGACTCTGTTTCTGCGCTATCATCAGTGGATAAATCTTATTGCTTTGGTCTATGCCCAGTAAAGGACCCGATAGTGTACGAAATGTATTTCCCCTGCGTCAAAATAAAAAGGATAGTACACACTGGTTCAGGCGGGCATGAAAACAATACGCACGCACCAGTGTGTACGCCCAATATCAGCCTTTGACTATGACAAGCGCTCAATACTCTACGGACAATCGCCAATTTTCGAAATTCTACGGAACGAAAGACGAACTATTGCACGCGCAGTTAAAAATAATTGTAAAATAGCAAAAACTTGAAATACACGCATTATTCAAGCAAAGGGTGCGTTATTGAAGACTTTCTACGCTTCACAGTTGTTTTTTTTTATTGCACGAGTGCAGCAGACAGGTAGACGGCCCGCTTGATGGAAAGCGGTTACTTCGTCTATGCACTTTTTGCAACCACAGAGGCGCTGTTGATCTCTTAACGGAGACTGGAACCTGGTCACTGATGCTGGAACACAACTCAAGGTTGTTATAGCGGCATAGATAGATCTAATTTTTTTGTATTTGTCTGTTCGAGATTCACACAAAAATTATTGAGCCGATTTCGACACCGTTTTAGCTGATCGATAGCTAACTCCCAGACTTAAAATCTGCAGTACTTTATAACTTAGGAATCGCACGGCAATGATTTAAAGTGGTCAGAGTGAAAAAAAAATCTGATTACGATGCAATATTTTCACGTTTGATTGATCGATAACAAATTTTACCTGTTCAAAGTGGACAAAATTGCGGGTAAATTGTAGTAAGAAATACATTTACTTTTATGTACATACTGCAACGTCTAATAGGGTACAGCTGGCCGGGATCTTGCAATTAAAATGATAAACTGGTTTTCTCATTACAATCCTTTTATTCTTAATAGCACATTGTTTTCTGTTTATGGGAAAGACCAATCAATACATTTTTGATAGCGTTTCTTTTAGTTTATATGAACTTAACTTTGAAAATAATTATTTTAATTAAATATATGTATATGAAAAGGACTAAAAATGTCAGTCGTTACAATGCCTTTATTACAAATTAATGCAGCGTAAAATGAAAATAATAATAATATTATTATTGGCATGATGAAGGTGATGTCAGGAGCCTTAAGAACAGACGAGCGTGCATGACAAGAGTTATGAATGTCAAAGAAGCAAGTGACGCGTGTAAGAATAAGCCTAAATGGCGCTCTGTTATTCGTGCCTACCCTGCAAGGGAACTGGGGTGAAGTTATGTATGTATGTATTATCGTCATGCAGGTATATGTAATTTATATTATCTTAATACATTTAACTATAGCTATAGTTTATTTTTATTTTTTCTTAAATAACATTTAATTACGATTGAATTAGTTTTAATTTAGTTAAACCACCAAATATTATTTGATTTTTAATTTCTCCTTGGAGACCGGGTTGCCTAGAAGAGATCGCTATAAGCAATAAGGCCGCTCATTGTTCTAATTTAGTATTCATATTAAATTGTCTAGGTTTAAGTTAAGGTGAACAATTTAAGTTTTCCTTTATTTATTCATTGAAATCTAATTATATTGTTACGAGTTACAGGACTCGAATTAAAATGCCGGTGGAATTACTATAGAATTTATTAGAACTATACAAACACGTATAACACAGGTACAAATATAACTGGAGACAATCAGTCCTAACGTAATTCACGATTAAATACCACGCGCAAAGTCCGTCATTATATAGCTTATCGAATGTAGACACGTCTTGCCTCGCTTGCGATTATCGCTTGACTGCCGATCTCTCCATTAGGCCATTCCTTTATACTGCACCGATACAATATGTCTGCCCGCCTGCGTAGATAAAATTTCTTAGAATCAGTTTGACACACCTGTCTAATGACTGCCATAAAAGATTACAATACACAATGGACTATTTTTCTAATTACAAATTTTAAACACAGAGTAAACAAAATAAGACAGTCATAAACAGTTTTAATGTTATTAGCTCAAACGCCGGCAGGTAATAAATGTGCTTTGTCTACAGGTATGCAGGTGGCCCAAATTGTAACAATATCATATTAGTAATTTTTTAATTTACGTATAAAACCATAACCAAATAAGGCTATGTCACTGTTTTCTATGGATGAAGTACTAAGAAGGCTGCTCACGTTACCTTACTGATCTGTTGTCGGAAATAGGAACCCAGCGCTCTGATCACCTAAATAGTTGAATAGGATTTTTTTAATAAATCGACAGATACACATTGTATATGCCCAAGGTAAGGAAGTTACGCTTGTATTATGGATACAATTTACCAACTCTGGAGCTGATCCCTGACACCCACACTACTGTAAATAATGGAAAGTTGGTTTAGCAAAGTTACCATACCGAAAGGTCCCACTTTTGCCTTTTAATACGCTAGACTGGCAATGGCGTTAACCCACTTAGCCACAGAGGCTGACAATTCTGAGAGCTCTTTGTAAAGTTTCATGGCCTCAGGATCCTACGGTCTAATAGTATTAACAATAAACACCACAAACAAGTAAATAAAATCGCAGGAATTTCAAATATGCAATAATTTATTTATCTATAAATATTTGTTATAGGTATTTACATTGTGCATAACATTGTTTCCGCGTGGTTTACTTCAGTCTATTTATAGTGAGTTTATACATTGCACATAATTGTGTGTCATTTTCCCCGTGACATTGATTTACTGTTTATATAAAGCACTTTGATATAATATCCTTATATAAATAGAACGAATCAATAGATTTTTAAAGGTGGAACGTCATCTGGGATAATGGTACATTTACATTTTCTCGCAGATGTGGCATACATACATAACTTCACGCCAGTTCCCTTGGGGGGTAGGCACGAACAATAGAGCGTCATTTAGGCTGATTCTTATACACCTCACTTGCTTCTTTGACATTCATAACTCTTGTCATGCACGCTCGTCTGCTCTTAAGGCTCCTGACATAATATATATAAATATTATACAATATGAATATCTATATATTATTATTATCAGAGCTTATCATGAACTCTTTATAGGGGTCTTACTAAAACAAAAAACCTTATAAAGTAGCCAGTAATTGGAACAAATCATGTTAAACAGAGTTTATTGTCTATGTTATAAATATTGTGAGCAGTTGGATATGTAATAAATAAATATTTAAATAATAACCGTGAGTGATACAGTGCAAAATAGGGATACCAACTTATTATAAAAAGCAGGTTAAAAAAATATAAATGAGGTCCCTAACAATAGAGTATATTAAAGACACCAAACAACTTATCTCCTATACTTCACCAGCCACGACGGGAACTAATAAAACCGCATTTCTCGGTCGAGTAACTTGCGAAAGTGCTTTAAATCATAAAATCCTTAGCCAGCCTTAAAAGCGTGTAGACTGATATAGCTATATAGTTTTATTCGTTATAGCTATTTTTAAAGCGCTAATCCGTAAAACGAGATAAATTATTGGTAGAGGATAATTCTAAAAGTTTATGACACTGGCTAGATGAACCAGATGGGTATATCCTAAGATATATAATGAGATACCCAAAGATATGTTAACGGAAAATAATATGTCCAAAGTTAAAATTAAAATTGTGTCCTTGATGATAGTACCATATCTCATTGCGTATTGTACTACTAGCGGCCCGGCGCGGTTTCATCGCGCTCTGTCCCGCTCCCGTGGTATATAGCGTCATGTTATATGGCCCTCACAAACTTTACCTCTTTATAATATTAGTATATATATACATACATAACTTCACGCCAGTTCCCGTACGGGGCAGGCACGGACAACAGAGCGCCATTTAGGCTTATTCTTACACACCTCACTTGCTTCTTTGACATTCATAGCTCTTGTCATGCACGCTCGTCTGTTCTTAAGGCTCCTGACATATCCTTCTGCTAGTACACGATCAATTTGTATATATATATATATATATATATATATATATATATATATATATATATATATATATATATATATATATATATATATATATATATATATATGTATATAATGGACGTATTAAACGAATTCACAAGAGTTTTGGAGTATATGTACTTTAGATAACGGTGGTAAATAATATAAGGCTTAATACAAAACTTGGTTATTGGTTTTTGTATTTAAATTAATTTATATTACACTTTACATAAGAAAGTGCACTTCAGTATTTAAAGCAGAAGTTATAAGGTAGGTAGGTATCAGACAAATTGTGAAAAGCTCTGTTTCACGCAAATGGAAAACATTTTGTACATTGCAGAGCCATACTGTAATTATTATCTTGACTACAAATCTTAGGGCAGCCGCTATCAGTGTAATACCATCCTCTCACAGAATACGGGCGTGAAACAGTTAGCCTTGACCTAATCATGTTTCGCGTGATGAGTGAGAGTTGCGATGCCCCACTTTTTGTCCATATGCCATCTACCCTTTCTCCATGCAGGAACGGAAAAAGAATACGATTTGCTGCGACCGGGCGGCCTGTCGTAAGAGGCGACAACACAACCCACAGCCACGTGGTAGGGCATTTGCCCGGCTGGATGTCTACCACCCCTGGTCTAGAGTATGCCACCATAACAACTTTGAGTTGTGTTTCGGCATCAGCGGCCAGGTTCCAGTTTCTCCTTCAAGGCCGGCAGCACATAGGCAGCACCTCTGGTATTGCTAATGTTCATAGGTACGGTACAGTTGGGCCGTCAGTCTGTATGCTGCGCTTCAGCAATAAAAATAAAATAAAAAAATAGCCATACATCAATCCCTCTCTCTCATCAACATTTTTATTGACGCACGGGGAATATCTTCGGACACCATCCTCGGGCCTAAGGGGAGGGAGGCTTTACACCGAAGGATGTGTGGGACTCTTCATCGGCCGTATGCTTAGCCTAACCTCCAGCGGAAGCCCCGGGGATTTTCGCTTCAGTTGGAAGGCGTCACTCCGAAGCTTGTTAACTAGTTTGAATGTCAAACTCGGAAACCCACGTTTCGTCAACCTATGAAAGCATTGAAACCCTTAGCGCCTTCGCTACCCTAGTACACCAAACTATATCGTGCCTAAGTGAGTCTCTTTCATCCCTCGTGTAACAATCTACTATTTGTGATCCACGCTTCTTGGATAGAATTCGAACCAACATCATTTTGAAGTGCTAATTTAAGACGCTAATTTCTCAACCACTAAGCTACAACGTCTTGCTAGCAATTATTATTATTAATTTTATACGACAACAAATATTTAATTAAGTCTCGAAAATACTATTTAAACGCCATATAATTATTATTTACATTTAAAGTACATAATATTTGTTAGACCTTAATTAAACAGTAATCCTTTCATAACAGATTCATGCAAAATATTTTGATAGAAGTTGAAGAACAAACAAAATAAATCATATTTCGTTATGTTAAGTAAATAAATTGCAATTTTTTTGTCTGGCTGTAATTAATTGATCACGGTTATTATCAGGTACTTACTGCCTTTCAAATTTGCATAAATATGTACTTTTTTTATTCAATCACAATTACTAATTATAATTAATGATTACTAACATTGACTAAAAGTCGTTATCTATACATATATAATTGCTTAGCGTCACTGACTGACTGACATATCAACGCGCAGCCTAAACTACCGGGGCTAGGATTGTGAAAATTTGTATGTGAGTTCTGTCTATACTGCAGGTGCGCACTAAGAAAGGACTTTTGAAAATTCGCCTCATAAGGGGATGAAAAATAGAATGCAAGTTTGTATGAAAATTCGTCATTTTCAAAGAAATAAATGTACACGTGTATCGGCGTTTCCGGGAATTAGACCCCGAAGGGGGTAAAAAAGGGGATGAAAATTTACACGAAAATCCGTTATTTTCAAAGTAAGAAGCACGAAATTTTATAAACCTACTTCTGGTTAGAAATAAATGTATCGGCGTTTTTAGGAATTCGACCCCTAAGGGGGTAAAAACGGAGGTGGCAGTTTACTCAAACTATGCCAAGCCGCGAGCTACAGCTAGTTATGATACAAATGTGAAAGCGGCTACTTAATTTTGTTTTTTAGTCAAACTGTGTGTTTTCTCATAAAAGACAAGGCCGTCTCGTTATTATTAATTTATATATTATTACTAATAGGCCTGGTAGACAATGTCTTGTCCTGAAAAAAATAAAAATAGGTATTCGAGCGCCACTTACCGGGTCCATATGTGAATCTAAACCATCATGGGACCCACTCAAACACACACAAAAAAATTTCATCAAAATTGGTCTGGCGATTTAAGAGGAGTTCAGTGACATACACACGAACAGAAGATACATATAAAGATATAACTTTGCCCGTCGCTTTGTTTACGTGAGTTATTATCGCAACCTAGCATGTGTGGGTAGCCTTAATACGTATAGTTCAAAAACACCATAAATAATTTTACTATCTTAGTCTGACTTCTTTTGCACGTATAATTTGGCTATTATTGCAAAAAAATAGCGGATATATCTAAATTTGGATAGAGGCTAGAAAACGTGATTAATTTCACGACTGTATTTCTAAAAATATACAAGTATTGGTTTGTATTGTTGCGCCATAATTATATTTTTTGAAATCAATACATTTTTAGTTGGTATTTTGTTGGGACTTAATCAAATACTAGCTTTTGCCCGCGGCTTCGTTTACGTAAATGAAAATGTATGAATGAATATGCATTATAATTCCCGGCACGGATCTTGAGCGGTTGACGGTATATTAGGGATCGCTTTGCGCATTAAACACAGTCGATGCGATGCGATTTATCAACATAACGATAACAGTATGTTTTTGTCCCTTTACTTGAAAGGGATGCCTTATATTGCGAAAAAGAACCGACATTTCTTGGCCTTGTGCAGGCCAAGGTGACCGCGCAAGAATAGTGCCGGGAATTAATTATACTAGTGATTGGGTGCTGATCCCTGAAGTTAGCGGTTTAACTTAAAACGCTCTATGTTGAACCGTCCATCGCCAGTTTCGGAAGTTAACTAGCTTATTTTTGTTTATTTTATTTTATAGCTTGCGTTCAGCCAGACAGGCAGACGGTACACCTGATGGAAAGCGGTTACCATCGTTTATAGACATTTGCAACACCAAAGGTCCTACAAATGCACTGCTGCTCTTTAAAGGAAGACCAGAACCTAGTCACTAATGCCGGAACACAACTCAAGGTTATTATGGCGGCATACTCTACACCAGGAGTGATAGCCGTTCAGTCAAGCAAATGCCCTACCATCTGGCTGTGGGTCGTTTTGTCGTCTCTTACGACAGGCTGCCCGGCGACTAGCTTCTTAAGGAATAAATATATATATTAAATTGTTACATTTCAATACTTAGAAAATGTACAATGGGGAGTGTATCGAGGAACTGTTTTTTTTATTTTTTTTTTATTGCAGGAGTTCAGCAGACAGGCAGACGGCCCACTGGATAGAAAGCGGTTACCATCGCCTATGGACATTTGCAATACCAAAGGTGCTGCAAATGCGCTGCTGCTCTCTCTGTTTAGAATAGTGCCTTCGTCTTCCTTTAACCACCGCACCGCACGCTATCGGCTGGGCGTTCATCCCCACCTCCTAGAGCTTCGTTCTTGTACGCAACTGTTCTCTAGAACGTCTCTCTTGCGCACCGTGATGTTTCGGAATGAGCTCCCAGTCGTGGTTTTCCCACAGCGCTACAATATGGGGTTTTTTAAAAAGGGTGTCATAAAATTTCGTCAAGGCCGACAGCGCGTTAGTTATACCTCTGGTGTTGCAAACGTCCATAGGCGACGGTAACCGCTCTCCATCACGTGGGCCGTCTATCTTTCTACTGTACTCCAACTTATAAAAAAAAATAACGCAGACAAGTAACAGTGAATAAAATAAGCATAAAAATAATCTATACTAATACTAATTAATATTATAAAGAGGTAAAGTTTGTGAGTTTGTGACGTTGTAGGGGGTAATCTCTGGAACTAATAAACCGATTTTAAAAATTCTTTTACTGTTATAAAGCTACGTTAACAGGGAGTGTTATACGCTATATAACATGACGCTATATACCACGGGAGCGGGACAGAGCGCGGGCGAAACCGCATCGGGCCACTAGTTACACATAATCTAAATACCAAGAGTAATAAAACACGTGTTCGCAAAGGATTATTATCGGTTCGCAACAATATGTAATATGTATTTATCGTATGTAAATTCAGTTAATTTATATCTCCAAAATTGTATTTAGGTAGCTCCTCGAGTTAAATGTGCCTCTACAACTCATAAAATTTTCTTTCTCAGCCAAATCCCTTTTTACAGATGCAGCACATTTTTTATTAAAGAAATGAATCCATTTTCTGATTTGTCATTGATTCAAGACGAAATTAATTATAGGACGTAGTGAATCAATCTTGTGTCGCGAAAATCCATTTCGAAAGGTTTTTTCAAGGGCAGGGGAGTTTTTGGAAAGCACTTTGAGAAGTCGTTTGAAATAGATTTACGAGTAGCTGGTATTTTAAGATCGACAATATAATCCGCTTAGAGTTCTGTAACCATTTTTACTCGTTTTATGCATTCTTGTAATTATTTTAGATAAATTCAGAGTACAGCAGACAGGCAGACGGCCCACCTGATGGAAAGCGGTTACCGTCGCCTATGGACGTTTACAACACCAGAGGTGTCATCAACGCGCTGCCGGCCTCGAAGAAATTTTACGACGCCCTTTTTAAAAAAAACCCATATTGTAGCGCTGTGGGAAAACCACGGCAGGTAGCTCATTTCAAATCCTCACAGTGCGCAATAGAAAGGTTCTGGGGAACCGTTGCGTACAAGAGCGAAGCGGCTCTAGGAAGTGGGGGTGAACGCCCAGCCGATGGCGTGCGGTGCGGTGGTAAAAAGAAGACGAAGGCACCATTCGAAACAGTTCCTCGGAATACTCCCCATTGTATAGTCGGTAGAATACGCAAAGAGACGCGAAGTCTCCCCGAAGGCCGAGCGTATCAAAACCGTCTGTGAGTCTGGGATCGTCGACAATGCGAACGGCTCAACGTTGAATGCTGTCCAGGGGATTTAGCTGGTAGGCGGGTGCTTCAGCCCACAAATGTGAGCAGTACTCCATATGCGGCCTCACCTGGGCTTTATAAAGCACAAGGCGTTGCCGCTGAGTGAAATACTGCTTGGACCGGTTTAGGACTCCCAGCTTCTTGGAGGCAAGCTTTACCTTGCCTTCAAGATGGCACCTGAACTGCACATCGTTCGCGATGTCAACTCCAAGGATCCCGATACTAAAGATGATAGAGACAACCTGGAATCATTAATTTGTGGTGTGACACTACAGCTCTCGCAGTATATCGAAGTTTAACCGTTAACCTGGAACTAATACCAAAATATTAGTGTGACACGTTTAGCCTTGTGCGATGAGTGAGTGTTCTGATGTCCCAAAACCTCCCCCTCCCCTATTCAATCCTCCCTATCCCACCCCCCTGTTTCAATCTTATATCTCATCCTCTCTGTCTCAGTTCTCCAGTCTGACACAAGAATTATTTACACTACTGGGTCGTTTGTGGGGGTTAGACCTTACGCGGTGAGATTGAGCGCCGCACTGCTTGTGTGGAACTCTGGTACAGTGATTCCTAAACATACCACTAAACCTGAAGCTGCCTCCTATGTGCCCGCGCTTGTGGTAGGAAGAGCATGAGACTTAGAACGTAGTTACACCCATGCTTATCCACGCATCAAGCCCTGAGAGTACCTCAGGAAGCAGGGTAAACTCACTTCACCAACAGAGGTTTAGTTCCACCGCATCCCCAGATGCAGGAACCACCTACATAGGGGTTTTTTTTTGAAGGCGGGGGAAATGCATTGCGCACAATACCGGGTCCTTTGCTAGAGATTAGACCATAGTCGATTATGCAGGCATTCCCCTGGGGGCAATCCAAACACTAATCGACCGGCTTGTGTGGAAACTCGAGTACTCAATACTCCACTAAAACCACCCTCCTCCCATGTGCCCCGCGCTTATGGCAGGAAGAGCGTGAGACTTAGAACGTAGTTACGCCAACTCTGACCTATATAGGGTATGGTAATCTACGCTAAGGTTTATTTTCTTACATACATACATACATAGCTTCACGCCAATTCCCTTGCGGGGTAGGCACGAACAACAGAGTGCCATTCAGGCTCATTTTTACACACCACGCATGCACGCTCGTCTGTTCTTAGGGCTCCTGACATCACCTTCTTTATTTTCTTAGAAGTTATAAAATGTTTTGAGCAGTCAAAAACTTGTTACAATAATATGTAAGATTCAAATTATGTACTATTTTTAGACACAAAGATGTGTGTATGCGTCAAGGTTATTTACACGCGTTTGGCGGCCGCAGTTAGCTGGTTTAGGAAGGAAACTGTTTTGTTTATTGTTTTTTATTTTGAACATTTTTGAGTGGCTTTTGAGGAAAATCGAGTACCGTATTATGTGTTATTTGGAGGCGTGATTTTTCGAATTGTTTTTTGTTTGATGGTAGATTTGTGTTAAATTTCACATGAGTTGGGCTTTAAGCCGTGGTAGCTTAGTGATTAGTGCACTCGTGTTTGAAACTCAAAGGGCGTGGGTTCGAGTGTGCACTACTTATACTACTTATACTTAGTATATTGTAACAATTACAGCGTGTTGACGGTGAAGGAAAACATCTTTATGAGACCTGCACATCGAGATAACCAGTCAAACTCGCCAATCCGCCTTGTAATAGTGTAACAGCTATACTACCCATTCCCCTAACAATTGGGAAGCTCTGGTATCGTAAAGAACGGGGATCGAATTCTGCTATTACTATCTCCTCAAAATCGACTCAATCATAGCTTTACCTCATTTCGGTATTCTGTTACGTCCAATGGCGTGCCGGTGACACGCCACTCTATCTTTATAAATATGTACTTACAAGCGAAAACTGTTAAAATTTTTGATAGTTTTTAAATATTCATTGCGGCTAAAGTCATTTCTGATAATGATAACTAAGATCAATGATAGTTTTTGCTACTGTTATTCCGCCGCGCCGATATCGAGAAGATATTGTGGTTTAGTAGAATAAGAATTTTTGACACAATCGCAATGGAATCGGCAAACAAACACACACACTGTATATCCCCAAATTAAGCAAGTTACGCTTGTGTTATGGGTAATATACAACGGACCACTCTGGGGCCCATCCCAGACACCCAGACATAGTAAATAACGGAGAAAATTCATTTCCGAAATTTACCATGCCAGGAATCGAACCCGGAGCCTCTGCGTTGCAGTGAGGTAAGCCGACAAGCGGCGCACATATGCCAAATTTTAGTGAGAGTTATATGTTTGTGCCGTTTGCTGTTTAAAAGCTTGGACCTTGGGACCCTGAAGCTATGGGCCTCTGCCAAAATTTATCAAAACGACTCATTGACTCTTCAGGTGATCAGAGGGCTGGTACCTACCTCGGACAACGGATCAGTATGGCGATCTCGCGAAGAAACATCGCCAGCTTTCTGGGCAACTTACCCATAGAAGATATTGATCTAGGTTCAGTATTCTACTTATAGTCTTGATGGACTATAATATAAATAAGTTAAGTTTTTTTTATTGCTTTAATTTATAAAGTCATTGTAATTAAATTATATCATTTTTTATTGCATGATGTCAGCAGACAGGCAGACGGCTCACTTGATGAAAAGCGGTTACTATCGCCTATAGACATTTGCAACACCAAAGGTGCTACAAATGCGCTGCTGCTCTCTTAAGGGAGACTGGAACCTGGTCACTAATGCCGGAACACAATTCAAGGTTGTTATGGCGACATACTCTAGACCAGGGGTGGTAGCCATCCAGTCGGGCAAATGCCCTACCACCTGGCTGTGGGTTGTTTAGTCGCCTCGTACGACAGGCCGCCAGGCCGCAGGAAATTGTATTCTTTCTCCGTTCCTGTACGGATAGAAACAATAAAATAAAATTGTCTAAGATCGAAGAAAATCTTATAGTACTCTATCAAAAAAGTACCGGAAAAAGGTAATAGCATAATACACAAAATGTTATTTATTCATTCAAATTTATTTTATCACCTTCAACATATGCTCCTTGAGAAACGACACACTTACGCCAACTAATAATCCAATCATCAAAACATTTTTCAAACGCTTTTTCCATAGTTCTCGTCGCGAGTTCTCCTTTATGTCTTCTACATGTTTTGTCCATTATAAAATTCTCAATACACTAGATATGATCTTAGTAAAAACAGCACTGTATTAAATCTAAATGACCGATGCAACTCAAACTCCGTGCCAAAATCAAAAACAGTTGTGCCGATTTAACAACAACAAAAAAATGAATTTGGAACCATAAACAAATCATCCATTGTCGATACTTTTTTGACAGAATGTATATTGTACACAAGAGTGTCTTGCCATAATACATTTTCATCGCTAAGAAATATTTTTTATACGCCCACGCGTATTTCCTGAAAACCTTTGTGAAGACAATAGCTTAGAAACGGCCAGTAAAAGAGACGAAGCTCTTTGATGTATATTTTTATTTCTTTTCTGAAGTTAGTATTTTTACAAAAAGTAGACGGACACGCTTTCATTTCATACATTCTTGGGACAAATTATAAGAAGATGAGATGAGATGAATAATTATGCAGTGGGTTTAATTATTTTGAATGAATTAATCGTTTTTTCATATAATTAATTGTTGAAATTGTTTCACATAAATCCATTATGGTAATAGATAATTTATTTTATTGCGCCTTTTACACTTGATGAGTTTATGACATACATTTAAATAAAATTGATCGTGTACTAGCAGAAGGTGATGTCAGGAGCCTTAAGAACAGACGAGCGTGCATGACAAGAGTTATGCATGTCAAAGAAGCAAGTGAGGTGTGTAAGAATAAGTCTAAATGGCGCTCTGTTGCTCGTGCCTACCCCGCAAGGGAACTGGCGTGAAGTTATGTTTGTATGTATGTATGTATTTAAATAAAAAACTATAACTAATACAATGCAAGAAAACTTAACTTATTTGTATTTTATTCTACTCATAGTCCCTCAAGATTATAAGTAGAATACTGAGCCTAGAACACCGTCTTCTATGGGTAAGGTGCCCAGAAGGCTGGCTACGTTTCATCGCTAGATCGCCATACTGATCCGACATTTAAATTATACATAAAATTTACTTACTTCGTTTTATGCTGCGAGCAAAGGTGCCGCCGACCACAGCCAGCGGTGGCGGCCACGAGCCACTATGCGAACAAAAGTGTGTGTGGGGGCGTCCCTACAAAATGTATGAAAAAGTGTGTCAACTGGGGTGGCTGTGGTCGGTAGCCCGTTTGTGCCCAGCCTTAGGGTTGATGTTATCCTTTTTTTAAATAAAAAAATATAACGCTCTTTTAAGCCATATTTCAACTCATTACATTTCTTTGGCCCAAAAGTCCCCGTCTCCTTTATAATGATAGTCCAACAGCAACAGCGACCTACGCAAAATGAATGGTCCCATAGAGGTGATAAACATCATTATTATTGTAATAAAAGCCCATAGTCCCACTGCTGAGCTCAGGCCTCCCACTATAGGGGAACCGACAGTACACCCCGCCACGCTTGTCCAAGGCGGCTTGGTGGGTTTGACACTTCGGTTATCTCGATGTGCAGGTTGCATCACGATGTTTTCCTTCATCATTGTTAGCACGTGGTAATTGTAACAATATTGCACATTAGGTCAGAAAACTGCCTAAGTGGTGCATGTGTTTGGGTCAGGATCGAACCCGCGCCCTTTGAGTTTGGGGACGCGTGCGCTATCCATTACGCTACCACGACTGTAATTTGTATGTAATAAAACAGCATATTAATCAAAAATACCCCATATCTCATAAATATATTTATGTAGATGTTGTATGTAGATATTATGGGTATCTCGTCGTACAAATAATATTTATTATACACTGATGGTGTGAGCGATACTCTGATCGTTGTAGATATAAAAGTTAAACACTATTAGTGGTGTAAACTTATAATAAATTACTTTTACATGCAAATACGTGTCCACTCGGCTAAAACCAAAATGGAAGAAGAAACAAAAAGCAACGACAGTGTTGCAAGTTTAAAAATAATATTATCTTATGTTGGTGTTGCCAACAGATATGGTTCCAAATAAATTTTGTTGAAAGTATTTTTGGAGTTTTACAACCTTTGTTTTAGAATTTTCCACCTCATACATAGTTTATAGGTTAAATATATTTCTAAGTTAGGTTAATAGTTAGATCAGAGATAGGTTAAAATTTTGACTGGTTGTTTATGCAATTAAACAATCCAATCACTCATGATATAAGTAGATATGTAATTTTGTATGCAGTATTTACATCACGGAAATAAGTGTGATAGGTTAGGGCAGCAGAGTTAAAGACAATATTATGCACAGTGAAAATGTTTAATTAATATTGAGTATGTACGGAACAAATAAGCAGCCATATTAGAGGGGAAGCGAGTGTTGTCACACTCACAATAGTGTTGTCTGTTAAATACATTGCTTTCCAACAATAAGTTAGATACACTTATTATACAGGTAGATTATTACAGATTAAAATCGTGATTTCGTTCATTTCAAGTTAGGTAAAAATTAAGTTAAAAATAGATTATTTTATAAGTTTTCTAAGAATAAAATTGCATAGCAAAATACGACCTTTTAATGTTGTTGGTATGAAATGCCTACCATGGCAACATGGTATTATTTTTTCAACCAAAACCAAATTATAGATCACTGACCAACGCTAAATACATTTGACTAAACAGTTCACATTTTCTACATAAACACAATTAATACTTTAAAAAAATGGTGTGTATGCAATTCACACATGGCAGTTGTGAAACTTCAGAAAAGTAGCCTACGAGAGAATGAGACAAATATAGAGTATTAGGACAATTATAAGGTTTATTATTTTTATAATATTTTCATATATTTAAGATATATTATAACACATATTATTCAGATTCCATGTTTTTACTTTGAACATATGACACGAGAGGCTTATGATAACTAAAATAGGAAACAAATGATCTAACTTCAATTTGATTTATGAACTTAAACTTTAAATTTGATTTATGAACTTAAAGATTTTTGAACTTCAAAATATTTCCAACTCTATCTTTATGAGCATAGTGTTTAAATATTTTTTTATGTATTTATCTATACTTACTAATATTATAAAGAGGTAAAGTTTGTGAGTTTGTGACGTTGTAGGGGGTAATCACTGGATCTACTAAATCGATTTTTAAAATTCTTTTACTGTTAGAAAGCTCAGTTAACAGGGAGTGTCATAGGCTATATAACATGACGCTATATACCACGAGAGCGGGACAGAGCGCGGGTTAAACCGCGCCGGGCCGCTAGTCTATAATATATTTATCTATAATATTAAATATCTTTTTTTAGTGTCGCATTATTTTCGTTTCATCGAGATTCAAATCACAACGATTCTAAAGAACTTTTACTTCAACAATTAAATATCTAAAACTATTATTATTATAAATAAAAATATCTACTTCATACATAGCCAAACCTTAAATACCTTTTAAAAATTTTCCAAAGTGCCTTCATGTTCACAATTGTTTTATGCGTATGTATATAATATATAGCTTACAAAAAAACACATGTCATTTTACAATAGCCAATAAAATTTAGTCAAAACACCAGTACAAAACATACCTAAATAGAGAACAAAAATAACATGTTAATTAGTCAAGAATCTAAAAATAGTCTCGTCTCAAAAATTTACATTTATTTATCTTAATTTAAACTTTAATATCATTATCATAAGAACGATGTTTCAACGTTTATTATCTTGGAAAATACCTTGAACTACAGTAATACAAATGTAAGGCATTGAACACAAGAATGTTTAAAATATTGAGCAGTTTTTGCCAACCGCATACGTAATGAGCGACATGATGATTATTATATTCTGAAATTTCGTGGCATACAAATAGTGGTTTGGTGTTTTATATTTGTAAGACAATGTTTTATATTATGTCTCAAAAGGGGGGATAAACGTGAAAGCTAGTACGCATATAATATATTGTTCGACATATTTCTTGGCTTCTGAAAATTTACTTATACTATGACGGGCGAAAAAGGCAGCCGACCCGATAAGTGTGTTTACTTGCACTTATACCCCCTTCCTCCCCCATAGTGCTTATTCTTGTGTAATATATAGGCTACCAACAGAACCTTTAGCTACTTTAACCTACTATTTAAAATAAGATAAAAATATAAACAGCCTCTGTTCTTTGATTACACGTAATTGTTCTTTAATTATTGTACACAATTTTATTTATTTTTTCCAGTTTCTCCAATTCTGGATATATTTAATATTGTTTTACGTGGTCCTTGTCTATAGTCTCCCCGCAACCGCCGCAATATCGTCGGGTCATTTTATAATCGGCCTTCTACGACCTCTTTTCTGATCTCTATGTTACCATAAAATAATTCTATGGGTTCATCTACCCAATCAATTCAATTCAGTATCTAACAAAAAAAACTTAACACCTCATTATTGCTCCTCTTTAAAGATACGCAAAAATGGTTTAGCACTGGAATTCCAATAACAATGTATTCTATTTAGCCGCGGTACTTTTTCATCACTTATAGTGTAACGAGGTCAATAACCGATGATTACAGGCGGCATTTTAATACTATAAAATAGTTGTGGTGTACGAAGGCGAGCTTAACCCTAAAAAGAGTTTTCTACCAGTAAACTAGCTAAGCTAAAAATACTCAATAATACTATATATCTTATTCTAATCTTATATCTTATAGTAATATATAAAGAATATACTAAGAATGGGCCTAAATGGCGCTCTGTTGTTCGTGCCTACCCCGCAAGGGATCTGGCGTGAAGTTATGTATGTATGTATGTAATATATAAAGCTGAAGAGTTTGTTTGTTTAAACGCGCTAAGCTCAGGAAATACTGGTCTGATTTGAAAAATTCTTTCAGTGTTGGATAGTCCATTT